>VDFB02193867.1:564111498-564187742 GCA_007258455.2 Sequoia sempervirens | reverse complement strand
GTACTCCATATTTTTAATCATCATATGAGACAAAATGGTCTACCCATTTACACTTTCAATACCTTGTCCATGCCAAGTAGGATGAAGACATATATGACACCAAAATACTTGATAAAAAAACAAGATCATCATGTGTGCCACTTAGCATAAAATAATTAACAAATGAAATCCTCATGTTTATGTACATGGTGTTAAAATATGACTATTTGAAAAAAAAAAAAAAACTCTTTCTCTTATGTCACCTATCATATATGGGCTATTGAATATATGCTAATACTACATAGAAATCAATATCTCATCTATAGATAGCCACCTCACTATAAATTAGCAATAAGTATGCACCTTTGGACAACCACATTATAGGCCATAGAATGACTATATATATACTTCTTGAGGGCCATTGTACATATAGCATAGTCTACAAGTTTTTTATAGGTTAATTATAGGCTAATAAAACACTAACTCTAGACTATAAATATAGTAAAAATGATGACATGAATCCCTAATTATGACCATCTCATATGAGCAATAACAAAAAGAATAACCATTTCATATGAGATACATGAAGAGATTGAGTTTACAATATGAAACCATTGCTGATGATTCCAATTTTAATAAGGAAATTTTGTTGGTTGCTTGCAATTTAAAGGTTCATTGTTGTAATAACAAGAATGATTATGAAAATCTGATGGCTAAAGTGACAGGTTTGTTTACTAATGGGAAATTTTTTTTCAGGGATAAGGTTTTTTCTGACAATGTCATTATCAGATTTCCAAAAAAAGAAAAAGAAAGGCTAAATCTAGTGAAAATGGATAGCAGCTACTTTGAAGCCAACACCATAAAATCCCTTTGGAGAAAGGTCCTACAGGTCATCATGGAGTACATAACTATGGATGGTCGTTTCACCAAGGTCTATGGCTATCACTTTGCTCTGCTGAACCACTTCTGCTACAAGGTAAGGGTTTCTTTCCCCTACTATATTTTCTACTCTCTGAGGAAAAGTTTGGATGATCATAAGAAAAACCCTAGAAGATTTCCTATTCTACATCCTGGGCTGATTAGATTAATTGTTGAGCATTACCAAAAAATGCCCATCCCTGCTAATTTGGAAGCCCCTCCTAATTCTGAGGAAGACGATACTAAACCAAGCTACTTAGATTTTTTTCCCAATTTAAATCTAGCTAGAACTTCCCTTAGCCCTCCTGCTATCCTTTCTGCAAAAATAAACCCTATTTCTTTTCTTGTTAAAGCTCATGTTGAGTTTGAGCCGGGAAGCCCCTCCCTCAAGACTAGTCTTGTTGATAAGAACCCCCAGGCTAAAAACCTTGTCTCCTATTCCGAAGATTCCCCTAAATCTGAACTTGAATCTGAGGCGTCTGGTGCCAACAATACTAAGCCAAGTGTCGACCCGTTGTTGGATAGAACTGCTAGAGTCAGCTCCCCTATTACTCCAAACCCTGATAAAACTTGTTTCAACACAGGTAGGGATCCCTTTGTGGATGTTCTAAATTTAGCTAAAAATAATGTTGATACCCATTTCAAACTTTCAAAATGGACTTTCAATGAAATTAATGAGCTAAAGATAAAAAATTGGCCCCTTCAAAGTAAATTGGAAGAGTTGGGAGCCAAGATTGTTGCGATTGAAAAGAAAGATGTGGATTGAAGAGATTTCGGTCTAAGCAAAGAAAATTTGTACTAGGTTGACATGAACGGAAATATTGAAATTGAGGTTGAGAAAATGAAAAACACCATCAAAATCGTTGCTAAGCAAAACAATTGAATGGCCAGACACAATGCCATAATAATTAATGCTATGACTGAGAAGTTAGATACAACCCATCAGGGGTCTCTAGTGGTGGATCTGGATGAAACCAAGGATAAAAGCTAGGAGATGGATGCTAGCATCTCAAAGAGAACCAGAGCCAATATGAAGAGAAAGGCTCCCCCTCCTCTGAAGATGATTCAAATTTTTAATAAGGGATTCCATGACATGCAGAACTTGGAGGCGGAGACAAAGTATGTCCTTAAGACTCTGGGTTAATTGTGGCCGGTTTTTTGTGGTTTGCTCTGCTGGCTCTTTTTGCTTGACCTTTCTGGTCTATTGCGGTTGGCTACTGCTTGCTCCGGTCTTTACCTTTTGTGCAGCTGGTGTTTTTTGTTGGACTTTTGTTTCCTATTTTTAATGTTGTAAACTTTGTGGTTTTGGGTTCCTGTAAAACCCATTTTACCTTTTATCAAAAACAAGAATGATTATGACACAAGGGGAAAATCAACATATTTAAATATAAATTATTTCCTCTATAAGAGAAAATGTGTATAAATTTTCTATGAAAATCACTCTTATTCATAGCAAGGAGTGTTTGACATCCTTATAGTAGACTTACATTCAAAATCTATTTAAGCTATTTTACAATAGTTCTCTTTTGATTCATTTAGCGCTTAATATTTAGTTACCTTTTAGAACTTGGAAGTGTAATCCTTCTAAGCATAATACTATAAAAATTATTGACATAAGTCAACAATTATTAAATCCAATCAACTTTCTCTAGCCATGTATGCACATTAATTTTCATATTCCCTTCTCTACTCTCTATGTCCATCTTCCTTTCTTGAGAATATATTTTTTATATTATATTATGTCCATAATTGAGTTTCTATAAAGAAATCTCCCCTCTAATATTAGTTTTGAAAGAAAAGATTCTAAATCTATCCTTTGCAGAGTGTGAGCCTCTTAAAAGTACACAAGTATATAATTTTTTAATTTTTATTTCATTAACATAATTTATAGTCTCAAAATGATAAAATATGCTTTGCTTCATTATACATTATTCAAATAATTTTGAATCCAAACAAGTATATTGAACAACTATAATTCATTTCTTAACATATTATTCTTCATTTAGAAAACTTGGTATAATATAATAGACTTGTAACTCTACTCAAGGATCACTTACACATTTTAGATATCTTAAGCCTCAAATTTATGAGTTGAAGTTAAGTTACAACATAATTATTTTCCATGAGATCATAATTATGAGAGAAGTTTTTTGGAAACAATCAAGTTAATTATATATTTTACCAATATTTTAAATCACATTGTATGATCCACTTTTCTTCATCCTAATGATATGTCATGGAGATTGATTCCAAATATTGATTGAAAATGTTAACATAGTTGAATCTAATTTCGTAATTTTAGATGTATTTGTCATCTTTCTAATGACTTAAGTTGGTTTGAAGTTCTATCAATATGAATAGAGTTTTCTTCTTTGTTACATATTGTTAGGCAAGAATCAAAAATCAAATCCAAAAATTGTTTATCATTCTCTTAACATATTTAAATATAGACTATAATTGTATGGACACATGATGTAGTAATTAGTTGATTATATAAAAATAATCTAGTATGCAGTCTCTTAGCGAACACTTACTATGGTGGCTACATTAATATTTAGTAAATGAATTAAGGAAAAGAATAAGAACCCTAACTATGATCTCACCAACTAAAGCCTAATTATTATTATTCAATGTGTAGTGTAGGAAAATGTACTCCTTTACATTTTCAAACTTTGTTTGGGCCCCTCATTTAAATTGGACTTAATTATGCCTTAATAAGCCCTATTTTACATCTACAAGCCTAATAAATTATATTTTTCAAAGGGGAAACCCAACAAAAATTAATGCCAACAAATAACACTTTATCTTAAGAAATGTGCGTTCTAGGAATAGGTGCCTATCCGTAGACCTTTGAACCTAAATTTTAATTATTTTTTTGGTGGTATTGTCCCTAAATTCAAATTTTAATGTCAGCTTGTAATGTTTAATTTTCAGAAAATTAAGGATAGATACGTATAAATACAAGGTTATTTTATCAAATCAATTCTATGTTTTTCCTAGCATTTGGAAGTGAAGAAAAATATATAGAAAAGTTTATGATCAAGAGCATTCAAGAGTATATTTTTCAATTATTTATTACAGCAATCAAGATCTCAAGCTTCACGTCAAAGTCTTTTACAATCATGCATGGTTTTGGAGCTAACATTGTGATGTAGGTTTAAGAGATTCAAAGCAACAATTCAAAGTCATATTTCAAGTATCAAGATCCACATCTATTGAAGCCATTTCATGCAAGATCAAGATGAATATTTGAGACTTTCAAAGGTTTACTCAAGGGTTTGGTGATTTTCAATAAATAATTGTTCATTCATCATTCCTTTTAGGTTTCATTATTTCAATTCAATGTTTAATTACCAAAATGGGGTTTTGGGTTTGACCAAGGAAAACCCCCATTCACCAAAAACAAACAAATTTTCCCTCTTGTGTTTGTGTTGTTGATCTTAGCTTGAAGAAGGATTTAAGATCTCTTGAAGAAAAAGGATTGGAAAAGTTGTTAAAGTTGTGAAAGTTGTCAAATTTGTCATTAATTCACAGAAACTCACCTACAGATCTAATTCTAAAATTCTAACACTAAAACTTAGATCAAACAAAATCTATAGATTGAGATCATAGGCTCCCGAAAGTTGTTTGAAATTAATGAGCAAAGACCCATTCTCCCATGGGAGAATGAGTCATATTCTGCCTCTCAAAACTACATTTTGGTGACTGATACACAGTGTCTAACCCTTCTCAATTATGCATAAATTTTACTATTTTTGTTTGTATTGAGCTTTAAATTGATGTTTCAAGTTTGAATTAGAATAATTGAGTAGATTTTATATTTTTAGTTCTTCTCCCAAAATTGTTGTTCATGATGATACCCCTACCCTCAATCATAAGGAAATCAACTGATTTCCTCATTAAGTTAACTCGCCTAAGGGTTGCAAATCAATTATTCATGTGGATCTCATTTCACAATGAAATAAAGGAAAATAGGTCCATCTATTATAAATTTGGTGAACCCCCATACCTTTCCAACCTTAAAAGAAACACAACTTATTTCTATTTGTTTCCTCAAGATCCTCCTCCCTCCACATCTTCCAAGGAAACAAGTGTCCTCCTTCATGATCAACCAATGTCTCACAAGGATGATAGGATAATCTTAGGTCCTCCTCCCACAAAAAAACTTCAACAAGTTACCCAATCAAACAAGATATCTAAGCCTTATAAAGTCAAATAATTATCATTGTTGCACACTAAAACATAAATTGAATGAAGAATGGAACAACTTCTCGATTTAAGAATGATTCACTTGCCACCTAATAAAGAAAAAAAAGAAGGTAAGAGTATAAACATGAACTATTGTGCATTTCATCAAACACTTGGTCATCTTACTAATGAGTTTCATGCCTTAAAGGGACTCATTAGTAAATTTGAATCATTTCCATAGGACTGTATTGGGATAATCCCTTAAGAATTAATTTCTTTGCTCCTTGCCATGTGATAGTTGTAGGATCATAGCATGCCACTATTACATGTTTTACATTTATTGAAAATCATTTCTATATTGCAAGGAGCCCATTCTCATCACCCATCTCAACTCATCCTTGTCCTGCACTTAGTGGGGCCAAGGAGTTAGCTATCCTTTTCCTAGTACAACACTTGTTGTTGTCTCTTTGGCTAGTTATCTGCCTTCTACATATCATGAACAAGATTGGGATGCAGATGAACTGCTATAGGTTGACTCATGTGTGCTTTACTAGTCTTTTTCTTTTTATTTTTTTCATGTTCTTTGTGTGATTGCATGTGCATAATGTGATACCACGTATCATTTTGATTGACATGTCTTTATGCTCGTTCCTCTACTTGTACCTAATTCTTCTATGTGTCATAAAACTTTATCTTTTCTTTTTTCTTGTGTTTTCCTTTCGGGGATGACACAAGGTGTCGACACATTTAAGTATCTTCCATGTTGACCCAAAATATTTTCTTTGTTTTCACTCTCTATGTGTCATTCTTCTAGTTCTACGAGTATTTGAAGAGTGATGATGTTTCCAAGCTCTATAATAACATTGTAGTAAAGAAACTCTATAATAACATTGTAGTAAAGACATATATGCTGACCCCAAATTCATGAATCCCTTATGTGTTTGGGATTTCTTTTGGGGGCAACCCCTTTTCATGACGTAGCTTCATTTGGAAATATATGCTTGACATAGGGCTTTCCAAATGAGCTCTCATGTCATCTTTATTGTTTAGCATTTATAATTTTCTATTTAAATTAATTGCTAACATGGTGTTTAGCAATTCCTTTAAAGTGGGGGTATACATTGGCATTATCATTTTGACTTATGTTTCTTAGTGCGGTCTTGTTATTTCATGTGATGTGCCTTCTTATTGGTGGTGTCATTGGGTTTGATGTCCTTTAATATTGTGACCTTTTTGAGCATATGACATTACTCTTAGTGGCAATGCTATGAATTACATACCCTAAGTTGTGAATCTTTTATCCTCACCTTGTCCCCTCTTGGAGATATTAGGCATGATGTTCCCTAAGGAGAGACCTTTCATGAACAAAGAAAATCCCCTTTGAATATCCTATTGTATATGTCAAGGACACCAAGCATAACACAACTTGCTTGCCAATCGAGCCTTTATGTTTTTCATGGCCACAAAGCATAACACACCTTGCTTTCTAGTAGGGCCATGTTTGTTCATAAGTGCTTAGCATCACGTAGCTTGCTAAGTCTTATGAAGCTCAAATTTCATATTATGTGCTGCCTTATCAAAGTTATCATGAGGTATAACTTTGGTATGGTTAGTTTAATGGGAGTCTAATAAGACTCTCTCATTGGCCATGTTTTGGAAGCTCACCTAGTGGACAATGAATTTCACTAGCATGTGTGAGCGCATTATTGTTTGCATAGTGGACATTGAGTTCCACTTGTAAACATTTTTTGAAAAAACAACTAAGGCTTGATCCACATTGAGTTGGAAAAATAGTTGAGGCTTGATCCACCCCTTTTTTCTTTCTTTTAGTCTTTGACATTGTATGATTGAGTATCTTGTTATTGTTGCTACATATTTAACAAAGGTATGTGTCTCCTTATGCCTTTGTTGGTTTTCCGTGAGATCTTAGATCTTGGGGGCTTGATCATCCTCCTTAACCTTTGTTGTCTTATCTTTCCAATAATTGTACAATTAGACCTCTCTTATTTGTCTAGTTTAGTGTGAGTTTGACAGATGTCATCCTCTCACTAAAGTGGGGGCTAAACTTAGTGTAGGAAAATGCACTCTTTTACATTTTCACACTTTGTTTGGGCCCCTCATTTAATTTGGATTTAATTATGCCTTAATAATCCCTATTTTACATCTATAATCCTAATAAATTACATTTTTTGAAGGGGAAAATTGACAATAATTAAAGCCAACACATAACACTTTACCTTGAGCTATGTGTGTTCTAGGAATAGCTGCCTGGGATCAATTCGCCCATGAGTGAATGGGTCCTCCCTAGACATTTGAACCTAAATTTAAATTATGTTTTTGGTGGTATTTTAATCTCCCTAAATTCAAATTTCAATGTCGGCTTGTAATGTTTAATTTTTGGGAAATTAAGGATACATACCGATAAATAAAAGGTTATTTTATCAAATCAAGTCTAAGTTTTTCCTAGCATTTTGAAGTGAACAAAAATATAGAAAAGTTTATGATCAAGGGCATTCAAGAGTAGATTTTTCAGTGATATATTGCAACAATCAAGATCTCAAGCATCATGTCAAAGTATTTTGCAATCATACAATTTTTTGGAGCTAACATTATGATGTAGGTTTCAAAGATTCAAATAAAGAATTCAAAGTCATATTTCAAGCACCAAGATCCATATCCATTGAAGCCATTTCATGCAAGATCAAGATCAAGATTTTAGACTTCCAAAGGTTTACTCAAGGGTTTGGTGAGTTGCAATAGAGCATTTTTTATTCATCATTTCTTTCATGTTTCATTATTTCAATTGAAGGTTTAATTACCAAAACAGGGTTTGACCAAGACAAACCACCATTTACCAAAAAACAAACAATTTTTCCATCTTGCGTTTGTATTGCAGATCTTAGGTCGAAGAAGGATTGAAGATGTATTGAAGAGCAAGATTGGAAAAGTTGTCAAAGTTTTCATCAATTCATAGACTCACCTATATATATGATTTCCAAATTTTTGACATTGAAACTCAGATCAAACAGAAGCTACAAATTGACATCAGAGGCTTCTGAAAGTTGTTTGAAATCTTTGAGAAAAGACCTATTTTCCCATGGGCAAATGAGTCACAATCTACCTCCCAAACTATCTTTTGGTGACTAGCACACCGTGTCCAACCCTTCTTAGATCTACAAAAAGTTTACTATTTCTATTTGTATTGAACTTTAAATTGATGTTTCAAGTTTGAATGAGCATAATTAAGTATGCTTACAATTTTTAGTTCTCTCAAAAGTGTTGTTCAACTTGATACCCCTATTCTCAATCATAAGGAAATCAGTAGATTCCCTTATTGAGTTGACTCACCTAAGAGTTGCGTGTCAATTCTTTATGTGGATCTCATTTCCTAATGAAATAAAAGAAAATAAATCCATCTATTATCATTTTGGTGAACCCCCATACCTTTCCAACCTTCAAACAAACACAACCTATTTTTATTCGCCGCACAATGGTATATTATTAAAGAAAAACAAAAACATTTTTATCATGTACAAAATATTAGTACAAGTATTTGGGGCAGTCATTGTCCACAAGGAAATATATGTTTTCAATATGAAGCATTTTGAATGAAATCAACACCTAATAACACCTAATAATATCAGTACAAATATTTTAACTAAATATTGACGAGGCAACTCCATCAAAAGATTTTTAAGACGACAAGCAACCCATCAAACACCGCTGACTTTTGATTTTTTAAAAGTTGAAATGACAAAGAAATAATTTACTTTCCTCGAAAAAATTACAAAGGCGACTGATTACCCGGACTGTGTAGACTGTTTAAGGTCTTACAAAGTAATTGGTAGCATCCTGATTCTTATTGTTTTGCCACAAGACAAATTTACGGAGAAAATGTTGAATCAGCAAATGTTATCGAACAAGAAAAAGAATAGGAGGAATAAAGAATGGCCTGCGCCGTATTTAGTCTAGTAATAATACGTATGGAATATAGCGGTTGGTGGAATATAAGCGTTTGCGTGCCAGTGCTCACGGGCAATGCGTATCAGAGGGACAATCAAAAGTCAAATAAATTGGCGTTCTAATATCATACTTATTAGTGGTTAGCAAATGACACACAATTACCAAAAACAGCGAACTTAAGCTCTCTAATATTATACTTATTAGTTAAGCTCTCGTGAACTACTTTTCGCGTATAAATACGCTACCGCTCTCGTGAACAAAATTAAAAAAGAGTTAATCATGGTAGGGTTGTCAAGTGTGCTGAAATTTGCGGCGCTTGTCTGTTTAGTTTTGGTATCGCCATGGGCAGCGTGTGGAGCCATTGTGCACCACAAATTCACTGTAAGCAGTTTTTTAATAATCGAGTAAAGTCTATAAGCATCCTGTTAAGCCTGAGGTCTAAGTTGTATTTTTAACCGTGTTACAGATTGGAACACAGAACGTGACTAAATTGTGTAGCACTCAGACGGTTGTAACAGTCAATGGACAGCTTCCTGGCCCGACTATAACCGTTCACGAAGGCGATAATCTGGTCGTTGAAGTGGAGAACAATGCGCCATATAATGTTACTATACACTGGTAACAAAGACTCAAGGCTGATCAAATTTTCATCTATTCAAGTTTTGGCTTAATATTAAAATTAGAGTTTGATTTTTTTACTGTTTATGATTTTGCAGGCATGGGGTGAAGCAGCTCAAATCTTGTTGGGCAGACGGAACGCCCTACGTAACGCAGTGTCCCATTACTCCTGGGAATAAATTTACCTACAATTTCACCATCACGGGACAGGAAGGGACGCTGTGGTGGCACGCGCATATCACATATCTGAGAGCTACTTTGCATGGAGCTTTGGTCATTTTACCCCGGCCTGGAATCGACTATCCTTTCCCCAAACCAGATGCTGAGATTCTTATTATTTTAGGTAGGTCGATTTTTCCCACTGAACTCCCTTATCCTGAAATTCTTAGAGAAAGGCCCATGTGAATGTTGTGTAAAAGATCTATCTAATCTAAGCCATGCTGAATCGCAGACTATTTTTATAGGGGCTCCTTCATCGTTGGCAAATTCACAATTCAAATTCACAATTCATCACGTAGAAAATTCATGGCATTAACATTATATATATATATATATTAAAAATGTTAATGTCATGAATTTTCTATGATGGTGAATTGCTGGTGGTAACTGTGAATTACTGACGGTGAATTTACCTGATAACTTTTGTAAGATTGCTACTTTAATTTAGATTTGTAACAATTTTACTTACTTAGTGACCCTTTAGAATGGTGATGTCCATGGAATAGCGATCTGTGTTTCTTACAACTCAATGTTTAATGAATCTGTTATTAAAGAGTCTAATGGATACACTCAAAATATCTGAACATTTCTCTAGGGTATATTTCTTTTTAAATGATGAATAAGGTACATATTATATTTTTAATTAAAAAGATAATTATACAGTATACAGAAAAATCTATGGGTTGTAGAAAGGCATGAAACCAAGTTCAAATAAAAATATTCAGCAGTTCATATAAGAACAAGAAGACGATGGTGTTCTTATTACCTTTTCCTTTTTTTAGGGATAATTTCTACTGAAAATTCAATCCCTCAAATTTATCTTACATCAAAAACCCAAGAAACCAAAATTGTTTCACTCCCACGTAATACAGACTAAGTCAAACATCTACCTATGCATGAGCTAAGTTGACGAATTCTTACTTGGTGCCATCGTCATCTATCTAATATTTTTGGCGTAATATGTTGCCTAAAATGTTTCTAGTTTGATTTATTTGATTAACTGTACCAATCAACTACTGATTACATGGACACTCCATGGAGCTTTGACCTTGATTAGATTGTATGTAAGATGGGTTCTAACCTTTGTATAGCTTAAAGCGGTTTAAAATTACTTAGGTTGGATAATCAATATATGAATTTTATTATTAAACCTTAAATATTTATTGTACTGTTTAATATAATAGATTTAAGTAAAAATATCTTTTATGATAGTAATGTAATTATAGGCGACTTTTGTTTGTGTGAGTTCCAGTATTAATTTTGTTTGGTTTGGTTTTTATGTTTCTGTTATTGTCATTCATTTGTTTTGCCATCCTTCTTTCATATTGTAGTTAGTAGTAATAGCCTTCATATTTTTTGTAATTTTTTAAACAGAAATTATCACCTTTAGATAGTTTTTATTAATTAAAATGACCACCAATTTTAGTGGCTTAATAGTTGTTCTTGGGATCATTAGCTTAGATGTGCAAGAAAATGGCACGATCGAAGCACCTTCAAAAGTGTGTACCAAAAGTAGTTCAGGAGGTAAATCTTTTGTGCTTGATTTATTTTCTTTTATATTTTGATAATGCATGTAAATGGTTTGAAACTTCACTCTCATTGGATAATTTTTGGTAGAATTCCCTCCAAGAACATGTTAAAGAGTTGGATTAGTTCCACCTAAATCCATCATGGGGTTTATGTGGAAGTAGTAAAAAATATTATTGGGTTTCTTCCCTTTTTCTATTTCTTAGATGTTAAATTTATGAGGGCTCTATTTTTTAACATTTCCCTTGGTATACTCACAACACTCTTTTGGTTTTCCTATCTAGACCAACACTTTATTTTCTTTGAGGGGCATGTACTTTGAGTCCCTATTTGGGTTGAGTTTCCTAACCCTCCCTTGTCTTTATGGCACCTTCTTAGCTACATTATGATCAATCTAGGCCCTATTTTTTGTGTTGAACATGCTGGAGTTTAATCCCAATTATAGTTGACTGATAGACTAGGACATTAGAACACCATAATATTATGTCATCAAATCCAATTATATTTTTTATACCAATTCATTTGTTAGAATACAAAACACATAAAAGTGTGTGCAAACTAAAAATAAACATGAAATGTAGATGTACATGGGAAACCCTTATGAGAAGAAAACCACTACCAAAATGATAGTAAAAATTATATTAGTAGGAAATAACATCCAATACAATAATTACTTTTTTGTATAATATCTTAATCTATAGACTAAAACACACAACCTCTAAAACTATTTTACCACGTCTTGAGTGATAGTATCCAACAACTAGGGCTCATTCCATTCATACAAGCAAGTAGATTTAATTGTCAATACGTTCTCACTAAAATCCAACCATCTCAACTATCTAACTCCCATGTAGAATATCATAAATTTCATACAACGAAAACATGATTGTACCATGACATCAACATATTAAAGTTTATATGAAAAATGACTTCTCCACATGGATAATCTCTACACATAAATAGTTAGTACAAAACACACTTGATCAAAGGCTATTGATAATTCAATGAAATCACATATATTTCTTCTTGCATTATGACCAAACACCAACTATGGATTATGATAGTAGAGACAAGCATGTGATTGCTTCTAACTATGTATGGTATCTTTGAGAATCCCTTTGAGCATCACCATGTTCCTAGTGAAAATGAAGCTAATAAATTTTAGAAAAATACAAGTATCAAAGAAAAACCAAATACAAGAGATTGTAGGTCGAATTGATGTGTTTGCGATAAGGAAATGAGGTGAATATATTGGAGAAATAGAAAACCAAATTCCAAGTTTTGGAGGGAAAGGTTTGTTCAAATTTCTCAACAAATTGGTGGTAGTTAAGAGTTAGTTTCTACTAAACTCCAAATTACTAGTAAAATTAAATCCACCTAAGCAAGGTTAACAACTTGTCTGGGTAAAATAAACCCGTGAGGTAAAAATCGCATACTAACACCTTGTCATCACCACATGTACTCCAATAATATCACATGTTCACTTGAACTATCATACACACTCCAATAACTTACTTCTAGATAGTTTTGGGATAGTGACTTTTCCTCCAAATAATATGCAATTGTGCTCATACCAACATTATACTTAGGCAAGCATCCATGCAAAACCATAACATTTGATACAATGGTATTGTAGCTTGCTAATACTTAGTAAAACTAATTCTATAGTTGTTTACCTATCTATGATCAAACAATTAACATGAACTATAACAAGTTCACCACCTTATCTCAATATGAACTATGCATGTGAATAACATAGCAAGGTTCTAACATAATAGAATAGGTTTTATTCTTGTTACCCCTAGAGGAGGGTTTTTGTTGACGTCAACCTATCTAAGGACCTCAAATGTTCCATTGAAATATATATAGCGGACCAACGTCTCACCTAGAGTGATATGTATCTTAATTTTCCTAAACACTTGCTATAGGTGGTAGTCCTTATAGTATAGAATTAGTGATTTTCTTTGGTTACCCAATGACCCAAGACATCATTGCCAACTCCTAAGAATTCTATATTTTTTTATTCATAAAATTTAATGAGTATAGTTTGACCAAAATAGCTAATAAGAGAAATGATTACAATAATGGTGTGAAAGGTTTAGGTTATTTTGGGCCTCAACGTCAAGCCTCTAGGTCACAAAATTGAGGCAAAGGATATCATAGCTACATAGATAGTTGGTGAGTCCTCCAAGGAGACAAGAAAGTGTTAGTTTACAATAACACTTTTGCTAGCAAGTAATATTTATCATTAAGTTGCTATACAAACTTTTCTCTTCTACTTTCTCCTTATATGAATGATAGATATTCATACAATGATTATTGTGAAGTGGAGGATGGAAAGTATATGGTAAACAAGAATTGGTCTCATGGTCCAACTATTCCAATCTACCTACCACACTTTGAGTTATTTGATTGACTTACATGCTTGGGGATTTTTTAATAGCTACATGAAGCTATTGATGACCTCAATAGTAACAATATGCCACTTGATTCCTAGCTTCAATGATTTTTCTTACATGAAATGTATAGGGTTTGATAGACCTTAGAAGGAAATATATCTTGTGAGATACTTGACAAAGATTTCCAGGCATAAATATTCTTTGTTTGCAAGAATTGATTATTCTAGGTTTTTACTTTCTATAGTTTGTTACATGTCATAAGATCAATTAGCTATTTTTCATTTTGAAACTGAACCAATCCATGGTGTAGTTAGCATTTTCATTTAGGTAATGTGAAAATAAAATTTATTTGATCAAAGCTATGGCCCCACATGTTTTTTTCTTATTTTTTACTATTCTATTTTTCATACATTATCTATTTTATATATCTAATAGCTAAAAAATCTAATATTTAATCTTAAATGATCAAAATTTGTTTTAAAACATAAAGACAAAAAATAAAAAGAATACCAAACTACATAGCAAGCTTCTCTCAATCCTCCTTGAAGAAATTACAGATAAATGGTTGTAATAAAAAATGTTGTAATAATTTAAAAATCTAATAAATTATTCAATTTAACAAATAAAATTAAATAAGTGTTATAATAAAAATAAAATATGATTTTTTAAAATAAGATAGTTTAATAAAATATTGTTAAATTAAATTTTAAAAAGGAAAAAAAAAAACTTAAACTTAAATTTAAAAATCAAACACAAAGGAAAACAAACATTAACAAAATAGAAATTAAATCTATCGTACTTTGGACCTTAGAAGTATCATAACTTGGACCTAATAACTAATATTCAAATTAAAACATAATATCTGAGAATCGATAATTCAAAAGAAAAACATTTGAATAATTGGAATAGCAAAAGCAAAGAATACCAACTCCCAATTACGAATTTTGATATATTTTTTGTTTTTGGGTATTCTATGTAGGTGAATGGTGGAATGCGAACGTAGAAGATGTATTAGCTAATGCCATTCGAACAGGAGCTTCACCAGCCGATTCCAACGCATCCACAATCAATGGCCAACCAGGGGACTTCTTCCCTTGCTCTGCAAATGGTTTGCGCATCAATGAAAAAATAATTTCTTAAAGTATATCTGAAGTTATAATAGTTTTGAAGAGATGATTAATCAATTAATCAATTGTGAATGCAGACACCACGAGGTTTTTGGTTGAGAGGGGGAAAACCTATCTAATGAGGATCGTAAACGGTGTGATGCTTCATTCATACTTCTTCAAAATTGCTGACCACCTGATGACTGTTGTGGCAGTGGATGCCGAGTATACAAAACCATATACAACTGATGTATTGCTCACACACCCAGGGAACACCATGGATGTCCTCATTACAACAGGCCAACATTCGGGGCTCTTTTACATTGCTACCCGTGTATACAATAGCCAACCTCTAGGTACTGATTTCGTAAATACCACAACAACTGCAATATTGCAATACAAAGATTCCAGTAATACATCTGTTCCTATGCTGCCTAGACTTCCTGCATTTAATGATACTGCAACAGCAATCAAATTTAGTAGCAATCTGAGAAGTCTCAATCCCTCGATACCACTGATTTTTGATGTGGACATGTTAATAACTGAGAAAATCAGTAGGAATCTGAGAAGTCAAATGCCATCAGTACCACAGATTGTTGACGTAGAAATGTTAATAACAGAGGGCTTGGCACTCATAAGTTGTCCAAACAATTCATGTGCAACTCCCTATGGCAAAAGAGTTGTGGGAGCTTTTAACAACATTTCATTCATTGAGCCAAACATCTCTATTTTGCAGGCCTATTATTTTGGTATAGATGAAGTGTTTACCACAGATTTTCCTGATAATCCTCCAGTAGTATATAATTACACAGGAGCTGTGCCATTGAGTCTTTGGGGAACTGAATTAGGAACAAAAGTAAAAGTTCTGAAATTCAATAGCAATGTGCAAATAGTGTTCCAAAATACTGGAATTATTACATTTGAGGATCATCCTATACACCTTCATGGCCATAATTTTTATGTTGTGGGGCAAAGTTTTGGAAACTATGATTCTCACACGGGTCCTGCAAAATTTAATTTGGTAGATCCTCCATTGGTGAATACCATCGGAGTTCCTCCTGGTGGGTGGGCGGCAATTAGATTTATAGCCAACAACCCAGGTAAGCTGCTTTCAACTCTATATATTTCATTTACAAGCGTTGTTTTCCAAAGTTCTAAAATAACATTACCGTTCTGTTTTGAGTTGATCGAGATTGACCCATATTTCATTTTATGCATAACATTTCATGAGAATTATAATATATATGGTTCACTTACATTTATTGTATTTAGTCAGTAAAAACTAATCTTTCTCCTCTGTCAACTGTAACGTAAATATATAGTTTATTTTAAAATTCCTTTTACTTCTCAACAACAAAATTACAGTCAGTTTCTCTATGTTGCTATGTCACAGGAGCTTGGATGATGCATTGCCACTTTGAATCCCATTCAGCACTTGGTTTTGACATGGTATTTATTACAGAGGATGGGCCAACAAATTCAGATAAATTGCCGCCTCCTCCTTTTGATCTACCCAAATGTTAGTTGTATTGCGATTTAGTGGGATAGCCGAACCGTCCCTTATGTATATCCTCGTTGTGTGGTAAGCTACATAAAAAATGAAAATGGCGTTTCGATGCAATTCGAATTAGATATGCCTAGTTTACTGGTTCACTTATTTTCTAGGTTAATATAATAAATACATACAACTATGAAAATATTTTATAAATATTATCCTTGATGTATTTATTTTTTAATAAATTAGTGATAAAATTAAAAAAATATTAAAATAATACTAAATTTGCAGAGCCCATATTTCAACGTCTTCTTAGATAATTTGTTAATTATTTTATTAATTTAATAAAATAATTTTATATTTATTCTTAAATTTTAATAAAATAATTTTATATTTATAATTGTAGAAATTCTAATGTGTTTTTATAAGAGGAATTAAACAAATAAATAGAGTGGATTAAGCAAATTTTATAATGCGAGACCAAAATACCAAGATAGCTGTTCCATCAAACATCTACCTATGCATGAGCTACGCTGACGAGTTCTTACTTATTGTCATTGTCATCTATCGAACATTTTTGGCGTAGAAAGATGGCTACAAAGTTTTTAATTCGGATTTTTTGTTGGTTAACCATAGCAATCAAGTGTTTGCATAGACAATCCATGGAACTTTAACCTTTATTATATTTTATGTCAACTGTTTCTAACCATTGAATAGCTTAAAGCGAGCATTTGAAATAACTTTAAGCTATGCTTTACAGTTTTTTTTTTAATGTTTATAATAAATATATGAATTTTATTAAATATAATAAACTAGCAATTGCACTTTAGGTGTGCAATGGGGTAGGGAATAATTGTATGGCTGTATTTGAAATTTGTGTAAATATATTGGTTGAAATACAAAAAAGCTTATATAATCTAAAAAGACAACACATGAAATAAATTAAATGCAAACGATTATTTGCCTTAATTGATTTTGTGTAGACATATTGGTTGAAATAGAACAATGTGTATGTAACTTATTGAAAAACACATGGAAAATCTTAAATGGAAATAGTAGACAAAAAAAGGGAACTTCAAATTATGTGATATAAAAATGTAGAATAAGGATATATATACAATGATGAAAATCCAGTGTTTTTATGGAATGTTTAATTGTTATTACAAGAATGTATGCAATTGAATATAATGGTATAGATATATTTTATATTTTGTGCAATATTGTCACATGGTCACATTGAACTCCAATGTATCTGCAATAAAAAAAAAATCTATTTAGTATTTGAAAAACAACTAATAGAAAACACAATGTTCAAGTTGGCATTCAATACAAATTATTAGTTGTACCTTTGGTAGAGTAGTTTGTAGGTGTTAGACAATGAGAGCATAGTGTAAGTGAGCCATGAGTGGAGCCTGCAGTAAAGGAAAAAGAGAGATATAATTTACAACAAATAAACTATATAAATATTGGTAGTGATGTCAATAAGAAAGAGACATACCTGTAGTAGTTCAAATGTACTTTAAGTGTATGAAGAGTTTGAATTTGAAATTGACATTGGTTTCAAATGATTCTTTCATTTTTTCGGCAAGCGACATATGGGCTTTGTTTCACACGTGCATATCTTTCGAATGTGAAGGTTTGGTGTATGCAAAGATTTTGTAGATCAAGAACTTGTGAAATAGCTAGGAATGTCAGGCCTTTCTGGTCTATGTTGCCAATGATGATCAAAGCACGCATTGAATTAGGAAAGACTGAATGAAACAAATGTAGGGGTGTGTTCACTTAGGGAAAAAAATGCTCTATTTTATTTATTTGTTTGCATACATTTGTGTAGTAAAGGATGTCAATTGGTAGGTCATTTAGAAAATGATGTTGTCTGTGCAAAAAAAGGCCTCAATAGAGAAGTGATAGTTTCAAATCAACTATGTATCCTCTTACAAGGATCCAAACATGATTGAAAGAAAACTTTGGATGAAGAAGATAATCAAGCTCCATTACCAACAATTTTCATGTTATGTTTGCAATAGAAAGAGATGGAGAGAGAGGGATAGAAAGAGGGAGAGATAGATGGGGGAAAGCGAGAGAGAGAGGGGTAAGGAGAGAGGAAAAATTAAAGTGAGACATAAACAACAAAGAGAGAGGACCTGAGAAAGAGAGGGATATACAAAGAGAAAAGAGGGAGATAGAGAGAGACACACATATTTAGAGAGAGAGAGAGATGAAGAGAAAGAGATATAGAGAGATGAAGAGAGATAGAGTGAACAAGAGGTAGAGGGAGAGAGATAAGAGAGATAGATATTGAGAGAAGAGAGATTAATAGTTAAAATTGTATATATAAAATCTAACAAAATCCCCTTCTATTATGTTGTGATAGATGCAATACCCTATCATAGAGCTCCTATTTTGGCACAATTAAAAGGAAGGTAGGAAAAGGTTTAAATGTGACGAATTTTATATGTGTCGATTGCATTTGCTTGAAATTTTACAAGGACTTTTTAACACATCCATTTTGTGGCTATTTTATAATCATAAAAATCCATGACAACACATCTTTAGGGAATTCTAGCAAACAATTTGCTCCTATAGAATTTGATCACTTTGAGCTAAGGATCTAAGTGCGACCCATTAGATTCAAGTTGAAAATGTGGATTTTTTGGTTGCTCTCCAAGTAGTGTAGGTTGCATGTTATAAAGCTCCATTACTTCTTACCCAAAAAATGATGGGAAAATTTCTTTCTAGTCGATGCATTGACAAGCACCTTAGTGTAGGCTGATATGTAGGTATGTATGATAGATACCATATAGCATAGAATTAATTTTCCCAAAGCATTTATAGTTGTAATCTATGTTGCATTGTACATTTTAACTTGATACTGGTACAATTTTGTGATGGTAGAAATGTGCCCTTCTTTTGTAATGAGATGAAATGTTCATAGTTTTTAGTTCACTAAATTCTAGTTCATTGGTGTCTCGATACATATGTACTAGAAGAATTATCATCTATCAAGATTAGAAATTACTTATATATCAAAGAAACTCTTAGGAAAACAATGGCCATGAAAGTAGATCCAACTTGTCTTTTTGAAGAGAAGATGGCTCTTTATTGCAAATTTTACATTTTTTTTTTCTTTGGTATGTCAATATTAAAATATATGCAACATACAGAGGTAGAGCTTGATTACAATTGGGGTAAGGTTTTAAATAGCATTATGATTACAATTAAGGGTAAGTGCTAAGTTGTGATTAGACTTAGGGATCGTGTAGGGTTACAATAAAGTAATAATAGGATATAGAGGGAAAGAGCGAAAAATAGGAGTTTAATTGGGGTTAGGTTTTACTTAGCATTATGATTACAATAAAGGGTAAGTGCTCAATCATGGTTAGAGTTAGGTATCATTTAGGGTTATAATAAAATAACATTATTATTATAATATAATAAGATTAATACCTATGTAAACCCTTTTTGAATCCCACCCCTAATTGAAATATAATCCTAGATGTAATCTTAAACCTGACCCTAACCCTATTCAATCTCCAATTTGGGTTTGATTTAGAATTTGGTTAGGGTTATGCATCTATGGTAAGATATAATATAATATAATATATTTATAATAATAAATAGAATACAATGCAATATAATATTGTCTTATTGTATAATAATTTAATATATAATATATTAATATAATATTATATATATAATATAATATATTATTATATATTATAATATAGTATATTATTATATATTATAATATAATGTACATGAACATAAGCCAAATTTACCAATTCAAATGAAAAAATTAGTGAAGAAGCTCGTTTAACACATCACCACATGTAAACTTAAAGAAAAAATAATTAAATTTATTACGTTTAAAAAAAAACAACAATTGAGAAAAATAATGATATAATTCAATTTTTAATTCTAAAAATGAAATAATTAAATCTCAATATAGCTAAGCAAAATAATTGTGTTCTATAAAGAGAAATTTTTAATCTTACTCCAAATCTACCAAAATATGTGTTTAGTTTTTTTATGTTGATCACCCATCTAAGTGATCTTTATTCAATCTTGGTATAGCTAAGTTAGAAAAAGAATATATTTTGTAAAAATGATGTAATTTAATCTCGGTATAGATAAGAAAATAAATTATGTTATTTTAATATGATATATTTTTAAAATTATGATATAATTCAATCTTGGCATAGGTAAGAAAAAAAATTGTGTTCTATAAAGAGAAAATTTCAATCTTACTCTAATTCTACTACAATGTCTCTATCTTTTTATGTTGATCACCCATGCAGGCGATCTTGATCTTTCTAGTACAATATGTCTCTAATTTTTTATGTCGATGTTTTGTATTGCTATGATACAACACACAACATCTACATACAATTGATATGTCAATATCCTTCCAAAGAAAATAACAGCACAAAAACATAGTAAAAAACCAAACCAAAGACAATCAAACATAATTAAACAAAAACTTAGAAAAAGACATAATTAAACAAAAACTCAGAAAAAGGCATAATTAAACAAAAAATCAGAAAAATACACTTGGGAGATATTTTTTGCAAAAATAATGTGAACTTACACCATTAAATCTAATAGAAAACTAAATGGTTGTAGGCAAGCTAGCTTGCATGGAATTTAAGTATGACTGAATCATGTGATCTATTTACTTAGCTACAAATTTTTCTTTCTAGCATAAGAAACATTAATAAAATTCCCAGTGTAAAAAAAAAATTCTTATAGGACAGAATGAGAAAAACCTTTCAAATGAAGCTTGTGTGAAATTATTCAATCCTTATAAATGAACAATTGCGGCCAAATTTTGACGCCAAAGACCTAAATGAAGCTTGTTGTCATGTGAACTGGGCATTCTTGTTTACTGCCAGATAATCTTCTATATTCAATCATTTCTAACCAAAAAATGTCTTTTTGTTTTCCTATAGATTATTCATCAATTAACAATTCCTTTTTGTACTCCACTAATTATATAAAGCTAGTAAAATCTAATTGATATCAATTTCATAACTATATCCACTATTTATTTTTGCATGCAAAGCAAATGAAATCATGTAATGGGTATTTTCTAGCACTGGCATTCAAGCTTTGCCATTTCATTCAATGTCAGCCTTGATCTTGGAGTTCTTCAATGACCTCATTCCACATTCTAAGCCATAACTCTTTTGTATAGATTATTCACCAATTAACAATTCTCTTTTGTATTCCATTAATTATATAAAGCTGGTAAAATCTAATTGATATCAACTTCATAACTATATCCACTGTTTATTTTTCATGCAAAGAAGATGAAATCACATAATGAGTATTTCTAGCACTGGCATTCAAGCTTTGCCATTTCATTCAATGACAACCTTGATCTTGGAGTTCTTCAATGACCTCATTCCACATTCAACTTTTTCTTCCTGATGTTTGATATGAGGACTGTCCCCAGTTTTATCCACAATTCGTTTGGGCCCTATTGTCATCCCAAAGGAACCACCCTTTGCAATGAACTCTCTAACTACTTCCTCATCGCCAGGATAAATAAATTCTCTACACTCATAAAGATGTGCCATTTGTTTTTCTTCCTACTACCAAATGTTCATCAACTATATTTGTATAATTCATCCTTATTTGTAAAATGCAAAAGACAAACACAAGTTTCTCAAATAAGAATGAAAAAATGTATAGTAAACAACCATGAAGCAAATAACATCTAAAGGCTATCCTCCATAAATTTGAGTAGCAGAGCATAGGTACTATCTTGATGAGAATAATGATTTCTAGACCTTAGTTCGAGGCTTTAACGTCCACCAACCAAGAGGTGATGGTTCATTCCATAACCATGTTGCTCCACCGATAGCATATGCAGTAAGAAGTACTTTTCCCATTTTTCTCATTTGGTCCCAATTCCAGTCAACCATCTTTCATGTAGGTTTTTTACAAAAATTCAAGCATCAAGTATCACATAATTACATAGCTACCATGTTTATAGAACATTAGTCAATCATCTTTATGGAATATTTTTCTTTTGTTTGTATTTCTAATCAATTCAAGGAAGCAGGTAAATTTACTACAAAATTACATAAGAAACAAAATTGAGTCCTCTAAATAATGGCAGAAGGCAGAGAGTTTGGCCTGTGGCACAAGCAATGAGAGAAGCAGACATATACTCCACCAGTTGATTGTTTATCCCCAAGTAGCAGTTTACAATAGGCACTAAAATTTTTCCTTGTTTAGAACCTAAATCACAAACCAAAAAACAAACCCAATTCCATATTTCATTTTCTTTCAATCACAAACCAATTCCACATTCTATTTTTTTTCAATATGTACTATGTAATTATGATAAATTATTCAAAATTAGGAAATAATGGCACAATATAAAGTTCAATAACCTCTTCTATATTAGTAATCTTCACTGTAGC
This sequence comes from Sequoia sempervirens, assembly GCA_007258455.2. Lineage (NCBI taxonomy): Eukaryota > Viridiplantae > Streptophyta > Pinopsida > Cupressales > Cupressaceae > Sequoia > Sequoia sempervirens. The sequence goes on along the minus strand of VDFB02193867.1, from coordinate 564,164,899 downwards.
TAAGTAATAACCATAGAGAATTCTTGTCTCAAAAACCATGTACAACATAAATATAGATCCTGTTATCACTAATGCCCATATGTTATTATAGTCTGCAGCCTCCCCCATCTAGGATCTAGTATATAGGCTCCACAGTTCTTATTACATAATGTTGTTATACCAGGTACAAGTCTATATTAAGAATTGAAGAGTTGTTTATATGATAAACACACATTATACTAGGACTTGCAAAGGCATAATCAAAGGTATACAAAGAGCTCCAAATGTGGGAATCTCTAGTTATATTCTAGTTGGTGTATACTATATATAACCCAGTAGAGTTAAATCCTATTTTTTTATCTTGTAATAGTCAACATATATAAATAAGATCCTATAGAATCAACCATTACAGCATTTCACGTAAACCATGATAATTGCCTTACATCCTGGATGGTAGATCCTAATAAATCCTAAAAAAAAAGACTCTACTGACTTATGTATTTACTATTGTCTTGAAATCTACATAGGATTGCATAGAGTAATAAATTGCAATTACTAGATGTTTTATGAACACATATTAAACCTCACCAAATGAGAACCAATCAAATTGATTTAATCCCATTCAATATTTGATGGGACTACAAATAGGATTTAAACAAAAGGGAGAACTGATGCAAACTATCAAGCTTCTTAGAGAATTTCATATCCATTTATGGAAATCTACTACTGTTCCATCTGCTTTGTTATGTATAGATAAATTGCAGAAATCATTGCCAATAAAGTTCCAAAGATCAATTTTGACAGCAAGATAAAGTTCCAAAAATCATTTCCAATAAAGTTCCAAAGCCCTAGTCAACTGCTAACCCTTCATTGCTAATAAAGCATTAAATCTAATTTTGGGCATACATAAAATTCCTAGAATTAAGAGCTTATCACTCACATTCTATGTAAGTTAATTATTGCCAATATCCCATCACCCTAGGAAACTTTCTTCAGCCCAACTCATGGATGGCTGCAAATTTCATCATAATTTTTATAGTCGAAGATGGTAAGACCCATCTAGTTAACTTGGTTGGCATATCAGTCCATCCACTCCTCTCCATGGGGAAAAAGGAGCTATAGACATACACCAAACTAGTCATAGAGAGCTTATAACACCAAGAGAAGGCATGAAATTTCCCTTCACATGTGTTAAAGCATACTTCAAAGCTCTAGTAACTAAAGATGGAGAATGCACCTGCAAGCATCATGAAAAGCAAGGCGACAAAATCCAATGGTCTAGTGGTACACAAGTATACATACACTATGATACAAAAATTAATTTGAAAGTAAACCAAGATGTATACAATTCAACACAATAGTTGGACCAATTTTCTGGAATAGATAAAGGTAACTAGAGCAATTTTCTTCAGATGGAAAAGAAAACCGAAAAATACAAGGATAGTATACGATTGAAGCCATAATGTGAGCAATTAAATAAAGTAGTTGGACCAATTTTCTTCACAAAGTAGGCTAACAAGATCAATTTCCTTCAAAGCTATAGTAAACTGCACAATATTATAAAATCAGAAGGGTGTTAGGCTCACTTGGACAATGTCCAAACAAATGTTTCCTTCCAGAAAACCATTCAGTGCACAACTCAAATATAGCACTCAATTCTTGTGGACTTAACTCTTCAGAAGAAAAAGCACATGGAACCACTGGCACTCATTTTGTGTGGATATTTCAATAGAATTCTTATCAATGATCAAATAACATGAATCTCAATAGATCTCAAAAAATTGACAAATCCACACCTACCTCATTCCAGTATGCAATAGGAAACTACAAGTTACTTCAAATCTCATCCACACAACATAAACTACAAAGAAAATTAATTACAATTAGAAATCATTAAAGAGTGACACACAAAAATTAATTCTTTATTGAACTTTATGCAAAATTTTTGTGAAGGTTGTGGGCTTGTTTTTTCTGATTTAAGGCACAAGAGAGCTATGTTTGATGGTACTATAATTGAGAAAAAAAATTGTAATGAAATGAACCTAGACCCAACTTAGGACATCAGTAACCTATTGGAGTATAGTCCTTGTTTCTGTGGTTAATGCTTTTACATATATGCACATTGCAAGATCAACTAGATCAATAGGTATGCGGTTAATTTATTTATCAAGCACCATAACAAATGGAGAAATAGCTTTAGCGTGTAGTGCTCTAACAAAAGGTTCATATGATGAAATAGCTTAAATATTTCTCCTTGCACATGTAATTCTCCCTTTGTAAGATACAACCAAAGCTTTTTTTCTTGATATTTTGTATCAACACTCCCTTCCCTTCCACCTCCTCATTCTTGGTAGCAGCTACAATTTTGACTGCTACATTTTTATCCTTTTCCAAAGTTAAAGAATATATAATAATACTCTTAGGTGTTAAGGGACTCCTAGTTTTACTATTTTAATATGTCAGCATTATTATGATCATCCATGAACTATCCTTTAGAAATAGCTCAAAAACAAAAGCATTCAATCTGCAAGCAGCGAGCAGAATGGAAAAGCCACAATAGAAGACCCAAGTTGTTGCTATGACCTCTAAACAACCCATCCATAGCCAAAATTATAGATATACAAGTCATTTACTCACTTGTTCTTGGCAAGATTACTATAATATCTGAAAATAAATCCTCATTCCAGTATGCTTTGATGGACATCCATACCCTGTTCCAAAGCTCCTATTTTGGAACTGGAAGGGAGGATGTTGGCGAAGGTTGTGGAATTTGGATTTACAATTTCCAATTGGATTTGCTTGAAAGTTTCTAAAGCCTTTTAAACAAATACATTTTTTCCATATCTTACAATCATTGCATTCCATGAGATGACATCTTTTTCAGGTATGTTGTCAAACAATTTACGTGCCTTGTTAATGCTTCCATTTTCGAATGCATGTCCATTAGGGCAGTTGCTACTATAATATCTGACAAAGTTCCTCTATCCTTTATGCTTCGATGGATGTCCATATTGTTCAAAAGCTCCCATTTTGGAAAGGGCAAGCAGGATGCTAGCAAAGGTTGTGGAATTTGGATTTAAACCTGACAATTGCATTTGCTTGGAACTTTCTAAAGCCTTTTCAACATCAACAATTCCATTTTGTGCATATCCTGTAATCATTGCAGTCCATGAAACCACATCTCTTTGATGCACCTTGTTAAACACTTCATGTGCCTTGTCTATGCTTCCACATTTTGCATATATATCTACCAGGGTTGTTGCAACTACAACATCTAAAAAATTCCTCTATCCTCTATGCTTTGATGGATGTCCATAACCTATTCCAAAGAAATTATTTTTGTATAGGAAGGGAGAATTGTAGCAAAGGTTGTGGAGTCTAGATTTAAACTATGTCTCAATAACTTAATGTAACAGTACGTCTCAATAATTTAATATAAGGAGTGATGAATTGTTTAATGAAATAATAAGAAAACTACAACTTATTTCAATGGTGATTTTAAAGGTAACTTATACCACAACCCCTACAATATACATGGGTTTAGCCAATATTTGTGAATAAATCTGATAGGGTGTTATAAGCACTATTTCATACAAAGCATATATTAATTTGTTGATTTCTAAATATGATAACTAGAAGCGGTATATAGGGAATATAATACAGAGTATTCCAATCCTACTCTATACATGGCTAAAACCTGTATGGTTATAATTACAGGATGACATGCTTATTGCAGAAACCATAATGGTATAATTGCATAAAAAATAAACAAAAGGAGACACTATCAAATTAAAAAAGTATCTCTAAAATATGCACACGAGTGGCTCTTGATGTAGCATGGGCATTATCCACCCTGAACCATCTGCAACTTAAAAATTCCCCACCATAGCAAGCCCTAACACTACCAGTGCTATTATCTTCTCTAGAATGTGGGGGAAGGAAAACACAACAGGCACATAGAGCAAAAAGCTACCTAGTGATTCAATGTCGACATAAATAAATTGGCAGGTCATCAGAAGGCACCGCTAAAAAAGAAGATATTAATGGTGACCTCCTCCAGAAATGAATATATGGTGACCTCCTCCAGTTAATGCATTGTACGTGTAAGTTTACAATGCATTGCATAGTCTTGCATGCCTCTGCGGAACCCTATGTCGTCAATCCCTCAAGTCAGCTTGCCTTTCTGATGAAGTCGTCCTCTTGCAAAAGATGATCAATGGCCGCAATCATTTCAATTGTAGGCTAGGTGTGTAGAGAGAGGTCAACCGTAGGTTTTAAAAGTTGGGTTGCTCTCTTTCAAATTGGGTACGCCTTCGGCGTAAATTATTTTAATTAAAAATATTTTAAAAAGAAAATATGAAATTTAAATATATCAATAAAATTAAAACATCTTTTATGATAGTAATATAATTATAGAGGATTTTTGTCTATGTGAGTTTAATCATAAATTTTATTTGGTTTGGTTTGTATGTTCTTGTTAGTGTCATTCTCTTGTTTTTTCATCTTTGTTTTATATTGCATTTAGTAGTGGGATTCCTCAAGATTTATTGTATTTTCTTAAGAAGGAATTCTTGCCTTCAAATGATCTTTTTTTAATTCAAATGGTCACCAATTTTAGCAACTCTACAGTTGTTCTTGGGATCATTGATTTAGATGTGAAAAATAATGACAACATCAAAATGCCCTCAAAGTTTAATATTGAAAGTAGATCATGAAGTACATCTTGTGTTCCTAATGTTGTTTTTCTTGTTCAAGATTTTGATAATGTGTATAAATGGTTTAAATTTTGTTTGCTTCCATTCGATACATATTGATAAAATCCTTTGGAAAACCATGTTAAATTGTTGGCTCATTTCCACCTTAATTCATCATGTGGTCTATGTGAAAGTAGTAAAAAATATACTAATGTATACATCTAAAATTGACCATTTCTAAGGTCACACTTGATTTTATCCTATCATAACCATTAATTAATTAAATATTTATTATTTATTTAATTAATTTATCATTCACCTTTTATCCCACCTTATTTTAGCCACTGATTAAATAAATATTTAGTATTTATTTAATTAACTTATCATTTACCTTTATATTGGTATGTGGAGCTTGATCATGCTACAGGTCACATGCAACAAAATATAGGCAATGTAAATTGGAATGGCATAACATGAATGTGAATAACACATGAAACAATGTGCAAAATTGAAGCATAGGTTCATGGATGAACACACAACAACAACAGTGTTGTGCATAGAGAAAAATGTGAGGGTGTTTAAGTTGAATGTAGCAGTGGATATTGTGAGCATCTATAAAATCTGCATACCTTTTAAACTTCATGAAAAAGATTAGTTCATTGAAGATTATTGAAGATGCTATGAAGTGGACAAAATTAGCTCTCAATTGAAGAGAGTAACTTTGCATGAAGATTGTGGATGCTCAAATGAGGAATGAGACCTCCAATTTATAGAATATCAAGTTGGAAGAATGCCCAAAAGAGAGCAATGTGGGACAAAGATTTAACCAATAGGAAGGAGCCACTTGTCACCATGTGAGTGGATGGAGGATGTGCAATTTTTGGTCAATGTACCAATAAATGAGATTAGTTGGCCTTTTCAAATTTCAAATTTGGCTTGTTGGAGGGAGAAAAAGGGACTTAAATGCCAAGTGGGGGACATGTAAGAGGGGAGTTAATGCCATGTTGTAAGGGAAAAGTCAACTTGATTTGAATTCAAACTTGAGGGAATATTCTCCAAAGATTCTTTGTTGAGGGAAAATGAGGATTTAATAAATTAATTAAAATGATTTATTTGTGCAAGTGGGAAAATCTAGAGAATGTGACATGCATTAACATTAATCCTGATTTAGTTAATTTAAAAGAGGATTAGGTGATTTGACCTTTTTGCTTTAGATTTAAAGATTAAACTAAATAAAAAAGGAGATGAAAGATGATTTCAAGCTTAATTAAATAAATATTTGTTTTATTTAATCAAAGAGGGTGATGTTAGGCTTAAATTAAACAAAGTTGATTTATTTAATTTAAATGGATGACCTTAGAGATAAATCGAATAAGCTTGATTTATTTGATGAATGGATGAATATGAATTAAAGGTCTGATGCTAATTTTGCATGTCTACATTTTTCCCCTCTTTGAAGCAATGTACTTGATGTGTTGGTTCAAAGAATAAACTTGTCATGATCAAAAATTCAATTTTTTTTTTTTCAGATGCTCCAGCAGAAAGAAGTACACTAGTACATTGCCCCCTCAAGAGATCGAGCTAAAAGATTCGATTTGAGGGTCAATCTCACAATAAATAGGTTCAAAAATGGATGGTTATGATGAAGATGTAAATGAGATGGTTTCAAGATGCTTAGAATAACCAATCTATATTATCTTAAACAACTTAAATGATAATGCAATGCATGTGAGATGGATGATGCGATGATGCCTATATGATTATGCAATAGATGTTTTATGTAAATGTATGATTTTATGAGATGCTTAGAATAACATATCTATATTATGATGATGAACATGCATGTGAGATAATATACAAAATTTTGATGGTTTGTGGATGCAGGATAGATGCACTGGCGATGATGATTAACTATCCTGGCAAGATGTTAGTGTAGAAAAGAAGAAATGAGAAATGAGATGACGACAAGAGGATCCAACAAGCCAACTTTATGAGAGATGATGATGAGAAATGGATGATTTTCTTATCAAGAATTGGGATTTTAAAAGGGCCACTTACCTTATGTTTGATAACACACATAAGCATGATACATTAAGGTATAAAGAACTAGGATGGCATTGCACTTAGTGTGATTGACCTTGACTCGAAAAATAGATAGGAGTATTCTTGTTCACACCTGACATACAGAAACCTTGCTAGGATGCACTTCAAAAGTTTCAAACATCTCAAACCAAAACATGGAAAGGTATAACCTATCAATGTAATAGTCAACAAGCTTCCCAAAACACCTTACATACATACCTAATAGAGCAAGTATTCACCAAGGTTATATTACAAAAACATCCAACAAGCACAACAGACAAAAGATAATGATCGTTGCCCCATTCCTTTCTCTCTTTAAATCATACAAACATCATCGAGAGGTCATTGGAATGAGCGCAATAAGATAAATCAAAAGAAAAGATCAAGTACACAAACAAGCCAATGTGCTTCATACCTTTAGCCAAATGGATGTGTTTTGATAGGATAAGAATCCATAGTGATATCCAAAATGATGCCCATTGTTGGAATGATATATCCTAGGACATGCATTGTATAGGATGATGATGGGTTGATAAGTTGATTGATAGGTTGTTGATATAAAGTTGATTGACATGTTTGAAAATGATCAAGAGTTTGATTTTGTGTTTAAAGGTTTGTTGTTTTGATTTTGATTTTGTGTTTGAAGTTTTCTTTTGTTGATTGTTGTGATTGTTTCTCTTTGTGTTGCCAAAGGATGCAGGTGACGATCCATTTATTATAGATGATTGATTATTTCGAGTGAAAGCGAGATGAGACAGATGGATTTTTTAAAATATTTGGATGTTTTTGATGTTTTTGGAATGTTTTGAGGCTATGTTTGGTATTTTCAAGATTTTACAAATGTTTTGATTTTTGAATTTTGTGATGTTTTGGGGTTTTCTAAGATTTTATGAATATTTTTAGATTTTGATGTGATTTTGGATGTTTTTGGATTTTCTTAGTTTTTTGAATGTTTTCAGATTTTTGTGTCTCAGGGGTTGATGAAAGATTAGCCTTTCCTACATTTAAGCTCAAAGACGATATAGTTCAGATTCCATGTTCTTGACGTTTTCCTATTTTTTGAATGTTTTTGGATTTTTGATATGATTTTGGATGTTTTTGGATTTCTCGCATGATTTTGACGATTTGGATATGGATATGTGTGATGATATTAGTGCTCTATTTTGGGATTTTGTTAAAAACCAAGCTAAGGTTGATTGATTAGATCAATGGATTGATGATGATAACATTGTTGAGGATGCACACCAATGCAAGGATAGTGTTAAGCAACATGAGGATTGGGAAGGATATCCCAAGATGAGGAGGGATTGATTGAATTCGATTGATCAAGATCGATGATGATAACATTGTTGAGGATACAAAACAATGCAAGGATAGTGTTAAGAAACACAAGGATTAAGATGGATATCCCAAGATGATGATGGCTTGATTGGATTTGATTGATCACGATTGATGAAGCTTGATTTGGAACAAAAGTTGGTTTGAATGATCTTTGATATGATGCTAAAGTGATGCATTAGATGCGGCTAATATTGATTGTTTGCATTGATGTTTGAGGAAAGATAAAGCTTGATAAGGAATGTCTTCTCGTCAAAATATGCCATGGGCTAGTGATTTGGATTCTTGCTCACAAATGGTTGACCAAATTGATTTCACATTTATCAATGTTCAAATAACCATATAAGAACTCGAGGATATAGATCAAGGTTTATTCTTGAAGGAGGATGCAAATATCTACCCCCAATGTCTAGCAATGTATGGAATGCCATGGGTGGATGCTTGGATAGATGTAAGGATGGATGGATATGGTAAGCATGCAAAGGATGCCAAGGATTATCTTGCGATAAGATAAGGTGTTTGGATAAATAATGCTCATTTGGATAATGTTGCATAGCTTAGATAACGTTGCATAGGATAGGATCAGTGAAAATGACCCATGTCAAGATGTTTACCATAAGCAAATGTAAAGTGTGCACTAAAGTTCATCAAGATCAAGATAACTCAGACTATGGATGCAGATATATGAAAATGGATTGGATAAATGGTTCATGGATGAATGGATTTTTATGGATAAGATGGATGGAATACTAGATTTATTATGGATGGGATGAGATGCTTTCTCCTGAAGTGGTGCACATAGATGCTTGATTCTACACATGATGCCTGTTTGCCAGGTTTTCATCATGGTACCTATCCAAAGCGCCGCCCATGCAGTTTTTACTAGAGGGCATTTTTTCTCTTTACTGTTTTCAATCATTTTTCTAATTTTTTTGGATTTTCATTTTTTTTATTTTTTATTTTTGAAAGATTTTAAGCTCATGTTGAATCACTTGATGGTGTCAATGTAGATGCTTCTATCATAATGTTCCATCAACATCCTACCTAAAGAAGTTGTTTTTCCAAGATACATGCACTTGAATACAACTTTTGAGATTCTTGACTTGCTTCGTTGATACTAGAGTTAACTTTGTCTTGGTGTGCACATCGCGATAGAGTGTCCTTTGAATCCTTATGATGAAGGTTCATTACCAATACATGGTCAATGTGAGAATTGGATATAATGTGTAGAGGCATGGATGGAGTGTGTTTAGGGATAAAAGATGGATTGGTTGACAGTTTGGAACTTTTGACTCTCCAAACTTGGGAAGTGAGCAATGATGGGTGGATATGGAAGTGTGCATGGAATTAAGACCAATTGCTTGATATACTTTGTACATTGCTTTAGAAGCCTAGTTTTTCCTTTGTGGACATCTTTGATGGATACTCTTTCCTTCTTTATTTTGCCCCATAGTTTCTTTGACTGATGGAGTTTGATAGGGATAATCTTTCTTTGTATTCTTTGGTATCCATGTGTATTTGATTTGTCCATTATGCTTCCTTGTTTCTTCTTCTTTGATAACTTTATTTGTGCTTTGATTCAAATCTTTGTTTTGACGTTGGTCCCCATTCATGGATGGGGTGATGGGTGGATGAAGATTCATGACATGGCTAGTTGTAGTATTGGCATTGGTTTCACCATAAGGACTCTTCGTGCTCCCTATGTTGATATTTTCTTGAGACATAGTTGCCCCCAATATTGTGGAAATATTGCCTTCATGCTTTGATTCTGCCTGTTCTGAGAGCTCTTGTTTAGAATGCATTCTCTGATAAATGACCACCATAGATGATGTTATTGGAATTTTTTTCTCTACTAACTTTGAAATATCTTGTTCTGTCTGACCTATTTCTTTGAGTGGATAATGTTGGATATCTTTATTCATGATGTCCTCTGTCTGAATTTGGGATATATCTGATACTATTTTTGACAACTTTGTTTGACTGTAGGAATGAATAACCTGCTCTTTTTGTGCAACAATGTTAGGAATAAAGGGATCTTGTTCTGAATGAATATCATCTATGTGTCCATCCATAGAAAGCATCTCATGGGTAGATGGAGGAGTATGTACATCTTGCATAGATAGGAGACTGTCCATTAGATCATTTTAGTATCTTGGAGATACAAATTATTGATCTTGAATGATTTCAGAGTTGCTTTCGACGTGATTTGGATCAAGTTCTTGACATGGATTAGTTTCAAAGGATGTCCTTATTAGGCATGGGAATTGGCTCAATATCCTCTTCATTTTTAGTGGACTTGGATCAAATGTTGAGTTGAAGATTCCTTCAATATCTGCAACCATGAGGTTGAAGGATGTCAATATGTCTTGGAAAGGACCATTGCTAAACTTTGATGAAATATGTTGATCATGCTTTGGAATGAATTCTTGAGATATTCCCTCTAACTCATTAGGTGATGTAGAGACATTTTCAACATGGTCATTGGTCGAATCCTAATCATTGTCCCTAATAGTTATCATTTTTCGTGTTTGTGCTTGTGTTTGTTGGGTACCTTGAGCGACTTGGGAGGATTGGGTAGCCTAAGTAGCTTGCTGAGCATCTTGGTACTACTGGAGTTATTTTTGGTAGGCTTGGTAATCTTTTAGTGCATTACTATATTGGCTTGTTGCGTTTGGTTTAGGTGGTAGTGGTGGTGGATTCAGAATTGTGTTGAATGCAGTGAAAAGTGGTCGAGATATGCTTGGAGCGATCATGGTAGTGAGGGGTTGAGATGTGATGGGTGTGAGAGTGGTGGTTGGAATGATTGAAGAGATAGTGATGGTTGGAATGACTGAGGTGATAGGTCCTTGGGAGACTGTGTTTGATTTGTCAAGATCAACATTGTTGTTTGATTGGATACCATCTGTTGTTGCGATATCAATGGTATATTTGAAGGATTTGATGCAATGATTTGATTGGTGCTTGATGGATTACCTTGGATCGATTGATTTTGGACAATGTTCCAATTTGGGATGATGTTTAGATTTGGTATGATAGGTTGAAATTGAACATTATTGATGTTGGGAATCATATTGCCTTGATTTAGGTAACTTTGATTTTGCATGGTATTACCTTGACTTGGATTAATACATAGAGTTGTTAACATCTTTTTTGGACTTTGAACAATATTCGTATGATTTGAAAACATATCCATCCCAAATTTTACCAAGTTTGGATTTAAAATGTTCATGTTTTGTAAAGTTGTACTTGGTACATTCACATTTGGCATGTTGGGATTCGATGGGATGACATTCTTCGTTTGAAGGCTCATGCATTGATTGTTCGTTTGATAGAATTGTAGGTTTGGACTTGGATTTAAATCTACCATTGGGAAAAGTGTTCCAAACTTTTGATTGGGCATACTCACATTTGTTCTACCATTGATGTTTGTAGGAGATAATGATCCCTTGTATGGATTGTATAAATGTGAGTTTTTATAATCAATCTGCATTGTAAGGCTTTGAAAGTTCAATTGATTTGGATTACTCATGACGTATGGAGCAAGTTTATATTCTATGTTCCTCTTGTGTTGAGGTCTAGTTTGGACCATAAAATAAGGATCAATTTTCAAGAATGTAGGAGGTGAACCTCTAATTCTTTGGATTGATCTAAACTCTAGGTACAAGAAAGAAAGTATAAGATTTTAAGGATCAAAAGGATGGTGATGAGATATGAAAGATGGATGATTGGTGAATGATTGGAAATCTTAGGAAACCTTGAAGAGGATACTAAACTTTAGGACTTGGATTGATGTTTGATCTGATTTGGGATTGGTTTGATTTGATTAGGATAAAGAACCCATAAACTCTAAGAGGTTGGATGTTGTCCTAGAGTAAATTTGTCCACAAGATGCTAATTTGATTAAGTGTGAGAAGAAGGACTCATCTAAACATACCTAACCAAATAAGATGACCTTTGATTTTGGATTTTAGATAGTGAACTCATAAACCACAAGATGTTGGATGTTATCAAGGGATAGACTTGTTCACAAAGATCGATAATTTGACTAAATATGTGGAGAAGGATTCATCTACACATATCTAATCAAACGAAATTATTTTGATTTGGTTCAAATGATTTGCCCAAAGTTTAGCATGAGGGAGTTTTTCAAGATTTTTGAGAATTGTTTGTGAGATGATTTTGATTTTGATGTTAGGGGGATGAATGAAAGTGTTGATTTTGATCCTAAGAGACTTAAAGCGACTTTGTTTACTAGACCAAGATATTGAAGAACATGCTTTTTTTTCTAAGAGTATTTCAAACCAAAAGACCAATGTTTGCTCGAAAGATGATAAAAAGATAAACAAGCACATGTGTGGGGTTCAATTTGAGTTAATCTTGGTTAATGACTTGCTTTTACCACAAACACACTTCTTGTTTAATTTCCAAACTAAATGTCTATGTCTCAATTCCTTCTCATTTCACAAGGTCCCTTATGCAAAAATCAAGGTTTCAAGAGCATAGTTTCCTATTGTTGACTTTGGAATGAACAAATCAAGATATAGGTCTCAGTGTTTATAAGCCTTCTTGGGATAAGAACCCCTAGGGACAAGCAGTAACACATGGACTTTTCAAAGGTATTTGTTCCTCCCAAATGGTTTGAAATTATGATGATTTGTTTAATGTTTGTCTCAATGTTTTGGATCCAAGCACTATGTTTTTGAACTGACTCACAAGCAATATAACATCCTAGCTCAATTGGTACATTTTTCTTGGTGGGCTTGCCTCATGCCCTTCATAGTAGAAGAGATGATTTTACATGCAACCAAGGAGAAAATATAAAGGTATGTTAAGAATGAAGTCTTAACCTCTATATTTTAACCAAGATCAGACATGGCAAGTAACTTTTTGGAATCTAAGTTCCAATGCACCACTTTGATAAACTTGTTGGATGGACTGGTTGGCTACTACAAAAAAGGTTCTTAATGATGGGACATCAGGGACATGGCACCTTGCGAGCATCTAGCAAGCCACTAAAGGCTTTACTCAATCCTACTAAGGGTGCTTAGAATTTTTATGGTAGTACCCCATTCTAAAAGACATTGTACAACTAAGGCCTATATACCATGAGGACTTGACAGTTTAGTCTTATCCATTTATATACCAGCCCGAATGAAAAACCGGTTGGAGTCGCCTTTGAGTTCTCCTTTCGGATGTGTCTCTTAGGCAGTCCCCTCTAAAGGTAAACAACAGTGAGAAAGCACATCTATAGTTTGATCGACCTTCATTTAGAAATAAAGGGAGAACACACACAATATACCTAACTCACACTTGCAAGATTTATTCAATTTTAGTTCCCAAAATGAAGTGTGGAGGCAATATTTTATGCAACTTAATGTCATCAAAAATACTTTTGATTCTCAAGATCGTTGTGAAGCGCGAGAGAAGTGCATACGCCTTTTTATATGAGATTATTTTGCAAAAAAGATTACAAAGCATAAAAGACACATGTTCATTTTAAATCCCAAAGAAAAAGTGAATTCTTTTTAAACACCAAAAGAAGTATGAAGATTTCCTTGCTCAATTTGTTTACCCAAAATAAAATTTAGTGAGTTTTTCTTAAGATTCGTTTTAAGCCCTTTGTAGCAAGAATTTGAATTTGTTCTTTTTAGACCCAAAAGAAATCTAGTGTTTGAAGAGCATAAGAAATGAAAAAAATATTTAAGAGAGCTTTATGGACTCTCTAAGAGTGTTAAACAACACTGAAGTGTTTAAAAACACTTGGTATTATGAGATATTGATGCCATCATAAGTCCTTACCTCTGATTTGGTCAACCTACAAAACCATTGAGGATTTAGACTCATAAGCATTTAAAAATGTTGTTTGCAACTTTTCTACCCCATTCTCCAACTGCTTGTGATTTTTTAATTCCAATGGTCAATTCCAATGCCATTGATTCTTTAAGCAAACCTGCAAACATTCAACACCTATAAGTGACCACAACAAGATCAATTTAACCAATTTGCAATTTGAAGGATAATTTCAATAATAAAAAATAAAAATGTCTTCTCCAAACGAAGAATGATTTAATGGTGTACGACCGCCGATTCAAACTGATGCTCTTCTTCCACTCATTTTGATTTTCTTCACACACCAAATGTTATTGTGTGTACCTTATGTAAAGGCATGATATCTATGCAACCAACGTATGACTATATTATACTGTAACAAGATTACTCCAGCCACAATCTAGCAAATCAATTTAAAAACTGTTAGGAAATTAAAGCTTGCACAGATACCAATATAAAATATTCAATATTAAGATACACCCCATCAGGTTTCATTTACTACTTAGATCTATGAATAGACTCAAAGATTTTCCATTTACTAGTGACAACTATAATAGCGAATATATATTGTTTTTCATTTACTACTAACAGCTATGAATTCATAGCAAATATATTTTTTTAGAATCTGCTCACACAAATACTCAAAGGCGTGCAAAGTTTGAAGTTTACTTGAACAACAAGCAAATAATTTAGGGGACGCCTTCACTTACGACCTTATTTGAACAACAATCAAGGAATTTCTAGATATCACCTATTCACTTATCTCGAGCACAAAGACTTGATTTGGGATATCAGTGTGGGGATGGGTGCTAGAGCCTTTCACGTGGTCTATCTCCTCGAAATTACTCCATCACACACAAAATATGACAACATAAATTCACAAATCTTTCTTCCAGCAGCTTCCTTAGGGATTAGATGATTTAAAACATAACTCGTAAGCCTTCAATTACTCCAAAAGTGGTACTTTATGAAGGTGAATTCCTGTCAGTCACATTATTTGAGATCATTTCTAGATGGTAGAGAGTCTATACATAGCCATCATTCCTCCAAAATGTTTCTTGAAAATGTGTTCCATACCAAGACGTAAATAGATAATAGATATACCATTCTTATGGTTCCTTACTTGATGCGTTAGTGTTTTAAATTTTGATAAGTCACTCTAGATACTCGTAGGTGGATGCTTCGAAAGGAGTACATGCTTCTTTGTTCTATTACCATTGTTGTCCAGGCTGGAATTCATGCATCTTATACACAACCTCAGTTGATTGGACCATGACTCATACGTTTGTTGTTCCTATGCTTGGGAGCACATGTCCCTCTCACAAATCTCTTTTGAAACTTTCAAACTGATGCAATTCATATGTGTAGAGCTGAATCTCAACCTTTGCGCAACATCCTCCCTATGAAGCTTAGTGAAAGGGGATAGACATCCATCTAAACATAAAGTATACAATTTTTTTGTGAGATTCTAATAGTTGGAAATACGCGGGTGGAAAACATGTATACAAGATGGGGAAGCACAGATAAGGCATGTGAAATCTTTGACAAAATGATTCAAAGAACTGCAGTCTCATCAAATGCCATGTATGTAAAATGTGAAAGCATAAACAAGTCACATGAACAGTTTGATAGAATTCCTCAAGTGTAAGGCCGAGCTCCCCAACCATTCCAGCATCCTCCCTACCTGTGCGCAATGTGCCTCACAGAAAGTTTACCAAGGAAAAAATATGTTTCACACTGTCACAATAACTTTACATTCTTATGCAGTGAATGAAATGATCAAATGTGCTTATAAAATAGCTTAAAAATATATATGAGGAGCAACCATTTGCAAGATCAATCCAAAATCTTGTTCATTTTTTTAATTCAGAAATTGTTATGCAATAAATCCTACCACTGCAGATACTCCTTCTAGCACAACTTTCAAGATTTTTGGATCTAGTAAGTCTCCTTTATGCAAGAAAAAATCATTTTTCCATGGC
The DNA here is from genome assembly GCA_007258455.2 of Sequoia sempervirens. NCBI lineage: Eukaryota > Viridiplantae > Streptophyta > Pinopsida > Cupressales > Cupressaceae > Sequoia > Sequoia sempervirens. The sequence goes on along the minus strand of VDFB02193867.1, from coordinate 564,148,995 downwards.
TCTTGTATTGATGGCCTTCCTAACATGTAGTTGGATAACACGTGCTTACCAAAGAAAGCAGATTATTCTTGCACAAGTTTCCTCTTTAAATGGTGCAGGGCCCGATTTCTAATGATAGGATCTTTCATTTCAAAATACAGTCAAAATGTAGAAGCGTAGACAAGGTATGCTAGAAAAGAGGTGAACACATTCAATACAAATAGACAAAGAATGTTAGAAAAGAAGTGAAAATTCAAAGCACAAATCTGAAGCATAGACAAAGTAGGCTAGAAAGGTTGCAAACTTTCAAAGCATCGATCATTCAATATTTAGTCTGCGTCTTTGCTAGGTAATACCAAAATGACTTGGCTCTGTAGGTGATTGAAACAGTGCACGAAGGCTAACCCCACCAGACTATAGAATGAATTGCCTATATATATTTGTTGTAGTTGAACACCAACAATGTCTATAAATTATATACTCTTGATTGAGCTTATGACTAAAATGACAGATAGATAACATTAATTTGCACTTAACACATAGATGATTTAATGTTGTTTTATCTATTATCTATATGGCATAACATAGATCAATAATAGATTAAAACTATTCAGATGAAATCAGATTAATGCATTTGATAATACAATCATCTATTATTGCATTAAAACCATAAAAAATCATATAACAAAAACTCATTAAACACTCAAGTCATTCATTATAAACACCATTCAATGCCTTCTCTCATGGCTATGATAAATAAACAAGCCCTCCTTCTAACACCATATGTGAGCATCTATAAAATCTACATACCTTTTAAACTTCATGACAAAGATTAGTTCATGCAAATTTGCTAAATACTCCTATGAAATAATGCCTAATGTCTTTCAAACAAGATAGTAAAACAAACTAATTAGGAGCATGAAAGAAACATAACACACACCTATTCCATAGTGGATTGGTGTCACTTGTGAGAAGTGACCCTTCCCAATCCTTGACAAGCTCAAATGATGAAGATTATTGAAGATGCTATGAAGTGGAAAAAATTAGCTCTCAATTGAAGAGAGTAACTTTGCATGAAGATTGTGGATGTTCAAATGAGGAATGAGACCTCCAATTTATAGAATATCAAGTTGGAAGAATGCCCAAAAGAGAGAAATGTGGGACAAATATTTAACCAATAGGAAGGAGCCACTTGTCACTATGTGAGTGGATGGAGGATGTGCAAGTTTTGGTCAATGTACCGATAAATGAGATTAGTTGGCCTTTTCAAATTTCAAATTTGGCTTGTTGGAGGGAGAAAAAGGGACTTAAATGCCAAGTGGGGGACATGTAAGAGGGGAGTTAATGCCATGTTGTAAGGGACAAGTCAACTTGATTTGAATTCAAACTTGAGGGAATATTCTCCAAAGATGCCTTGTTGAGGTAAAATGAGGATTTAATAAATTAATTAAAATGCTTTATTTGTGCAAGTGGGAAAATCTAGAGAATGTGACATGCATTAAGATTAATCCTAATTTAGTTAATTTAAAAGAGGATTAGGTGATTTTACCTTTTTGCTTTAGATTTAAAGATGAAACTAAATAAAAAAGGAGATGAAAGATGATTTCATACTTAATTAATTAAATATTTGATTTATTTAATCAAAGAGGGTGATGTTAGGCTTAAATTAAACAAAGTTGATTTATTTAATTTAAATGGATGACCTTAGAGATAAATTGAATAAGCTTGATTTATTTGATGAATGGATGAATATGAATTAAGTGCCTGATGCTAATTTTGCATGTCTACAGATATTACTACTAGTTAATGTAATATAGTTTTTTGCTATAAATAAATAAATTTTGGATTGTTGTTAATGGACATAGCCTACATTAGGTGAATCACATTAATTATTTTTTGTCTCTATGCAATTCACTTCAATTCTTTAGTTTTTGTTATCTACATTGGTTAATTGAATAATTCAATTGTTCTATCCTCCCTGAAAATCTCAACAATTGGTATCAAATTAGTCTTGTTTGGTCATTTGGAAGGAGATTCTCATGATTGAGTGGGAGAAATGTTTGAAGAAGGAAAATTGAAGGTTAAGAAGTTCAATAGCCAAAATTACCAGTTATGGAAAATATAGATGGAAGATTACTTGTATCAAAAATATTTATGGCAAGTATTGCAAGGGAAAGAAAATAAATTGTTAGCAATGATAGGTGAGGAATGGGATATTTTGGACAAAAAGAAACTGGAAAGTATTCGGTTGTGCTTGGCACCATTTTTTGCATTTAACACATCCAAAGCAAAGAGAACATATGAATTGATGCAAACATTAGAAAAATTATACAAAAAACCCTCAACTTAGAAATAAATTATTCTTGATGAATCAACTATTTAATATAAAAATGGTTGAAGGAGGTTCAATTTAATATGGCCACCAATTAATTAACTTGTGCATTTATATTAGTTTTAATGAAGAAGTTTGGGCTCTCTTAGTCTTGATGTGATTTTGAGCAAGGAGATTTGAAGGAAAAGCATAGCCATAGGGGAGACTTCAACATTGGGCAATGTTTTGAATTTAGAAAAAGATATAGGAAGAAGCCCTAAAGGTTGTGGGAAATCATGAGGGAGATCGAGGAATAAAAGGTCTCAATCCAAAGGAAGGAAATATTTTTTATACTATGGAAAACAGGTCACTTGAAGAAAGATTAATGGTCTTGGAAGAGTAAAGAAAGAGACAAACAACAAGATGGCAACAAAAGAAATGTTAAGTCAATTTGATGATGATGCTTTAATTATTTCCCTAGATAATGCTAATGATTCGTGAATACTAAATTTAGGAGCTTGATTTCATGCTATGCCCCATAGATATTATTTTCTTGATTATGCCCAAGGAGATTTTAGACTAGTGTATTTAGGAGATAATGAACCTTGTTAGATTATTGGAAAGGGAAGAATTAAAATAAAATTGTAGAATGGAAATCAATGGCTACTATGAGAGGTAAGGCATGTTCCAAACTCAAGTAAAAATTAAATTTCAAAAGGGCAATGGGGAGATTAAGGTTGCACTGTTATATTTACAAATAAAAATTGGAAGGTTTTTGATAAAGGAAAAAATGGGTTTTACATGGACTCAAAACCAAAAAGTTTACAACATAATAAAGGAAAGGACAAAAAATTCCATCGAATTAAACAATCTGCAAAAAAGAAAAACCCTGAAAAAATAGCAGCCAACCAAAAAAAGCCAGAACGAACCACCAAAGAGCCAGCCGAAGCGCAGACCAAAAAACCAATAGCAATTAATCCAGAGTCTTCAGAACTTTTTTGGTCTCGACCTCCAGATCCTACATATCCTAGACACCCTTCTTGAAAGTTTGAATCATCTGTGGCATGGGGGGTGCCTTTTCAGATTAGCCCTGGTTCTCTTCGAAATCCCTATGTCCTCTTCCTGGTTTTTATCTTTAACCTCTTCCAAATCAACAATCAGAGATCCCTGTTGAGCTTTATTCAATTTTTCAGTCATTGCATTGATAATGATAGCATTATGTCTTGCCATTCTATTATTCTGTTTAGTAATTATCTTCACAACATTTTTTATTTTTTCAAAGTCAATTTATATCCTTCTGTCCTTACTCTCATTGTCTTCGATCTCCTTACTAGTAGTGTTCTTATTACGCTCTTCATCCTTCTTGCATAACACAAAAACCTTAGCTTCCACTTCTTCTAATTTACTCTGGAGGGCCCAGCTTTTTATTTGCAGGTCATTAATTTCATGAAAGACCCATTTTGACATTCTGAAGTGGTCCACGACATTATTCCTAGCTATGCCTAGAAAATCGGTAGTAGAATCCCTATCTAGATTGGGGCAATTTTTAGCAAGGTCAGAAGCTCCAGGGGACCTAGTTCTATCCTCTCTATCCGTTGATGGGACAAAAGAGGGAGAATTGTTATTAGTGTTGGGTTCCTCAGAATAAGGAGAATCTTTAGAGTAAGAAACAAGGTTTTTAATAGGGAAATTCTTTCTGGCTCCTTTGGCTTTGGGGGTAGAATTTTTAGGCTTAGAAGTAGGGTAGACTTTAACAGGTTGGGGATTATGGACTTGGATTTTCTTTCCAGTCTAGACAATGGGAGGGTCCAGGACCATCCTTACCAGACTCAAATTAGGTTTATTCCCTGAACAGCTAGGTTCAGTGTCATCATCCTCAGAATCTGAAGAGGCATCTAGGTTAGCAATGGCTGACATTTTTTGGAAATGTTCAAAAATTAATCTTATCAGACTAGTATGTAATATAGGATATCTTTTAGGGGTTTTATTATGGTCTTCCAGACTTTTTCTTAAGGAACAGAGTAAGTAGTAGGGGAGAGAAATCCTGACCTTATAGCAAAAATGATTAAGCAAGGAAAAATGATAGTCGTAAACCCTAGTGAACTGTCCATCTAGGGTGATATACTCCATAATGATGCGAAGAACTTTTCAATAGAGAGATTTAATGGAGTCGGCCTTGAAGTAACTATTGGAGACTTTCACAAGTTTCAATTTTTCCTTGTCTTTCTTCAGAAATCTAACCACCACTTCATTAGAGAATTTCTTGTCTCGAAAATTTTTATGTATAATTAGGCATTTTATATTTATGTATAGGTCATACTTTTCCTTCTGTATTAGTTTTCTATAGAAAAAATACAACAAGAAAAGTTGTTGCAAAACAACAACAGTAGTTTTTATGAGTTCAACAATAGTAACAAGAAAAATTATTGTGGGTTCTGCAACAATCATAGAAATAGTTGTTGTGATCACATAAACAACAATATGACATCATGTATACTTGGGCATATGAGTGAGAAAGGTATGTAATTTCTCCATTCTAAGAAATTATTGCCTAGTATGAAACATATTAACATTGATTTCTATGAAATTTATGTTTATGGGAAGTAAAAGAGAGTGAGATTTATCAAATATTGGAAACAAAAGAGGGATGAGAAATTGGAGCTTGTGCATACAGACGTATGGGGACCAACTCAGATATCTTCTCTCGATGGATCTCGTTATTATGTATCATTTATTGATGATGTAACTAGGAAAAAATAGGTGTATTTTCTTAAATAGAAATTAGATGTATTTGAAAATTTTAAAAAATAGAATGATACAAGGAAAAGATTAAAGTGACTCAAGTTTGTTAATGGAGGAAATTATTGCAGCAAAAAATAAATATATTACTATTTATTTAATGAAATTCATAGGCAAAAAATAGTTCTAGGATCTCCACAAGAAAATGGTGTGGGTAAGAGAATGAACAAAATAGTAATGGAGAATGCAAGAAGCATGATGTTGCATGTAGGGATACCTTTACATTTGTGGGATTTAAGGTTGTAAATACTATTGTTTGTTTAATTAGTAGAGGGGCTTCAATTATTTTGGGCTGTGGTATTCTAGAGAAAACATAGATATGTAAGAAGGTGAGTTATTCTTTTCTAAAATACTTCAATTGTGAAGCTTTTATACACGTTGATATTAAGAATAGAACCAAGCTAGAAGCAAAATCTAAGAAACATATTTGCATTGGATATGACAGATGAATTTGGTTATCAATTATGGGATTTTGATAATCATAAAATTATTATAAGTGGGGATGTTATATTCAATGAGAAGGTTTTGTATAAGGATAAAATGCATGAAAAGAATAATGAGTAGAAAGAAAAATATTATGTGGTGTCAGATGATATTAGATGGATTTTTTTTTCTAGTGTTACCGAATACTCAACAACAATAAGAAATACCATAGACTCTAGTAAATGTTAGACGTTCTACAAGGATGAGTACACCTCGTAAAATATTTTTCCCTTCTTTATATTTGTAGCATCGTAAATCGTCACCCTTGTCAATTTTACACTAGGCTTAGCTCCCCCTATGTGCTTGGACCTAATTATGCTCCTAAATTGCCTACTTCATGGTCATTTTTAAGAAATCAGATTTAAATTGAGAATTTGATATTTAATATTTATTTAGTGACACTAAAAGACCCTAAATAGGTCTATATTAGGCACTACAACCCTTGTCCAACCTATTTTGGCCAAATTTTAAATATATCATCTCTTCAATTATAAATGACTTTAAAATCCTCTTCTAATGATCCACATCTACCTATAAAATACTTTTCCTTAGTTTCTAAACTAAAAAATATTTATGTGCAAGTTGATATGATATTAGTTATCGTCTAGAAAGGTTAGGGACCAATAATGAGAGATTTAAAATTTGAATTAGGTTGACTCAGTAGGTTATGCAACCTAGTCCCTATTCAAGGTTGTGTTGTGGAATCCAATCCATTAACTTGATCATGTCATGCAACCTTTTCTTGAGATAAGATCACACCATATGACTTTAGGCTCAAAAGAGACCTAAAAAAATAAATTGTTCCTAACTAAGGCAATGGATAAATAAATTTAGCTATAGGGTTTAAGAGAGATAATTTTACATCCCAAATAAAATAAATATGGATAGTATAATTATATATTTGTTGTGGTTACTTAAAATTTGATGAAAACTAGAGTGTTAAAGTATAAAATATGCACTTTTATCTTAGGCTATACATAGATGGTTAATTAATTATTTGGTACAAAGTGCATGCATCATATTTAATAGAGTTCTCTCACATACTAATAATAATAATTAATAACTTATCAAAAAATAATATGGAATTGTTAGAGAAATGGGCCATACTCAAATTGTGATAAATAACAAGCCAAAAAGCATCAACCACAAAGATGATCAACAATTCAATGCTAGACCAGTGCCATAGTATGTACATGGTAGGTCCTAGATTCAAGTCCTAGAAAATAACATGACATTAGAGGTAGACAAAGATTCTTAAGCACAAAAGTGTGATTGTATAAGATTTAAAAAATAAGCTATGTTCATATCACAATATAAAATATATTAAACAATCCCAACCACAAAAAAAAAGATTGATAACTCAATAGTAAAGCATCTCATTTTACATATAAACATTCTAACACAATTTTACAATCAATTTATCTAAAAAAGAATACTTAAAATAATATATTCATTATCATAACCTAAACATATGAAATCTTTTAGTATCAACTTAAAAACATGTACATGTACATTAGATAAATATAATGTCACTTAAGACAATAATGCATTTCCATCATAAATCAAGTTTTGAATGTGGATGGAAATAGTTTTAGAACCCATGTAAAAGGTAGAAAAAACTTATACCAAAAGATAATCAACATTTAGAAGTTTATTAGAGATAATAAAAATGATATATATTAGTAAATCATATTAAATAGGAAAATTTCAAGGAAAATAAAACTGTACTATCCTCTAAAATAGCTCTCGAGTCCATGTCCATGGGGTAAATAATTACCTTTAATCAAGGTGTAAGTTAATAGATTTATAATGTCACTAAAATAATAATGCATTCTATCATAAATCAAGTTTCAAATATGGATGGTAAAAGCTTTAGCACCCACGTAAAAGGTAGAAAAAAAATTACGACAAGATAATCAACATTTAGATGTTTATTGTAAATAATAAAGACAATACATTAGTAAAGCATATTAAATGGTAAAATTTTAAAGAAAATAAAACTCTAGTATCTTCTAGAATAAATCTCTAAGTCTATGTCCACCAGTTAATTAAATACCTTTTATCAAGGAGTCCATGTCCACAGGTAATTAAATACCTTTTATCAAGGAGTCCATGTCCATGAGGTAATTAAATACCTTTTATCAAGGTGTAAGTCAACAACTTTATAATGTCACTTAACACAATAATACATTTCTATCATAAATCAAGTTCCGAATGTGGATGGTAAAAGTTACCACAAAAGATAGAAAAAGTTATACCAAAAGATAATCAACATTTAAAAATTTATTGCAAATAATAAAAATAATATATTAGTAAAACATATTAAATAGTAAAATTTGAAAATAAAACTCTAATATCTTCTAGAATAGCTCTGTGAATCCATGTCCATGGAATAAATAAATACCTTTTATCAAAATGTAAGTCAATAGCTTTTTAATTTGTATTAATCTAATATAAGAGAGAAAAATCTTAAATATAGACAAAATAGACAATTGACTTTTGATACGGATGGGTAGATTTATTTGTATTTATATAAATAAAAGCTTAGCTTTTTAATTTTTGTATTTGTTTAATCTAATATAAGAGAGAAAAATCTTAAATATAGACAAAATAGACAACTGACTTTTGATACGGATGGGTAGATTTATTTGTATTTATATAAATAAAAGCTCTAGCTCAACAACTTTGTATATAAGTGGTGTTCTTTGATTTAAAGTAGGTGTTGCGTACGAAATAAAATAAAATATAATATATATGATTACCCATTCATTAAGCTAAGCCGGCATCTAGAATTAGAGCAAGCATCGGGTGGGTTAGGTTTTCCGTAGAATATTCCCGGAAAAGAGAGATTAAAAGCATTGATCCCTATATTTTATCATTATGCTTTAGAATCTAGGTCATCTCAAGTCAAGACCCGGTCCGTATTCACTGACTTATTTATTCGTAGCAATAACGCTAGTGGAGAGTTCGGATTTATAAACATAACTTGCCCGTGACTGACATCGCTTATTCCTACCACTCTCACACATTACAATAGTGAGGATGGAGACTTTGGATATATATATTTTTGTTCGTGAGCGATTATTAATTTTTGTGGTATGTAGGAATATTAATGCATTGGTGAAATTTTATTAGTTGGTATTATTCGTTAATGTTCAATTTTTTAAAAAAATATTAAAATATTCATAAAGTTTTATCATTTGGTATCAAAAGAATCAATGAGATGGTGGAATTAAAAAAGTTTGACCAAATTTCTTAATATATTATTTTTTCAATTTTTTTTGAAAATATCTTAATATGACATAAGTTATGAAATTTTTTAACCTTTTTCATTTTAACTATAAAATGAATAGCCTAAACTTATTTTCATGTCACTATTTGATAATGGCATTTTTTTTTCTTTAAAAGATTGCGGTGCAATGAATACAATTTATTTATTTATAATCATATTTGAGTAATTTTAATTTATTAAAAGATGAAACATAGAAAATATGAGAGATAAATAAATAATATTTGTTATGTCTCTCGGCATTAGAATACTAATAGAGAATAATTCTTAAATAAATTAATAATTTAAATTAAGAAAAGGATTCAATATAGTTTGAAAATCTATACAATTAATTTCAAAGTAAATAGAATATTAATTTTAAAATTAAAAAGATAATTATAAATTTAAAATATTTTATATCAATTCTTAAAATTTAAATTTAAAATAAGAAAATAATTTCTTATTATTAAAAACTTCACAATCATTTTTAAAAATGAGGTGGTAATTTACTAAGAAAAACGAAGGTAAACTATTACAGTTGAAAATTTATAATTCTAGAAACATACCTTTTATTTACCATAGACTTTTATACTAAACTATTCACATTGAAATAAAAATAAATACGACTTTGATAAAAATAAATAAAAAATTGAAAGCATTTTGGATTCCAGCTACTTACCTACCTAGCACATTTGATTCCGGAAACTCTCAGATCATTGTACCAAATACCAGTGTAAATCATTGGCCGACCAGGAAATTGCAACTAGATTTTCGTCGCCGACGCCGCCGCATTTTGTGAACGCGGTTTCATTGACCGGACGAAAGAACGGACGAAAAAATGTTTTCAACAGAAATAGAATTAATGATCCGGCATACGCGTTTTCGTACTCCTCACGGCAATCCAATGCAGTGGACGTTTCCAATATCTTACCATGCTTATCTAAACGAGTAGTTAAGGAAGCGCAATTGGAAAGCAACTGTGCGTAATCGTGTTTTTCCCGTGCTTTGGATGTATAAATAAGCTGCGGGTTTTCTAAATCTCTTCATAAGTTTAAGCCGCGTTGCTCTTAAAATACCAAGCATGGCAAGGTTGTCAAGTGTGCTGAGATTGAGCTCGCTTCTTTGTTTATTTCTGGTAGCACCATGGGCGGCTTCTGCAGCCCTTGTCCACCACAATTTTACCGTGAGTTTGTTTCAACCATTCTTTAGAAGCCTAAGAGTTATATACGCCTGATGTAAAGATCCGTATTCAGTATGAGATAAGATATGTTGTTTACCTTGTCACAGATTGGAACGCAGAGCGTGACTAGAGTATGTAACACGCAGACGCTTGTAACAGTCAATGGACAGTATCCCGGCCCGAGTATTACCGTGCGTGAAGGGGATAATCTTGTTGTTCATGTGCAGAACAATGCACCATATAATGTTACTCTACATTGGTAACAAAGATTATATTCAATTGATATTCAAGTATCCAGTAATTTTAAAATCAAGGGGATATCTGCTTAGAGAATTTTATTGTTTATGATTTTACAGGCATGGAGTACGACAGTTGAGATCGTGCTGGGCAGACGGACCGGCCTACGTAACGCAGTGTCCCATTACCCCTGGGAATAAATTTACCTACAATTTTACCATCACGGGACAGGAAGGGACGCTGTGGTGGCATGCGCATATCACATATCTGAGAGCTACTGTTCATGGAGCATTAGTTATTTTGCCTCCGGCTGGAAGTGATTATCCCTTTCCAAAACCAGAAGCCGAGATTCCTATTATTTTAGGTAAAACACTTGAAAGTATTCTATCACGTTGGATTTGATAGAGATTGGTTTTCTTCAATGTGTAAGATTTTTGAGTCCTCCTTTTCCATCACGACTAAATTTTAACATTAGGCGTTTGTTTGTTTTTTCCCTGCAGATTTGTTACACCAAAGTTTTTATCCGTTAGTAAGCTTTATATTAGAAATTTAACTGAATGAAATAATTAATTGATTTTTGTATATGAAGTAGTTATTTTATTCGAAATCAGATATTTGAGAGATATAATATTTTCCATTTAGATTGGAAAGAATTATTAAGTTCCCAAGGAGAGAGTGGGCAGCTTGCATGCAGACTGTCCAGACTGAAAGCACTTGACCACCTTATTTTTTCTTTTAGCCACGAAGTGAAGATATCCCTCGTACAAACACTTTGCTTTACGTCTTCTTTTAAGAAAAAAAAAAATCCCATTCAAATATATTTCTGTACGTCTAAAAACGGTAAAATTCCAATTCTTCAGCTCTACATAAACAGGCCAATATGTATGCATTCAATGTTTTTGTGTTTACGACCTCTTTAGGATTCTATGGAGTAGTTTCTCATTAAATAACAATTGGTGAACCATCACATCACGTCAAAAAAGTATACGCAAGCTTTGACGTTACCTTTCAGACATAGAAAAAAAAATCTCACGAGATCAGATAAAAATCTGTTTTACGCTTTCTTTAAGTTTAAGCTATGCCATGACCTGTTCAAAGTCTCTATTCAATTAGAATATATTTTCACCAGAATAAAGATATATAAATGTTGATATCATAAGTAAAGGATTAATGTAAGATTAAAGATTTCTGAATTATAATTGTGTGTCAATTTTTACATCGACTTTTAGATCATATTCCATGATCCATCATAATGATGCAATGCAGATAGAAAGAAGAAGAATCAAAGTCAAGTGGAATAAGAATGAAATAATATGTATTTTTCAAAGTCTGGAATAGTTTATAAAGAGTTTAATTAACATTAGGTTGTGTGATGGTAAGCTGTAAAAGGATTAAACAGTTAGTATCTACAGGCTTAAAAAATCAGGATGTTTATCCTTTTTCTCTGTATAGTATTTAGGGCTAATGTTCTAAATTTCTTCCTATTGTTAATATACACCTAGAAGAAAAGATAACAGAAAATGGGTTGTCAGTTTAATTTTACATTGTCTACGGTGTTCAGGTGAATGGTGGAATGCCAATGTGGAAGATGTAATAGCAGATGCCGTTCGAAGAGGAGCTGTACCAAATGATTCAGATGCATACACCATCAACAGTCAGCCAGGAGATTTTTTCCCCTGTTCTTCAAATGGTTTGTGTATTTAACAGAGTATTATTAAACAAAGCATAAATCGATAGTAGTTTTCGACAGATAATTAAACAATGAATGAATTGGGAATGCAGATACAACGAGAATATTGGTCGAGGCGGGAAAAACCTACCTTCTGAGGATCATAAACTGTGCAATGATTCATTCATACTTCTTCAAGATTGCGCAACACAATATGACTGTTGTGGCCGTGGATGCCGTGTATACCAAACCATATGAAACGGATGTGCTTCTCACACATCCGGGTAACACCATGGATGTGCTCATAACAACTTCTCAGGAATCCGGCCAGTTTTACATTGGCACCCGCGTATACAACAGTCAACCTACTGGAACTGGATTCTTAAATACCACCACAACAGCAATATTGCAATACCAGGACAGCAGTAATACGTCTGTACCCGTGCTGCCCAATTTTCCTGCATTCAACGATACCACAACCGCATTCAAATTCAGTAGCGAACTCAGAAGTTTGAGGGCTTCAGTGCCTCAGACTGTAGACGAGGAAATGTTTATGACAGAGGGATTTGGACTTGTAAGCTGTCCCAACAATTCGTGCGCGGGGCTCTTTGGCGGTAGAGCTGTTGGAAGCTTTAGTAATATTTCATTTGTAAGGCCGGATATTGCTGTTTTGCAGGCTTACTATTTTGGTATAGATGGAGTGTTTACAAGAGATTTCCCAAATAGTCCTCCGCTGGCATTTAATTACACCGGAACTGTGCCACGGAGTCTTTGGGAACCCGAGTTGGGGCGAAGGTAAAGGTTCTAAAATTCAATAGTAATGTGCAAATAATGTTTCAGAACACAGGGATTATTACACTACAGAACCATCCTATACACCTTCATGGCCATGATTTTTATGTTGTGGGGCAAGGCTTTGGCAACTATAATTCCCAAACAGATCCTGCAAACTTCAATCTTGAAGATCCACCGATGATGAACACCGTGGGAGTTCCTACAGCTGGGTGGGCCGCCATCCGATTTAGAGCCAACAATCCAGGTAAGATCATTTAAATTATACTATTTTGAGGGGAGAGTTAATGTTAATGTTTCGAGCCATATATCTGGAAACAACTGTTTATAAACCCGAATTTACAATGAATTTTTTCTCTTGATAACAAAATAAGAATTTGTTTGTTTGTGTTGTTACATAACAGGGGTTTGGCTAATGCATTGCCATTTTGAATCCCATTCGGAGCTTGGTTTTGAGATGGTGTTTATTACCGAGGATGGGCCGGGAAGTTTGGACAAGTTGCCTCCTCCTCCACCGGATCTACCTCAGTGCTAGAAGCCTAGATGGACATCTTCAGGCTTTTAAAAAAAATCCAATTTCAAACGAAGTTTAATAAGCCATAAGATGAGAATTTCGTTTCGAGGCCTACCTTACTCCATAATAAAACAGACATTAAGTGACGCTTTGAAAGAGAATAAAGTGAAAGTCGCCACCTGTAATATGACAACAGAGTCTGTATAACTTGTCATGGCTCTTGTAATAGTGATTAATTTCAAAGTGAAATTTCCTGAATCGTAATATAGGCAATTCTATTTTAGCCTTCACTCGAGTTTGTTTATATAGTAACGAAATATAAATCTTCATGGTGCATTGGTTTTAAGTTGAAGTTTAAATGGAATATAAATTTAAAAAAATAAAAATGATGATGGTAAGTGCAATTCTTTATGATATATTATAGGAATAATGTGAATATATCATAACGCATACAATCTAGGGGAAAGAGGCCTATAGTGGAGCGAGGTCTAATAGTGGAGATAGAAGTAGTCCTTAGTGGGCCCCATAGTGGAGCACCTTAATATCCAATTGCAAAACACTTTTTATTCATAAAGTACATAAACTAACAAATCATGTGATGCCACATCAGCGCACCAATAAAACATGACTCAGTGCACCACTATCGGTCTCACTTTTTTTGGGGGCCTTTATGGATGCCTCAACAAAAAGCATGCTAATGTGGCATCGTATTTGATGATGTGGCTCTCAAATGAAATATAGAAGCACTTGAGTTACCAAATAAATTGTTGTACAAAATTGACAGTGATTTGAAATTTCCATGTAGGATTTTGAGAAATGCGAAGTTAGGGTGCTCCACTATAGGCCCCTCTCCCCTAAGAAATCTTCATATTTACTGAATTTAAGGAGCATTTTATTTATAATTATGAATTCAAAATTAAATGTTAGATACTATTTTATTTTATAACTTTATTATTATCTCAAAAATTGAATTCCCTGGTCTACCCTTGCCTTGTGTGCCTTTTTTGAATAGTAAAGCTTCCTCACTAAGAAGGGTTATTTGCATTGAGCTAGATAGGTTCTTTCAGGCCTAGCCCCAAAAGAGGGTTTGTGTGGAAGTGGACCTTTCCAAAGATTTGAAAGACTCCACTGATAGCCAAATTGGAGCTCTTCACCACACCCAGAAGGTCACATATTTTAATCTTCCCAACACGTGCTATAGGTGTTAGTTAGCAGACCACAAGATTAAGGACTTCCCTTTAGCAGTTCCTCGTACACCTTCTCTTCCACGAGATGCTGAAAAGCCTCGTTCGGTGGCTACATCTGTTGCCAAACCTGATGTGAAATGGACTACAGTTACAAACCAAAAGAATAAGTCCACTGGGTTTGGGTCAAGTCCCGTGACCTTTGAGCCAGTGAAAGATATTTCAAACCCTTCTGTGAAGGGGAAAGAAGCTCCGGTTGGAACTGATTATGTTTCTTAGTAGCTTAGGCTAAAGGCTATGCCTCGGTCGATTGTTGTCATGTTAACACAGCCGAATGTTTCTTCTCTTGTGATGGGAGCTCAAAGGCGATCTCCCAGCCCTTCCCCTCCTAGGGAAGAAGAGGAATATGTTCATGAAAAGTAGAGGATGTCCTCTCCCTCTAACTAGATTGGATCAGTTCCGCCAACTCTTTTGTAGAATCGTTTCTCTTCTCTGAATGAAGAGGAATCAGGTTTCAAAAAAATGGAGGAGTTTCACTCATGAAGTTCCTCTCATGGAATGTTCGAGGTCTGACAGACCTCTCCAGAAAGTATTCTGTAAGGGATACCTTGTGTAAGTACTCTAGTATTGAAGTGCTTTGTCTCCAAGAAGTTAAAATTTCTAGTTTTTTACTTGTTGCGGCTTGTCACTCTATTTGGCCAGCCAGTAAAATGTTTTGTACTATTCATGATGTTGGGCGTGGTGGAGCTGTCACCTTTTTGGCCCCACAGTGACACTTTTCTGTGGTCAACCACGAGTTTGATCCCACTCATCAGCTCATTTGGATCCTCCTCAACATTGATAATCATTCCTTTGGGATTATTAATGTCTATGCTTCTAATGATGTTGTGGAACACTCTTTGTTCTAGCGTTGGATTGTTGATTTTTTACTAGTTGCTACCTTGTTACTATGTGGAGACTTCAATATGGTTGAAATGGCATTTGACAAAGATGGCACTTTGCCATTCAAATGGACAACTGGAGAAAGGGAGGCATGTTTTACATGCGCAATAAATTGGGGCTTTTTGATCCCAATATTGGCCGCTGCCATTCTCATTCTCTCTAGCACACTTGGTGTAATTACAGAGCCGATTCTAAAAGGATATTTAAGCACCTTGATCATGCCATGATATTGGCGCAATCTTTTTTCTCTTTTGATAGCTCCTCTCTCCCGGTTAAGCTGTTAGTTGATGTGACCTTGTAAGACTACTTCCCCATTTCTTTTTGCATTGAATGGGAGACTCGACAGCCTCGTACATGTAAAACTCAATTTTTTTTAAACACGTCTTTACTTTGCCACAAACCTACCCTGGTACACATTCGTAGAGTTTGGAATTTGGAGTGTAGACCAGCTCATCATATAGGCTGAATTTCTTGGTGGAATGAGGCTATCATCTGCATGACTAGATTTATGCACATTTATGGGTGTTGACTGACTATTTTTCACTGGCGGTCTTATGAGGCTACCACCGTTGACCTCTGTGCTGCTACTAAGGTGTTGGCGGCCAACCCCTTTTCTCCATCATTGCAAGTCAAGGTGGCAGAATTAAGGCATAAGAAACAAATTGCTTACATATATGCTGCTAGAGGTGCACAAATCAAAGCCCAATTACATTGGCTAAAAGTTGGTGATTATGCCTTCAAAGAGTTTTTTTTGGCTCTACATGCC
Organism: Sequoia sempervirens; assembly: GCA_007258455.2. Taxonomy (NCBI): domain Eukaryota; kingdom Viridiplantae; phylum Streptophyta; class Pinopsida; order Cupressales; family Cupressaceae; genus Sequoia; species Sequoia sempervirens. Next base: position 564,132,871 of record VDFB02193867.1, on the reverse strand, counting down.
ACACACTCATCCCTGGGCATTAAAAAAATTAAAGATGTCATTTAGGTGCTTTCTTAGCTGCCTATTATTCTCCAAGCCTTTGTGCGTCATTATGAGCAAGTCTTCACTGCACATGAACTCATGCCTGTGTGACAACAAGCCCTTCAAGATTATCTTGCTGTTGTGCCAAATAAGCTTTCTTCAGCTCAATTTTTTTTTTGTGATCAATTGTTATCAGTTGATGATCTCAAAGGGGCTATCTATTCCATGGCTGATGACAAAGCCCCGAGAATTGATGGGTTCCCTTGTGAATTCTACAAAGCCTTGTGGGACTATATTGGGCATGATCTGCATCAAGTTTATTTAGAAAATTTTCATTCTAATTCTCTAGGTAACTTAATTAATAAAGGTAACATAAAATTCATACCTAAGTTGGGTGACTTAAAAGACATTTGCAATTGGAGACCTATCACACTTCTTAATGTATCCTACATGATTATCACCAAGGCTTTGGCTCTTAAAATTTGCCATCTTCTACCTCAGATTGTGCGCTTAGCACAAACTCGGTTTATGAAATCCAAATTTATTTTGGATAATATTATTGTTGTTTGGGAAGACATGGAATGGGCTAGACATTCAAACTAGAAAGTCGTGTTCATTAAAATTGAGTTTTCCAAGGCCTATGACTGCATTGAATGGTCATTTATTCTTGCTATGTTGCAAGCTTTGGGTTTTGGGCCCAATTTCATTCAATCTGTTTGAATGCTTTTTGCAGATGCCTCAACATGTATCACCACCAATGGTTGTCAATCCTATGCCTTTGGACTCTTTCATTCCATTCGATAAGGGTTCCCATTAGCCCCCTCTTTGTATGTGCTTGGAGCTGAGGGTTTTGGTTACCTCTTGGCCAACGTGGTTTCCCAACAGTGGGTCAAGGGCATTTCTTTGCTCAACTCTTATACTCAGCTTGTTAATGACCATTTTGTTGATGACTCATTCCTCACCCTTCTGGAGGAAGAAGGCTCCATTGTGATGGCTCTTGAGTGTCTTAATACCTTATGTCTTACTTTCAGCTTTGCTATCTAGTGGCATAAAACTTTGTGTTACCGACAGTCTATTTTACCCTCTTCGCCTTGGTTGCAATAGTATGGATGGAAGTGGATTGGGCCTGGAGAATTTTTTTGATTTCTTGGCATTCCCTTTACCTTTCAGGCATCACCCATTGAGTTTTGACAAGTCATGCTCTCTAGAGTTGAGCAGAAGTTTTCTTATTGGGTTACCAAGCCCCTCTCTTTGGTAGGGAAATTCCAGCTGTGCTCCAAAATTCTAGCGGCCACCCATGTTTATTATTCTTCTTGCTACCCCCCTCCAAAGTTGCCTATGGAAAGCTTGAGAAATTGCTTCGAGACTTTCTCTAGACCTCCTCTGAGTCTCACAGAGGGTTTCATCGTGTGGCTTGGGAATTTTTCTACCTTCCCAGAGACTCAGAAGGTCTTGGGTTATTGTCTAATCAATGGCAAGGGACTGCTCTATGTGATAAATGGATTATTCGAGCCCTTACTGGGGATGAGGCCTGGAAAATTCTTCTCAAGCATAGTATTCAATCTAGCTTCTCTATCCATAGACCTACCTGGAAGGGGATTGGCTTTCAAACCCTTCTGGTCATGGAAGAACCAGTCCATATTGTTGGGGCATTTGTGGCCAAAAGTATCTACGTGAGCCTGGGAGGTTGTCAAACCCTGACTCTATTGGGATAGCTCTGGTTTTTGAGATGGGCTTTCTCTCAACCAGCATAATATTTGGTGGTCACCTCTTTTTGCTTGCAATGGCCAGCTATTGGCTAAGTCGTCTGGGCTCAAGAAACTTAGATTTCAATAAAAGGGTATCCAAACCCTGCAACAAATATTTCTTAGACCCACCATGTGTATTATGTCATGGGAATTTTTTAATGCCCAGTATAGGCTTCATAACCAAGACTGTGCTATTTATGATGGTCTAGTGAATTCCATTCCTACTGAAATACTTCATAAGGTTGGAATTCATGGGACTCAACCTTGGTGGAAAGAATGGAAGTGGTATCTAGACACCACTTTCAGGAACTACAAGCCTTGGCTTGGTTATAGGTGGCTCTCACCACATTTTCCTATGATTTAGAGTTTGAAACAAAGGTGGCTTCTTCAATCTCCCGCTCATGTCTGGCGTAAAAGATTTGCTGCCACTTGGTGTACAAGTGTTGAGCCAAAACTTGCCCACTTTTCCTAGTGTATTCTTTTCTAAGGCTTTCTTGTGGGTTCTCGATTGGTTCACCTAGGGGTCTGAGACCCTTGATGCTCTTTTCATGGGCAAGCTGAGAATTTTAAGCATCTTTTCTGGTTTTGTCCCAGAGCCGAGCAACTTTGGACTTGGATTCATGAATTTTTTTGGCCCTTTAGGCCAGAACCTTTCTCTTAGCATATGGTGTTGCTAGGAGATTCTCCCAGGTTTCCTGCAAAATTCACCCAACTTTGGCACACTTTTAGGGTGGAAATTCTCTTCAATATTTGGAAAGACAGAAATGCTTTCATTTTTTCACATACTCAAATGGATATTTATGTATCTTTAAATGCTAAAGCTATGATTTTCTCTAATGTGCTCTTACAAGTTCAAGTGCAAGCTAACAAAGTTGCACTTGAGCTTGCTCACATTTAGGTTCTCCTGGATCACTGGGGTAATGCCCCTTGTATTGTTGCTTAGGTCCCCACTTTGCCCACTTCTTCCCAGGGTCGATCACCCTCCAAGGGCCGGTAGTAGAGTGGCTATGCGCGTCCCCGTTCCTAGCCCTTGCCTCAGCGGGATTCTTGCACTCATTAGAGAAATCGTTCTCCTTCGTCGTGGGTTAGCCAGGGGTGTCCTTCTAGCGATGCTTTAGGGAGTGGCAATAGTGGTTCCGGGTGGCCCTTTGATGACCCTCCTGCTTCTAGCTCTGGTTGGCTAGCCATTAGTAAAACTTTTCTGCATCTAGCACTTGCAATCTTTCCCTGGCGTGAGGAAGAAGATAAAGAGGAAAAAGATGCTAATGATGGTTGGGGTCCTCCTCCTGACATCACTTCAGACCCCACTGATGTATGGGGGAAAAATTTGGATGACAAAGACCCTCCTGGCTCTACTGGCATTGCTTTGGCCATTTAATGGCCTTTTTATTTACTTTGTAATTTTGGACTTCTAGGCTTCACCCATGTGATCTGTTGTTTTTTCTAGGCACTACCCATTTGACTCTTGGGGTGTGCCTTTTTACCACCCACCCTTTTTTTGTGAATATGTATCTTTATATTTGAATTAATATAGATAGCTACATATTCATCAAAAAAAATTCTTACACAAAGTGATTAGAAAAAACATTTAGTTTTCTTTTATTTTTTTATAAATTTTACAAATGATAAAATATAGAAGAGTTTACATTTTAATTTTATTTTTAGTTACAAATCATTATAACATGAAATCTTACAAAAATAACTACATTCAAAGAAATGATAACACATTTTCTTCTTTAATATTGTAGACTATGAAATACCCACTTAGAATAAAGTAAAAAATGAAATAGAGATGGATATGATTAATCAACAAAACATATGCCATGCTCTTTGTACCCACTTTATCACTATATAATTTACATAATAATATTTAAATAAGTATTTATTTATTAATTCATTATTGATTTCCTATTTTCAATGCTGAGAGGGGCTTACACATGTTATGGTTTTATGGGCCAACCTTAGTCATTTATGTTTTCGATGAGATCAATTGATATAATTTAAAATGACTTTGACCATATACTAATCCTAATTTATATGCTCATAATTTTATATCTAAGGGAGAGGGGCCCATAGTGGAACAAGGTCCAATAGTGGGGATAGAAGTAGTCCTTAGTGGGCCCCATAGTGGAGAATCCTAATATCCAATTGTGAAACACTTTTTATCCATAAAGTACATAAATTAACAAATCATGTGATGCCACATTAGTGCACTAATAAAACATGACTTAGTGCACCACTACTGGTCTCACTTTTTTTTGGGGCCTTTTCAAATACCTTAACAAAAAGCATGCCGATATGGCATCATATTTGATGATGTGGCCCTAAAATGAAATATAGAAGCATGTGAGTTGCCAAATAAACTATTGTACAAAATTGGAAGTGATTTGAATTTTTCACATAAAATTTTGAGAACTGTGAAGTTAGGGTGCTCCACTATAGGCCCCTCTCCCCTAAATCTGGATAATATCTTAAATAAATTATGTTTGAGAAGTTAAATGTGGAAAATTTGATATCAACATAGATGTTGTTATGAGATTGAAACTTAAGTTAAAATGTTAATTTTGGGCCAAATGTGAATAGCATATTTATAAAGGAATCAACATTAATTAATATTATGATTTGCATTCGGATATGACATAAGGTTTTGGATAATGTGATTTAATTATTAGGGAGTATGGATTTATTTTATCATTATGGTTATAATGTGTAATTATTATTAGTATAGTACTTTTAAGTATGTATATATGTTTAATAAATTTTATTTAATATGTGTAATCAGTTTATAGGGTAAAAGTACAAAACTATGTCATATTTTTGATCAATCAAATAGTTTCTAGTAAAATAGTTTCACCATAAATATTTTAAGGTGAAACAATTTTATCCAAAATCATATGATGTATACGTGGCACATATAGTTTGGGTGAAACCTTGTCATTCATAACTATTAAATATTTTTTCTTTTTAAAAGTTTGAATTGCAATTGAATTTATGTATAAAGCTTCATGTGAAACCCTTTCAATTGAAAGCGCTTCATCAAATATTTCACCCAAAATTGTTTTGTGGCTACCTATGTTACAATTTAACCCCTTTTTATGGAAAATTTAGAAAAAAATTCAACCTCAACTCTAAATTTCTCTAACTAGGACTACTTTATGGAAATTTAAAAATATCCTTTTTTAAAAGTAGAGTCTAAATATTTTTTTTGATATTTTGATTACTTTTATTATAATTTTTATTTATTTATTTTAAGTAGATTTTTATAATCAAATATGAGGTTGATTAAAAATTAAAAGAAAAATATTAAATATATATATTTTTTAAAATTATATGATGCACTAAAGGAGAGAATCCTCTCCTAAAGTGTATAATTTATTTTTAAAAATGATAAAAACAAAAGAAAGTTGAAATCCAGTGAAAACTATGATGTTTTGGTAAGTTTTGATTTTTAAATGTTTACATTGAAAACTATTCTTTCTATGTACTAGATATTGAAGTTAGCTATTTAGGAAAAAAAATCATTTTCTCTTTTTCTTGTGACATTCCATCAACCGCACCTTTTTTTTTCTTTTTAATTTTAAGAATTCAAATTCTACTCTTACATCTATAAAATATATATCAAACCATTTTTAAAAAATTTTAAATACAAGTGGACTAATGCTGTATCAATTATATTTTTTGAAAATAAATGAAATTGAATAGAAAGTTATAAGTTTACAAGCCTAAATATCCAATTAGAATAAATTGGTTGAAATATCTTTTCACAAAAAAAATAACAAATTTATAATAGAAGCATAAACTATTAATCACAAAGGACCACATATCTTTTTTGGAAGCCTCTATCTCAAGCACCAATGTTTCATGTAGTTATTCTATCTAGACGTGTAACAAAAGGTACTACTAGGTCTAGGAAATGTCCCTATACACATAGAACACAAGAAATCAATTTTAAAGTATGAATAATTATGGGAATAACAAAAATAATGACCAAATTTAACTATTTAGACATTAAAATAAAAAGACAATGAAAAACAAAAAGAAGGGGGTGGAAAAACTATCATTTAGAAAGCTATTATTTTCCACAAAAAAAGTAAATAAAAAGAAGAGATGAAAATGTTATTTTTGGTGGTTGTTTGAGGAGCTTGTCTTAGTCAAACCCCTATTTTTATCTTCCAACCTCCACAACAACCTACATTTTTTATAATGTTAGAAAGAGTGATTGAAAATACATTAAACAAAAAAGTAGAAAATTGAAATATAGAAAATCACAAGTACACTGTGATAGCACTTAGGATTATACAAATAAAAGCTAGAAATGGAAAAAGAGAAAAAGGGAACAATATTATTGAAACAAAATTTTGTAAAAACCCATAAGAAGGTTTTGTTGCTTTAATTTTATTGCTCTTCACAATCTCATGATAATGTCATTTAAAAAACCTCAAGAAGATGACATGCCTAGAATGTTGTTATAACTTGTTGGTTGTGAAAATGGTCGAGTTTCTTCTTCAAAATTGCAAGAATGAAAGTTAGAACAAAAAATTAAGAATTGAGACCAAAAAGAAAAGTTTAGATGCTTTTGGTAGTTGACACTGCATGTAGGAGTGTTACTTTCCAAACTGTTAATGGAAAGGTAATACTTTAATGACCATTGGAATCACAAATTTTTATGTGCCATTAGTATTTCATGTGGATGTTTGTAGGTTACATTTTCATTTAGGAAAATTTAGAATTATAAAGTCTAAATTATCATAAAAATGTCATAACTATGTAATTCAAGTGCTGAGATATTGTAATTAATATGTGATACATCAGAGGGTTAAAATGAAGGCATGATGCAGTATGAAATTGGAAGGGTGTGCAATTTTTAGGGTGTGCAATTTTTGATACTATATATATAACTTTAAACTTTTATGTTCCAATTTTTTAATTTTAGTTGTTTCATGGTTGTAATATCAATAAGTAATTTTTGTCTTGCATTTATGATGTTTTTAAATTTTTTGCTGTTTGTTGTGTAAGTTGCTTATTCTTCATTCCACATTTTTTCTCTTCCTTCTATTTAATAAATATAATTGATCAACAATCTTTTATTTTAAATTTCACATTGATGATGGATTATAAAATATGATCTAAAACATCAATACATCCATAATTATTAATATAAATTATGAAAACTTTATATTTCAATTTCTAAACAATATTAACATCACACCAAAATGAACAAGTTAAACATACCATCAAACCTTTTTAATTCTTTATAACAAATATTCTTTAGCCTACAAGCCTTTTTTTCCCCTTCTTTCTCTACCAAATTTTGGCTTGATTAAGAACAAAGATATTTTTATAATGTTTGTATGTTACTCTATAAACATACCATCAAACCTTTTTAATTCTTTATAACAAATATTCTTTAGCCTACAAGCCTTTTTTTCCCCTTCTTTCTCTACCAAATTTTGGCTTGATTAAGAACAAAGATATTTTTATAATGTTTGTATGTTACTCTATAATATAATATAAGGAAAGTATGTCCACCTTCACATTTAAAATAATAAACCAAAAAAATTGTTTGTTTATTCTACGCGTTTAGACTAAGTTCTCTCCCAAAGGTAATTTCTCTTGCAAGTGAGCCAGTCTGAAATCAAAGTCGGTCAAAGTCACTCACGTATATTCAGTGAAATTATACTGACGAAGTGATTTGCCAATACATTTGTACATTTAATACGCCACACTTTCGCATCAAGAACAAATATCATCTTCTCGGGGGAACATAAAAATAAGTGACGTTGCTCTACAGATTAAGGATGACAAGGTTGTCAGCAAGGCTGAAATTTGACGGCCACCTCTATCTGTTATATGGAAATTTTGTGACGGTTTGTTCATTTAAATGTTTGTCACTCTTAAGTTTTATGAAAAAATTTAACTGTCAAAAAAATATTTAATTTATATTTTTTTATATAAAATCTTTTATATTAAAATATTATAGATTTTATTAATCATACATATTAAATATGATTTTTTTTTTTAAATTTCTATTTTTAATGTAACACAAGTAATTTGATTTTTTTAAATATTATGTATCATATAAATTAAATAATTATTTTTTATAGGAATCATAATTCTTAAAAATACCAAATAAACAATAAAAAATATAATAATTTGATACAAACCTTCATTATATAATTTGCATATATTTAAACACAAAAAACAACTTTTGGAAAGAAAAAAACTATTTTCTTTTATTATTTTTAAATTGAGATGCAAAAATTAATGATGCATTACATAGAAAATAAACAAAAATAAATGTTATCAAAGGTCAAGAACTCTTCTTGACTTTGTATTCTTCCATATTTGATATACTTTATTCCAATTTACATCACTTTCTTGAGGTCCATTTAAAGACATTCTCATTAATGCATCCAATGTATCCAAACCCAATTTTGACTTTCTAACATCTTTGATGATGTTTTTCTTTGAAAATCCTCTTTCACAATCAACAATACTTGCAAGAATAGTAAGCATGGCTTGCCATAACTTCATCATATGAGGATAGCTTCTATGCCAATATTCTGTGTTATGAAAGACTCTCCATGCATCTTTCATCTTGAAACCCTCACAACTCAAATGCAATGAATCAACAAAAGAGTTTAACTCCCTTTTGTAACCGATAACATCAAATATGGATACAAATTCATTTACATTATTTGAAGTAGTATGTTGCAAATGTTGGAGAAGCTTATCAAGCCAACGCTTTGAGATATTATCTCAAGTTTGACGATCTAATGGATAATAAGAAGGACTAAAGAGTTTTGCAACATTAAAAAGAGGAAGATCTGGAAATCTTTCATTCAAACAATCAATGAGAGATTGAATATAACCTTCTGCAAGATGTTAGCAACTTTGTTGCGTTCCTTCAACACATGGTTTCATGATATGCTTCCCTGCATCACCATACTCAAATCCTTCAATTGGAATATGTATATATTTTAGTTCATGTTTATCAATGACAACACCTTCTTTGAATTCAATACATCCAAATTGAGAATCAATCAAGAATTTGGAAAGATAAGTTGTACCTTTTGCAAATGTACCTTTTCTCAAAAACCATCCTTATAAATTTCCTATTGCTTCATCAAGAGCCAAACCAATAACTATGATGTCTACATTTTCTTCTTGAAATATTTTGTTCAATTTATTTAGTTCACCTAAAACATTAGCAAGCATGTGCAAACATAACTGGATAGAATAAATCCTTGTCTTTTCATACAATGATGAACACTTCTTATCTTTTTTCCATAAAGTTAAGATAGCTGGCATAAGCTTCACAAGCCTTATTATGAGTTCTCCTCTAGATAACCATCTGATTGTGTGGATTTGCAAAACATTTAGAACATCAATTTGCATAACTCTAAGTAAATCATTCAACTCATTATTTCTTTTTGGTGAATTTTGGACCCATGAATGAACTTTATTTGCTATTTTGTCAACAAATAGTAACCCAGGTATCCTTTTTGAAGCATCTGCTACTGCTAATGATTCGTGATGAGCTATGCAATGCACTGAAATAAGATTTGGAATTTTTTTTTTTCAAAAGAGAAACAAATCCATTTTCACTCCCAACCAGTGCAAAAGCTCCATCTATTGAGACAACTATTAGTTTTGTTAATGAAATCCCTCTATCATTTATCAACTGATTGATGGTATTATATATAGTTTTCCCTTTTCCATTTGGCACATCCATGATCTTCATAAACATGGAAATAGGTTCCCCATGACCCTTTGAAGTTAAATATCTTGCATAAACAACAAGGTTCTGCTCTAAACTTCTATTAGTACTTTCATCAACCATTAGTGAAAAAAGGACTTTTCAACATCTCTTCTATTTGAATTTGTTCAAGATATTTTGATATGCTAAAAAGAAAATCATTTGCACCCTTCCAATTTGTGTATGCAGAGTATTCTTGAGACTTTGGCATATTAGGAGTTTTTAGATCCATGAGAAATTTACATATTTTCTCATACTTAGATAAAAGATAAGTCCTCTTGACAAACAAAATAATTTTCTTTCATTGTAGTGATTACTCTTTCCTTATTAACATCTTCTATCTCTAAAATATGATCTGGAATAGATTTTATCTTTTTCTCCATTGCATTAATCCATCTTTCTTGAGCATTTTTATGTATTACATATTTTTCATGAGTGACAAGAGCATCACATTGTAAATTGCTACACCCATCCCCTATACCCCATGGGCTTGGCATCTTATACTTTTCACAATAATTACATTTCATAAGTATCTTACCATCATGCTCAAAATAATTTAACCAAACAAAATTTTCTAACCATTTCATTCAAAATTTTCTCTTTAGAACTTTTTTCTTCCCTTGATTGATATTTGACCCCTCCCCAACTTCATCACTAATACTATTCCCTTCACCAGCTTGATATGCATCTTCATTGGAATCATCATTTGAAGAGGACCCAAATATTTCTTTAAATGTTTCTTTCAGATGATTATTATGAGAGTGAGACTGTTCATGTAACATTGAATTACTAGAAGTTTTAGAAACCTTCTCTCTAGTCCACTTATACATTTCTCCAATAGTAGCTTGCTTCTTCTTTCTTGAAGGCATATTATTAAAGTACCTAAAAATAATCAATATATTAGTAATCCATGAAATATTATTTTATAAAATAATTATGTTAGAAAATTTACAAATTTTAGAAACTATGCATGCACTCAATTAGTAAATTCAATTGCATATAATAAATTTTATTGATAAATAAAAATGCATAGACTATTAGATTAAGAATAATTATATTACACATGATTGTTTTTTCCATATATTTATTCTCTAATTTGTAAAATTGTATTACTATTTTGTTGATTGGTTCCTAAAATTGTAGTGAACATTTAATTTAATATTTAACTAGAATAAATTGACAATAAATTAATTTATTGATTTCATATGTGCAAATATCATAAATACACATTTAAATATCAATTTCAAATCTAGCAAGAAATAATTATATAAAATTAAAAATAGTTCAATCCCTAAATTGATCTATCTAATATAATATTTAAATATCAATTTCAAACCTATCCAAAATAGTTATATAAAATTAAAAATAGCTTAATCCTTATTCAACTCATTATCTAAAATTTCAACATGCTCAGTTGTTCACCAATAAAACATAGCTGTTGTATTATCTTGAAAAAAAATAAAAATAAAAAATAAAATCTGATGAATCACCTATAAAAAAAAAAACTATAAAATAAATGTTGTTCAATTTTTTTAAAAAAATCAATTATATTTTATTTTGAAAAGAATTTTTTGAATTAATATATATTTTTATAATAAATATTATAAATCATATATTAATAAAAAGCAATGATAAGTTCTATTAGTAAAAATGTCAAAATCTTTAAAAGATTAGAAAGAACTATATTAAATCTTGAAAATATTCTATTTTTGAGAGATTTTGAATTAATAAATATATTTATAATAAATTATATATATTAATATAAAGTGAAATTAGAAAGAATTATTTCAATTCTAAACTAATTTATATTTTTATCATAAACAATATTTTATATTATATATATATAAATTTTTTCGGTTTAATAATAATTTTAAGTGTCATATTTACAGTTTTATAAAAATATAGCAAGTCAAATGATACAGTCTAATAAATTTTTAAGTTGTAATATACAGTCCAAAATGTAAAAAATAGTCAAATAGACCATCAAATTCCAGGCCTAGTTGTCAAGTACGGAAAAATTAGGCTCACTTTTTTTTGTTTACTTTTCGTTACACCAAGGGCAGTTTCTACAGCTCTTGTCCAACAGAATTTCACTGTAGGTTTCTTTCACCAATTCTTTAAAATACTAACCATTATATTAAGCTTGATATAGTAATCGTTGAACTAATTTATATTATTTTCGCTGTTACTAATCGCAACACAAAGTGTGACAAGAGTGTGTAATGCACAAAAAATTGTAACAGTCAATGGGCAGTTTCTGGAATAAATATACCTACAAATTTTACAATCAGAGGTCAGGAAGGGACGCTATGGTGGCATGCATATATCTCATATGATGAGGAAAGTTCACTGTCAATAATTTATTGTCAGTAATTTACTGTCAATGATTCACTATCAATAATTTATTGTTGTGACATATTCATTGCGTATACAATTCACTTCCAGCAGTAATTCATTGCTGTGACATATTCATTGCATATACAATTCACTTCCAACAATTCATCGTTGTGATATATTCACCACGTATACAGTTTTCAATATTTAAGTGGTCAAGAGCACTCAAAAAAGAAATGTAATAAAAGTCATAATGAACAAGAAGTTGATAGATCATGTCCTATTAATCACATTAAAGATGAGAAAATATAATAAAAAATCTTGAAAGAAATATGTATCATTAATACAAAATTAGATTTGATATTCTTAATTACGCTAGTAATCTAAGTGGACTAAAAATGTGATTGATTCTAGAGACAATGTACTCTAAGTTGGTGAGTTCATTGAGGAGATGTTTAACATGATGAGAAATGTCTACATATGCTTGGATGCACTATTGATGAAGACTTAAAAAGAAGTCCTAAACAAGGATGTAATGAAAGTGATGATGAACAAGAACCTTGTAGACCGTATCTTATTAAAGATATTGAAGATGAATATATATAATAAATAATATTGGAAGCAATCTCTAGTGCCATTTTAAAACTAGAAATGATATTTCTAATTAAGTTAGTAATTTAAGTTGACTAAAGAGTTAGATTGATGTTATAGTAATTTGAGTGTGAAGATATTGTTGATCTTAATAAAGTCAAAAATAAAACATAAGTTGAAAGGTTATTCTACTATTTGCTGGAAATAAATTTAGTTAGAGATGAATAAAAAAGGGAAAAATAATATTAAAAAGTGAAATATAATAGTATATAAATTGAATCTAAGTTTATTCATGCAAATTTACATAGAGTTATAAAACAAATTTGAAAATTTTTATGTCAAAAAATATTTCTATGAGAGATTATACTAAAGAATGTTATAGGTCTATAGTAAGAATAGGTCATCACAAATAAAATAATTAAAAAGTGGTAGAGTATATTAATGAATTAAGTGGATTTTTTCAAGAATATTTGAGTGTGATGAATGCACAATTTTTGAGGAATCATACTAGTTAGCCTTAAAATTCAAAGATAATTTAAACCATAGATTCTAGAATCAACAAAACAAGTTAGTAAATGCTAGTAGATTCCTAAGAGGAAGATATAAGGCATATGTAGAGAAGCACATAATGATGAAAAGTTAAGGTTAGTGATGAAAGTGAAATTCATTACAAAGATAGGTTTGATCAATGTCAAAAAAGTAAAAGTAAATTGATTATGTTGATAATGGAAGATATCAAAACAATAGATGAAGATGTAGAAGAAGTGGTCTAAGATCTATTACTTGAACTTGTTTTATATGTAGAGTTGAAGGCCACAAAAAATTAAATGTATAATTGGGTGGAATTTTGACTTTTAGTAAAATAAAAGAACATTTGGAACATATCAGATTGGTAATACTAAGAATAAGGGAAGATGAATTGTTGTTGATTGTAAAGAAAGGTAGATGAAAATAATGTTATAGGTTTTTATGAATGACATACAAGGGTGATCCCACAATACTGGTTTACAATTTTTGGCCAAAGTGGACATTGAATTGATTTTTTCTAACTAAATCTTCACTTTCAAGCACCTATAGCGGCTAATCCATGAGGAATTTGTAGATGATGCAAACTAGTGATTTGTGAAATTTTTTTTATAGATTCTAAATATATTTTTTCAAAATTTTTGGAATAAAATTTCACTTATTTTTCCATCTCCTTTGAAAACTAGTTTTTTTTCAATAAATACCATTTTTAAGGAGTGATGCTCACCGTATACAACATAATTTTTTTTCCATGAAGGATAAAAATCTATTTTTTTCAAATTTAGATTTGTAACAATAATATTTTTTCCTTAATCAAGTTTTGAAGTGAAACCAATTAAAATTTAGACATAGGCGGACCGTATACAACATAACTTTTTTTGTATGTATCAAAATTCTTTTTTTTTTGTTGGATCAAGGACTTCAATATCTAGTGCACTGATATTTTTCAATTTTTTTTGATAATCTTCTATTTTTCCACATGTACAGAACAGAGAGCTTGATTTTTGGTGAAAAACCTATGTTTAATCAAACTAAAAAAATAATAATAATAAAACCAAAACATATTAAAATTATATTCGTTGGATAACTCGTTCTAAGGACTACCATCATCTATTTGGGTTTGTGAAGTATCCTCCATTTTTCATCCTCAACTCGGGCTTCAAAGGGAAAAATTCTAGATATTTTTGGTGCTAGAGGTGGAGAAGGGGGGAAAAGGTGGGTTCGATCAAACCACTATTTGCTCGAACACCCCCAAACATGTTCAATCGAATGGGGGTTCAAGTGAACCACGGTTCGATCGAACCCCTTCAAAATAATGTTAAAAAATGTTTGTCGGATTGGTTTGAGTGAACTCTTGGCCAACATCCGCTCGAACCCTTGTTTTCCATATGCATATTATGTTTGCAATAGTGTTATTTTAGAATATAAAATATTAATAATATAGTTTTTAATCTCTATAATATATAATATAACTATATAATAGTTAAATTAATAATATAAAAATCATATATATTATTAATAATTATAAATAATATACTATATACATATATATTATAAATAATTACAATAAATATTATAATATCAATATAATTTTGAATTAAATACATTAAAAAATATATTGTGTAAATAAATATAAAATTATAAATAAACAAAATTTAAAATAAAAATAATAATATATTATAATTTATAAAAATAAAATATTTAGTTTAAATATAAAATGATTAGTTTAAATATAATATTTTTCAAATATTCTTTTCCCTCATCAATAATGAGGTAGTGCTTGTTCATCATATAATTAAAGTATGTAATTGATTAAGAAAGGTCATCAACAAACAAGACTTTGACATAGGAATCATAAATATCATTTTAGCATTTTTTGATTACCAATTAATGAATGGTGTGCTTTGAACGATGGGGATGAGAAAAAAATTACAAGTAAAATATCAGGATATGGAGATAGAGACAAAGAGATAGACAAACAAAGAGAATCAAAGATAGGTAAATAGAGATGGTGAGAGGGAGAGAGAAATAGGGGGAGATAGAGAAAGGGGGAAAGAAGTAGGGGGGATAGAGATATATGGGAAGAGACAGAGAGATAGAGAGATATATGGGAAGAGAAAGGGAGAGAGAGAGTAGGGACAGAGATAGATAGGGATAGAGGGAGGAGTGAGGGAGGGAGAGATGGGGAGAGATAGAGAGAGGGGGGAGATAGAGAGAGAGGGAGAGAAAGGGAGAGAAATAGGTAGAGGAGAGGTAGAGAAGAGGGGGAGAAAGGGAGAGAGATAGGTCGAAGAGGAAGAGAGAGAAGAGGGGGAGAAAGGGGGAGAGATAAGTAGAAGAGGGAGAGAAAGAAGAAGGGGGAGGGAGGGAGAGTGGTATGTAGATAGGGAGAGAGAGAAAAAGATGGGGGAGAGAGGGATAGCCATAGAAAGGGAGGGAGAGTTAGAGGGGGAAGAGCAAGAGAGAGAGAGGGGTAAGGAGATATAGATAGATAGGAAGATAGAGATAGAGATGGAGATGGAGAAGGAGAAGGAGAGGGATAGTGAGAGGAGAGGAGAGGGGGAGATAAAGAGAGAGAGGAGAGAAGGATATATAGAGATGGAAGAGATAAATATATAGAGAGGGATAGGTAGGGATAGAAAGAGGGAGAGATAGAGGGGGGAAGAGCAAGAGAGAGAGGGGTAAGGAGATAGAGATAGATAAGAATATAGAGATAGGTATGGAGATGGAGAAGGAGGAGAGGGATATAGAGAGAAGGAGAGAAGGAGGGGGATAGATAAAGAGAGAGAGGAGCTAGAAGGATATATAGAGAGGGATAGAGAGGGAGATAGATGGATGGATAGAGAGTGATTGAAATAAAACCTTTGAATCAAGAAGATTATCATGCTCCATTACCAATAGGATCATGTTATGTTTGCAATAAGGAGAGAGGGAGAGAGAGGGAGAGGGAGTTGGAGAGATAGAGGTAAGAGGTTTAAGGAGTTAATGGTTTTGAATTTAAAAAGGTGGAGGTTTAAGGGTTTTAAGGGTAGAGGTGAGAGGATAGAGGGTTTAGGGTTTTAGGGTTTAAGGTTTTAAAGGGAAGAGGGTAGAGGTTTAGAGTTTTAAGGTTAAGGTAGAGAAGAGGAGAGAATATAGGAGTGAGTGGGTAGAGATACTTGAGAGAGAGGGAGAGGGGTAGGAGGGAGAACTTGAGAGAGAGAGAGAGGAGAGAGAGAGGGAGAGGGAGAGAGATAGAATTAGAGGTTTAAGTATTAAGGAGTTTAGAGGTTAAAAGGGTAGAGGAGAGATAGAGAGTCATTAGAGAAAATATAGACTTGAGAGAGGGAGAGGAGTAGGAGGAGAGACTTGAGAGAGAGAGGGAGGAAGTGGGGAGAGATATAGAATTTATCACAGTTAAGAGTAGAAGGTAGAAAGGGTTTAGGGTTTAGGGTTTAAGGAGTTAAGGAGTTTATAGTAGAGGGTATAGGGTTTAAGGGTGTAAGGGTAGAGGGTAGAAGGTAGAGAGTTTCAGGGTTTAAGGGTTTAAGGGTAGAGGGTAGAGGGTTTAAGGGTTAAGGGTAAAGGGTTAAAGGTAGAGGGGAGAGAGATAGAAGGAATGAGTGAGAGAGAGAAGGATATGAATGCATTATGAAATAATGATTTTAGAGCTTATTTATATAGACAAGCCATTCAAATGCCCATTAATTTGATCCTCAAGGCTGACATTAAAGAAAATTAAACTTAAAACCTATTTTTTCCTGCTCAAACCCCGAAAATAGCTCAAATGGGACTCATTCTCCATCTTGGGAAATTTTTTCCCACCTAGATGGGACTCATTCACCGAGGTGGTGGATGGGTCCCATAGGGGCTCTTTTTCCAGTTGAGATGTCCGGGAGTGAAGAAATCAGGTTTATATGTTGATTTTGTGAGGTCATTGATCAAAATAAGCCTCAGGATGCACAATATGGGGTCATAGGGGCCTATTAATGATGATATAAAGGGTAATTAGGGATAGGGACACAAATTTCAATGTGAAAGTGTGATTAAATACACTCTACATCATTAAAATGAGGTCCACACAGCCTAGAAATGCACAAGATCCAATGTGAATGTGTAAAACACATTGCAACACTGGAATAAAACTAGGTTTAATTTACAAGCCTTCTAGATTAATGTGAGAATATAATTAAATACATTTTACAATATTTAATTAAGGGAAAAATAGGTCCATTAGACTTAAATACTTAATAAAAGTCTAGAAAAGTGTGAAAATGATTTACAACACTTTACAACACCTTTACAAGACATGTATTTTATTCAATTTACAAGGGACCAATACCTAATGTGGATGTGTAAAACACCTCACAATAGTAGATCAAGGAAAAGCTAAGCCAAAATCCACAAGAGGGACCCAAATGAGTGAAAATGTCCACAGATCCATTTTTCTACACTACCGATACCTCTTCTAATCTTCATTCTTCAAGTAATTATGAAACTCATCTTTATCCCTCTCCAAATATATTCCCTACTTTTGAGGATATCTTAGTGCAAGAGGATGTAACCATTGATACCCCATTGATAGAATATTGTAAAAAATCAATAAAATCAATTGAAACTATAGAACCACAATTGATCATCTATCATCCTTCTCATGTTTGTCAACCTAAAACTATGCTTTCTCTCATTATTGGAACTCCTTTAAAT
Organism: Sequoia sempervirens; assembly: GCA_007258455.2. NCBI lineage: Eukaryota > Viridiplantae > Streptophyta > Pinopsida > Cupressales > Cupressaceae > Sequoia > Sequoia sempervirens. Next base: position 564,115,207 of record VDFB02193867.1, on the reverse strand, counting down.
CAACATAAACCTCTTGGTTATATCTTAAAATTTGGAAAAAAATCACTCAAAATAATTGCATACACAAAAAAGTGTCATAGGTAGTTAATTATCATGCAATTGCTCACACATATAACACTTGAAATAACAAACAACCAAAAAATTTCAAACCTCCATTCTATTACCTCAAGCATATCTCTCCCCTGCACCTCATCCTCCTCAATATATGAACAAAGAGTATGATCTTTTTGAGAAAAATCATACTAATCTAGCTAATATAGATATCTCTTTGGAATTTTATTAAAATTCACCTATATACCAAGAGATGTTACAAGAGACCTTATAGAAGATCGTGGCGCCACTCTTTGTTAGAAAAAAATATGTAAAATCCTTGTTTGATTGTATCTAGGAAACAACTTTAGATGTTGCATTCCCTCAACATGAATTACCTCCTCCTAAGATCCAACCAATATGATGCTCTCATGATTTATATCATTGTGAATAATAATGGAATTAGGCATACTCTAATTGATAATGGATCAAGTCTTAATGTTTGTAGCATTGACCTTTTATATAAACGTGGTGTTGATAAGTCTCTCATAAAACTTGACAATCTTTATATAATGTTGGTAGGTAAATAGTAGGCACAATTACACCACCCATTAAGGTAGGACCCATGACTTTTCCTAGCCTTATCCATTGCATGTTGGATTCTTTATCATATAATCTTCTTCTTGGTAGACAATGAATTCATGCCATGAAGGGAGTCTCATATACTCTTCACCGTGTGATAAAGTATGAATATGATAGCAAGTTTTATATGGTAAAAGAAGATCCAAAAATTTATGTACAAGTAAAATTTGAACATAAAATTTCCAATTCTCTTACTACTTTGATTCCATCTTCAAAATTTTAACCATTACCCTCTAATGATAATGATACTATGAATTAAATCTTTGGAAATGATTAGTGTTTGTTATATTTTACACCTACTTTCATTGGGGAATATAAAAATTCACCATCAAAGACCAAGAAGTCGACACAATCTCATATCAACACTACAAATCTTTCAAACAATGACAATGATCCAAATAATGCTTCATATTTAAAAACATATTTTGGTGATGATTTGGGTTCATAATATTTTACACCCTTATTTATGAGAGAGTAAAAAATATCATAATATAAACCTAAGAAATTTTTTGTTTCATTTTTTTAATCTTCTACTCCTACGTCAACAAATCCAAAAAATGTCATCATCCCTTGATCTGGCGAAGGGGGCTCTTTAGCTTTCATCCCTCATGTGTCAGTAATATCTAACAAAGATCCAATAAATTCTTCTCATAATCATTTAAATAAAACTTCTGGATTCCATCTAATTTGAAAAAATATTATGAGCTTGGATTTAAAGTTCTTTCTAAAATTAGATATAATGAGAACATGGGACAAGGATTCAAGGATAATGCGAATTCTACACCATACTTTGCTAAAACAAGTTTAGGTTTTCAATTCTCCTTCATCTACATTACATCTTCCATCATCTACTATATTAATAACCTCCAATCGTAAGAGAGAAAAAAATTATTTATAAAAGAAAGGAATGTCTCCTACTCCTCATCCTCTATCTAAGTAAGAGCATATTTTTTCAATGATTGTCAAAGCCCACTTGATTAGTTTTCTTCCTATAACACATAAGAAGTTTCAAAAACATAATCAAGTAAATCAGTCCTTTTGTGCATATCATTAAATGCATAGTCATCCTACCAATGAATGTTAGGCCTTGAACAATAAAATATAAAACCTTGTTGATTTTGGTGTTACTGCTCTTTCATTTGTTGATGCACCTATTCAATCTAAATTATAAGCTCTCTTCTATGGTGTTGTTCTTCACTATTTCCCTTTGTAGCTCCATGCATTTACTCATTTCCATTCATGGTGGTACAATCTTATATTCTATCATATTTCATCTATGGTTGTAACACAATATTCTCTAGCATGCTTGTCCTTGCCTATACACTTGGGGGAAGGGTATTTGCAAGATCATGATGGGCCAAAAAGTGGAAATATGATGGGTATGTGGCTGATGAAATTTTTTTTACCCAAAATTGATGAAACAAAAAGGGTTTTTAAAGGATTTTCTCAGCTTTCCACCAACATAAATTATGCCTTACTTTTAATTTAATAAGTAATTATTATTCATTTTCTATTCAAATTACGACTAAAGTCCTAATTGATAGGCTGATTGAAAAACATCTATAGCTTTCAAACAGTATCACATTTTTTGAATCCAAAAAATGCATCACATTCTATGCTTTGTATATTATAGGATTAAAAAAAGAAAAAATGAATTTCATAGAGTTTTGACCAAGTTAAGGTGGTCAGACATACAATTTTTTAATATTTTTTAAAAGTTGTAATAAAAAATTCATAATTAATTATTTACTTGTAAAAAACTTATAAAAAAATATGCATCACATCGAGACATGATTCCTCTACTTATATCTAAAATATTATCATTTTATTGTGGTTAGGGTGGTTAGAAAAACACCTAATTCTTATTTTTTCCCTGAAATTTAAGTACTACTGCATCGAAATTTCAAATTTTCACCAAATAGATTTTTTTTTTAAACAAACCTAGTAGTTTAGAAACTACATTCAATTTTCTATAGATTCTATTCTTACACATTTTTGAAATAATATAGATAACTTATTCAAAATTTTACGTCAAGTTGCCTAACTCTGATTTTTCTGAATTTTTTGCCACTTAAGGGCCTATTATTTCCATGATGATCCTGCACATACTCAGAAAGGATAACTAGTTGTGGAGGTTTGCATCCTTCTTTAGGATACTATCTTCCTTTTTCTTTTCCTTAAAATATTAGCATAGCAAGTATGCTAATATTTTAAGAGGGGGCATATCACCCTATCAATTTCATATATCTACACATTGGTGTCCTATGAGCTTTGAATTATTGATATGACCCTTTGATGGTGGTGTTATTTATAATTCCCCCTGAGACATGGCTATCAATTTATCCCTCATGACATTAAAAATTTATGCGCTCCCTGAGGCATGATTATCAAACCATGACAATCTACAAAACTAACATAATGGATCTTTCTAAGCATGTGAATTTGCGTATTTACATGACCACCTAGCATAACACAAATTTTTAGATAGTGGATCCATGTGTCTCACAAGTAACCTAGCTTAATACAACATTCTAGCCTTATGAGACCCATCATTTATCAATTTTGCATAGACACTTGGGTAAGTGCACCAAGATGGTCGCACTTTTGTGGCCACAAAAGTGAAAAATGAGAAAGAACGCGTTCGCGTTATAACGCGAATGCGTTTTGGATTTTTAAAAGAAAAAAAAAAGTGAACATTCTTCATTTCTATTTTTACTGATTTCCATTTCTGCCCGCGGCCAAAAACCCTGCACTATGCGCTCGCGTTGTTGAGGAGGTGACTTCTTCACATTTGATCAACTTGAGTTCAATTTTCTTCACAAATATGGCACCCCAACGATGAAGAGATGAAAGAGGTAAGTTTTGTTTGGTATTTATAATAAATTTTTTTGTTTTAAATTGATTTTGTTTGTTTTAGTTTAGAAATGAATGATTTTTTTTTAATTTGTAGGAAATCCTCAACAAGAGGAGGAAAATCCTCAACAAAATCAACCTCAACAACAAAATCAACCTGCCCCACCATTCTCTCAATACCCTC
>VDFB02193867.1:563828163-564111398 GCA_007258455.2 Sequoia sempervirens | reverse complement strand
TTTTGATAGGTGTAGAGGAGACTCGATTATAGGTATGGTTTAAGTCTAACAAGGTTCTATCCAAGGGGGTTTGATCTAAGGGGGTTTGATCAATCCCTCTTTAATTAAAATAATTAAAATTGAACCTTTAAAGTCATAAATCATTGTATTTTCTAAAAATATGTGATTTCAGGAAAATAATAGGATGTCACACATGAGGATATTGAGCCATTCCCCATGCCTAATGATGACATCCAAGAACCTTTTGTAAGAAATCCATCCTTTGAAACTGATCCATGTCAAGAACTTGATCCAAAGCATGTCGAAAGCAACTCCAAAATAATTCAAGTTCAAGAATTTGTATCTTCAAGATACTACAATAATCTAATGGACACTCTCCTATCTATGGAAGATGATCATATCCATGGAGCTCACACTCCTTCATCTACCCATGAGATGCTTTCTATGGATGGACACATAGATGATCTTCATCTAGAACAAGATTTTGTTACACAAAAAGAGCAAATTATTAACTCCTACAGTCAAATGGAGTTATCAACATCAGGATCGGATATATCCCAAACTCAGATTAAGGAAATCATGAATAAAGATATCGAACATTATCCACTCAAGGAAGCAAGTCAGATAGAACAAAATAATCTAGAGTTAGCAGAGCAGCAAGTTGAACTAACATCACCTATGGTGGTCATTTATCAGAGAATGCATTCTAAACAAGAGCTCTCAGAATAGGCAGAATCAAAGCATGAAGGTACTACTTCCACAATATTGGGGGAAACTATGTCTCAAGCAAGTGTCAATATAGGGAGCACAAAGAATCCTTGTGATGAAACCGATGCCAATACTACAACCAACCATGTCATAAATCTTCATCCACCCATCACCCCATCCACAAATTGGGACCAACATCAAAAGGAAGATTTGAATCAAAGCACAAAGAATGTTATCAAATCAAAAGAAGCTGAGAAGCACAATGGACAAATCAAATATGCATGGATACCAAAACCTACAAAAAAAGATCATCCCTATCAAACTCCATTAGTCAAAGAAACCATGGGGCAAAATAAAAGAGGGAAAAGTATCCATCAAAGATGTCCACAAAAGCAAAATCAGGTTTTTCAAGCAATGTACAAAATGTATCAAGCAGTTGCTCCTAATTTCACACACACTTTCTTATCCACCCATCATTGCTCATCTTCCCAAGTTTGGAGAGTCAAAGATTCCAAATTGTCAACCAATCCATCTTTTATCCCTAAACAAACTCCATCCATGCCTCCATGCACGATATCCAATTCTCACATTGACCATATATTGGCAATGACCCTTCATCATAAGGATTTAGAAGGCACTCTATCGTGATGTGCACACAAAGACAAAGTTAACTCTGGTATCGACGAAGTAGATCAAGAATCCCAAAATCTGCATTCAAGTGCACATATCTTAGCAAAGCAACTTCTTCGAGTAGGATACCAATGGTACATTATGACAGAAGCATCTACATCAACACCACTAGGTGGATCAGCATGAATCTTTCAGAAAAACCAAAAAAATCAGAAAAATGATTGAAAATAGTAAAAATAAAAAATCATCCTCTAGTGAAAACCACTACGATGGTGCTTTGGGAAAGACCATGAAGAAAACCTGGCAAATAGGCATCATGTGAAAAATCGAGCATCTATGTGCACCAGTTCAGGTGAAAGCATGTCATCCCATCCATAATAAAGTCAACAATCCATCCATCTTATCCATAATAAATACATTCATCCATAAACCATTTATCCAATCCATTTCATCCATATGCATATATCTACATCCATCATCCGAGTTATCTTGATCTTGATGAAAGTTTGGGGTATACTTTACACTTGCTTACGGTAAACATCTTAACATGGGCCATTTTCATTGATCCTATCCTATTCAGCATTATCTGAGCCATGAAGCATTATCCAAATCAACATTCTTTATCCAAACACCTTATCTTATCGCAAGATAATTCTTTTCATCCTTTGGATGATTACCATATCCATCCTTCCATACACTTATCTGAGCATCCACCCATGGCATTCCATACATTGCTAGACACTTGGGGCAGATATTTACATCTTTCTTCGAGAATAAATCTTGATCTATATCCTCCAACTTATGTGGTGATCCAAACATTGGAAAACGTGAAATCAAATTGTTCAAGCATTTGTAATAAAAAATCTAAATCACTAGCCCATGGCACATTTCGATGAGAAGTTGTTCCTTATCAAGCTTTATCTTTCATCGAACATCTATCCAAAAAATCAATATTAGTTGCATTAAACACATTATTCAAATGTCACATCAAATCATTCAAACATCTTTTGTTTCAAACCAAGCTTCATCAATCATGATCAATCAAATCCAATCAAGAAATCATCAGGATATCCTTGTGTTGCTTAAAACTATCTTTGCATTGTTTTGCATCCTCAACAATGTTATCATCATCAGTCTTGATCAAATCATCATCAATCCATCATCATCTTGGGGATATCTTTCCCAATCCTTCTATTGCTTAACACTATCCTTTCATTGTTATGCATCCTCAACAATGTTATCATCATCAATCTTAATCAATCTTGATCGATCCAATCCTTGCATTGTTGTGCATCCTCAACAATGTTATCATCATCATCAATCCACTGATTCGATCAATCTACCTTAGCTTGGTCTTCAAAAAAATCCCAAATAGAGCACTGATATCGTCACACATGTCCATATCCAAAATGTCAAAATCATGCGAAAATGCAAAAACATCAGAAAATCAAAAAATCAAAACATTTGTAAAATCTTGAAAATACCAAAAACAGCCTCAAAACATTTCAAAATGTAAAAAAAATCCAAATATTTAAAAAAAATTCATCTGTCTCATCTCGCTTTTACTCGCAATAATCAATCATCCATAATAAACTGATCATCACCTTCATCCTTTGGCAACAAAACCAAAAACAATCATAGTAGGCAACAAAAGCAAGCTTTAATCATAAAATCAAGATCGAAACAACAAACCTTTACAAACAAAGTCAAAATCTTGATCATTTTCAGACATGTCAATCAACTTATCAAACCATCATCATCGTATACAATGCATGTCCTAGGATATATCATTTTGACAATGGGCATCATTTTGGATATCACCTTGGATTCTTATCCTATCAAAACAAATCCCTTTGGCTGAAGGTATGAAGAACATTGGCTTGTTTGCATACTTGATCTTTTATTTTGATTTATCTTATTGCGCTCATTCCAAGGACCTCTCGATGATATCCAAACGAAGGATTTAGAGAGATAGGAATGGGGCAACCATCATTATCCTTTTGTCTGTTGTGCTTGTTGGATGTTCTTGTAAAATAACTTGGTGAATACTTGCTTTGTTAGGTACGTCGTAGCAATGTTTCCGTATGTCAAGTGTGAACAAGAATACTCCTATCTGCTTGTCGAGTCAAATTCCATTGCACTAGGTACAATGCCATCCTGGTTCTTTATACCTTGATGCATCGTATCTACATGTGTAATCAAACATAAGGTAAGTAGCCCTTTTAAAATCCCAATCCTTGATAAGCAAATCATCATCTATCATCATCATCATCTCTAATAAAGTATTGTTAGATCATGAACTTGTGGGATCCTCTTGTCATCATCTCATTTCTGCACTAACATCATCATCACCAATGCATCCATCATGCATCCATCCTGCATCCACAAACCATCATAATTTTGCACATCATTGCACATGCATAATCATCATCATAATATAGATCTGTTAGTCTAAGCATCTACATAAATAATCACACATTTGCATAATCACAACTAAGCATCTCATAAATCATCCATTGCATAATCATGGCATATCACATCATCCACATCATGCATCTCATGCATCATATCATCATTTAAGTTGTTTAGGATAATATAGATTTTTTATTCTAAGCATCTTAAAATCATCTCATTTGCATCATCATCCATAACCAACCATTTTGAACCACTTTATCATGAGATTGACCTTCAAATTGATTCTTTTCGCTCGATCTCTCGAGGGGGCAATGTACCGGTGTACTTCTTTCTGCTGGGGCATCCAAAAAATTAAAAAAAATTGAATTTTGATTGCGGCAAGTTTATTCTTTGAACCAACACAACAAGTACATCACTTCAAAGAGGGGAAAAATGTAGACACGTGAAATTAACATCGTGTACCCAATTCATGTTCATCTGCTCATTAAATAAATCAAATGCAGCAAATCCATTCACCAGGTAAATCAGGTCTTTAGTCCTAAGTTTATTCATTTAAATAATTCAAAGGCTCACATCATATTTTAATTAAATAAATCAAACTTTATTTAATTAAAATCTCAAAAGTCATTTTCCATCCCTCTTTGATTTAAATAAATCAAAATATTTGAGTCAAATTGGTCAAAGCATCTAATCATCATTAAGCTAATCTAATCCTGATTAAATCTAATCTAATGCATGTCACATCCTCTAGATAATCCCACTTGCACAAATATATCATTTTAATTCATTTATAAATTTAGCATTTTCCATCAACATGGCATTTATGGGGAATATTCCCTCAAATTTGAATTCAAAAACAAGTGGACATGTTCATCCAACAAGTCGTTTATGAGCTCTTACATGGCTCTTACATGTCCCTTGCACAAGTCAAACTCAACATTTACTCTCAAATTCAAATTTGAATTTCCCCCTCTTGGGCACATTTCCCAAATCTTGCACACTCCTCAACCACTCACACGTTGACAAGTGGCCTCTTTTCATTGGCTTGTTTTTTATCCCACATTGCTCCCTCTTGATCACTCTTAGCAATTGAAAATCTATAAATCAAAGGCTTCTTTCTTCATCAAATCCTCCACAATCTCCACACATCCACAATCTTTCATGTAAAGTCAGTCTCTTCAAGAGAACTAATTTTTCCCATCATCTTACTCCATCATCATCATTGGCATTATATCATTTAGCTTATCTATCAAGAATTGGGAAAGGGCTATTTTCTACAATAGCACCAATCCAATATGAAATAGGGATTATTTCATATTTTATATGCTTTAGTTTATCTTGTGATTTGTTTGCATTTAGAAACATGATTTATTATTTCATATGGATGCTTGATTATTATCTTGGTTTTGAAATACTAACCATTTGCAGATTTTCAACATCCACAGTATGCATCATATTTTCCAAGTATGTATGCTTTGTGTATGCTTTTATATATATACTCCACTGATTTATCATTGAATTCCTTATGTATGATTATATCTTATCTTGTCTTCCATGCACTATATCTTCTACATATTTATCTTAACACTTTTGATTGATGGGATCCTAAGTTCATGGCTTTTACACCTATCAACTTTGTGTCATCTTTCCTATTTAATGTTTTGATAAATAAATCTATTTTATTAGTTTGATCATGAATGTAAGATCACACTCTCACTAAAGTGGGAGCTAAATGTAGCATCATCAAGTTATTAAGCTTTACAATTTCATGCTATATTGAATCCTATTTTTCCTATAACATTATATTAATAATTTATTCATTTTGGGGTCAGATTTAGAACATATCTTAAAATCCTTGACATCTAAAAAAATATGGCCCAAAATCACTCAATCAAGGGTGAGGGAACCCTTGACCTAAAGGTGACCTATTTCAAATTCTAAAGTTTCAAGGTGTTGGTCCTTGGGGATTTAAAAAGGATCCCAAGTTAGCCTATAATCAAAAAGATCAATTTCTATGCATATATAAAATAATTTTCTTCTCATTTGAATGTTGGAAGATATTATGATCAATAATGCACTAGTACACTCATATTGTGAAGGTGTAGAGTTATCATCTACATGCTAGCTATGGTAATCTATTGTGTTTCATAGACTAACCTCTTGTAGGTCTTCAATAAATTTAAGCATCAATAAAACAAATTTGGTGGAAACTTATGGTGTGAACATCACTTTGATAAGGATTTCATACCTAAGGTAACAATATCCATTATCATTTGTTATTTTAGTCAATTATTATTTATTTGGCCTTTTCTTGACTTAGGGCATGCCCTCTTTATTATCATTTATTGTATGTATGGAGGTGGAAACACCTAAACAAGGTTTGAATTAGGAAATCCCCTATACACCACAAAATTTCCTCCTCTCTTAATGTGTGTAGGTCAGATCAGGAAGTTTCATCAATAAAAGGTTATAGGAAACAAAAAGAAAACTAAAATTTTTCATCTCAAGTTTTAAGACCCTAAAAATTAACATATTTTTCCAAGGGAACCCTCACCCTTGACCCTCAAATTTTGGCTTTATTTTTAAGCACAGGTTCCCCTTTGTCACCATTTTTTAGATCTATAATTTTTTCATCAATTTTTAGTTTCATATATATGATAAATTATATTTTCAAATCTAGGGTTTATGTCAAATAGGCTTATTAAATTACTTATCAAAATTGTCCTCCTTGCAACTCAAGAGAACCAAACCCTAGGAGATTGGCCCTGCCTTGTGCAAGCTAACTGATCATCAAACTCTAGTTGGTTTGTGTTTGAATGTGGAGGCAAGGAAATAATTAATCCTTGAAATGATGAAAAATGTACGCTCTATGTTTAGGGGACAAAGCTAACAAGTTTCTTCAAGTTTCATTCAAGGAAACCTTAAAGAGATCTCAATCAAGGGATGGGAATAGGAGAAAGAGATCTACAATAAGGTGTCGTAGGGGTGTGATGAAAGATACTAAGGGGGTTCACCATCAAGCTAGGGCTTGGAAAGAAAGGAAATGAATATAACATGCAAAACCTAACTAGATGACCTAAGAAATGAAACTAAAAATTAGGATAACAGACCAAGAATGAATGATGGTGCACCTGGAAGAAAGATGAGGTTAGAAGAAGCTCCAAAACCTTGAAATCCTAATCTTTAATGCTCACTAGGACTCATACGCCAATCTTGGCGATTTAGTCCCAGAGTAGGGTTTTTGTGCATAAATTGGAATCTCATAGTGACTAATATGAATCTCCTGAAATCTGGAAAAAGGTGTTATTGGGACTCATACACCACAACTAGTGATTTAGTCCCAGTATTAGGGTTTGGCTAAAATTCTGGTATTATGTAGTGATCTCCAATAGCTTCCTTCCTGCCAAATCTTTGAGTCAAAAACCTTGATTTGCAACCTGTAGGTGACTTTCCATGATCTTGACAACCTTGAGACAACTTGAAAAACTTTATTCAATCTTGTAATTTAGTCTTCAAAGATCCTTCAATCTCCAAAACACCTAGATCTACAATCACACATGTAGAAATAGAGAAAAACTTGTTGGTTGTTAGGAAATAGGGGTTTGCATTGGTCAAACCTTTTTTAGGTAATTAAACCTTATGATGAAACAATGAAATATGAAATATGAAACATGAAAAATGATACCTTGAATGATGTCTTGAGATGTAAATCAACAATCTAACATGAACTGACCATGTAGAATGTAGATCTTGAACTTCAATTAGATGTAGAGCAATGCTTAATCTTGGATCTTGAATGCTACATCAAAAAACTAGCTCAACAACATGCTTAATGCATTATGACCTTGACATGATAATGGATCTTGAATTGCTGCTAAAAATGATGAAGAAATATGCCCTTGAATGCCTTAGAAATGCTCTTGTAAACTCTCTTGATACTCTTGTGAAGTCTTAGGATGCTTGATTCTTGATTGCTTAATTTGATATCATGAATGCTTAGGTGAAATAATGATTTGAAACCTTGTTTATATAGGAACTCCATCTAATTTCTCATTTATTAGATCCCAAATGCTATCAGTCATGAAATTTGAATTCAAAACCTTGATTTCCTACTGAAAACCCTAAAAATGGGACAAATGGGACTCATACGCCACTCAAGTGGCATATAGGTCCCATATGAAAGGGACTCATATTCCAAAGGTGGCGTATGGGTCCCACCAGGCCTTCTTAGGTGGAGGAAATGTTGAGGAATTGGAAAATTAAGTGTATTTGATGTCTATGTCAGGATTTCGATTGAAATAAGCCTCAAGATGCATAATAAAGGGTATTAGGGGCCTATTAATGATTATATGAAGGTCATCAATGCAAGAGGGCCCAAAAATTAATGTGAAGATGTAAATAAATACAATTTACAACATTAAATTAAGGAAAAATTAGGTCAATTTAGCTTAAAAGGGCCCTAAACCCAATGTGAATGTGTAAAACACATTATGACACTAGATGAAGGAAACATTGGGTTCATTTTAATGTTAATCATTCCTAAATTAAGTATAAAAGAGGGTGAAATTTTTCTACACTACAATCCTAGTTAATCTATTAGTTAGGACTAGGATCACTTTTCTTACACTACATACACCTTACACAATAAATAATTATTGTAATTTAATGTAAAATATATTTTTATCCTTGATGCATGTTTAGGAGATGTGTTTGCCACATTAGATATTTATTTATGTCCACTTGTAAATTTATGTGAGATATTGGTTAGATATTTTATGTGTTTGTTACACATGGAAAAGCTATTTAATACTAGAAAAACCTAGAACAAAAAAATTAAATGTTGGTGTTAATGGATTTGTTCACTCATGGTATTGAGGCACAAGGTTTTACCTTGATCAATCTATTGTTTTATGTGAGCTTGAGTCTTTAAAAGTAAACATGTGTTTACTGGTTGGGGTTGGTTGGTTGGCTAGTTGGTTATTTGGCTTGGTTGTTATTGTATTAAGCTCTCTTGTTGAGTGCATATGTGAAGCATTCCATGTGATGTGTTTCTACATTCTTGGACAAATGGAAGATACATTAGAGGAGATTGGTGTTTAAGTTTCATTGTTGAATAATACATTAAGTGTGGATGCTTTAGGAGGCTATTTTTTTGTATAATACATAATAAAATGAGGAATTCCATATTGTTGGAAATATGTGCCTCAAACATCACAGGCTGAAACCTCCATTAGAGAAAAGTCGATATGATGTTTATCATGTCTGGCTGACTAGCAGCTTTGATATAGTTTGTTTTGAACAGGTCACTGTCACCTAGTTTCTGTCTTGCTGAATGCTTTCACTATGGAGCTATCGCTGTGACAAGGAGTGTTCGGTATGAAGTCTTAGTGCTTGGGAGACCTCTGGCCAATAGGCCATTCAATTATGTATCAGGGAGACTCATGGTGACCATGGGTTTCGGGGTAGCTTATAGTGGCTCGGTGAGAAGTCCCAGCGAAGTGTTAATGTCTCACCGACAACATATGTATTGAAGTCTTTGGGATAACTAAGGGTTCTCGCTAAGAAGTCTTAGTGAAGTGTTAAAGTCTCACTGACAGGAATACTACTGATGTCTTCGCGGTAACATAGAGATCCCGGTGTGAGGTCTTAGCAAATAGTGAAGGTCACGCCAATGGGGACACATCCAAACATTCATCGAAGTAACTCAAAGTGGTCGAGGAAAGGTCTTGGCGAGAGTGTTAAGTCTTGCTAATAGCCAATGGATATCGGGGTAACCCAAATGGTTCGGGAAGAAGTCCCAGTAAACAATGTATGTCTCGCTGATGATGAGGGTTCTTCAACATAGGTCTTGGAAAACAGTGGTCATCGGTGTAGCAATATGTGTTCGATAAGAATTCTTGGCGAAGGTGTTAAGTCTTGCCGACTATTCTTTGGAGCTCGGTATAATATGTGACTTCGGTGTAATCTTTGGTGACTCGCTATGATCTCATGGTGAAAGTGATAGGTTTGGGCGACTGCTTGGTGATTTAGTGTGACACATGAAGCTTGATACAACATCTTGGCGACTACGGTGACTCTTGGCGACATCAATATGAAGGTTATGTGGCATCGGCGAGACACTGTTAGTGTCTCACTAAGATGCCAACACAATGCAAATTTTGTTGACCAATTGACCATCCTATGTGGAGTCTCGTGGATGAATAGGAGGAGCCGAATGTGAACCGTTAGCAGTTGGTTCGTGAAGACAATTCTATGAGGAAGTTCTACAGACAGAGTTCGACATGGATATACTCTATGATTGCAGGTTGTAATTGGGTTGGTTGGTTGGTTTGTTGGTTAATCGACAGATTGTTGAGTGATTGTATTAGTGGATGAATTATGTTCTGTAATGACTGTAACTTCAAGATTCTTGTACAAGATTGTTCATGGTGAATGCTACTATAAACAGACACCAGAAAGATAAGTCTGTCATTTGTATGTAATCTCCATTACTGTAATACAAAGTGATTTCTCTTGGTGTGGTGGGGTTTTCTCCTGTAAGGGTTTTCCCACGTATATCTGGTGTTCATGTGTGATTTTCAAATACTCTGTTTATGTTATTTACTTCATAGTGCATCTTAGTTGAACTGTAATTGGAAAAATTAAAAGTATATCTACATTCTTTCCTGAGCTATTGACATTAGGAGAATTGTTTCCGCATCTGATTTTCCTTACAAGTGGTATCAGAGCCTGGCCAATTGTGTTATCCTTGTGGGTAGGTTGGGTTTTTTGACTCAATTCTGTTCAGTGGGAGTCTTGTAGAAAATTTTTATTTCTATTTACAGGCTGAGATGGCTAGCACATCTTGAAAGTTTGAAATAGAGATGTTCAATGGCAGTAACTTTGAGTTGTGGAAACTCAAGATGGAGGATCTTCTAGTTGATCATGATTTGTGGCTTGTAGTGTTTGGAACTAAACCTACAGGCATGAAGCAAGAAGATTGGGACCTTGCAGATAGGAAGTCCAAGGGGATGATAAGGCTCTATTTGGCAGACTCAGTGCTTCTAAATGTGTGGTCATGCCCACAAAAGGATATGAAAATCACAATAAAACCTATCCTGGGAATTGGACATTCCAGTAGGTAACCAATATCTCTTTATGGATGTTCATTTACTTGTCAAACTAGGGAATGTACACTTTGAATGGCGCAACACAATATATGCACTAAGAACAAGTTTCGATCACAACTTAACAGAAAAAAATACTTGGAAAGAATTCTATCTATGCTACAAGAAGGCAATGCAAAGTTCTTTTAACTCAACCATGATTTAACCAAAACAAAGATCATAATAGCTACGACTGAGACTCAAACTATGAATTGGCCTTATGTTGCAGGAACAGGCATAGGGATGGATTCCCAATGCTGCAGGAGCAATACAAGACTGAGTTTGTACGAAAACTTTAAAGATGAAATCTAACTGATGATCAACAGAAAAAGAATAGCTAACTAACTAGCTACAGATACTTACTAAGTGGGCTCCCTTAGCAAGCATCTACTAATTATGCAAGTGTTGAACTTAGAACTTCATCAAACTTTATTCATAAACTCAGAATAATATACATTGCTTTGTTGATATGAAAACTAGCAACAAACTCTGTCTCTTGTAATACAGATTCTACTTTTTATTATTATCATATTGACTCTTACATGATATCGGCTATCTCCCTATCACTATGCTTCTAACTAACAGTTTCTAACCATATTCTTTGTCACTCACGTAGGAGGAGCACTTATTTAAAATCAGGAGAACAACTAACTAACTACCCCTAACAAAGAAAGACGTGGAAGTAAAGTGTATCCCAAAATCAAGGAACAGACTTCATAAATAAATTTATCCATTGAACCCGATCCAGAGAGAATCTAGCACTCCACTCTTTCTAGATTGATTGTCATTAAAAATCCTTCCCAATGGTCTCAGTCAAAGAGTCTTCACTAGAGCTTCCTTGAAGTTGTGCAAGAAATAGACTTTACTGCAAGGCCGAGATCGGCTGCACTTGACTCGATCATACTTTCTTCAACAACCTGTGAAACACAAGGTAACAGATGCGAAAGAAAAGGCGCATGGCACATACACAATATATGTTCATTAATCACATATTTAAATCTATTTCATCATTCAAAAATTACATGCGATATACTAGTCATTTAGGGAGTCAACAGGGTAATAAATGTAGACAAGACAACACAATAGGCTGCAGGAACATGAAAGTGTTTTGCTACAAGATATCCCCATAAAAGGTTTCAAAAGAGTTTAAACAACCATGACTAACAAAAGTAAAGGTATTAAAATTTCATCATAATATCCAAACTATGAGCACATTTTGGGCTCATCATCTGCCCCCTACTTAGCCCAATGCTGGTCCTCCAGCATTAACTTTCCTGGTAGTTTCTCTAAAATTAATGGTTGCAGCATGACTCTGAAATGGAGCTCCAAACCTGTAATAAAATCCTCTGAAAGTTTGCCACCTTTCATACCTACGGGCTTCTGAAACATCATTAAGATTTGTAGCCTGGTAAGGATAAAGGGGCCACATCAGCACATGAGGTCTATATGTCAATGGAAACCATAGTTCAAATCTCTTTTGAAGTCCCAACTGTATATATCTGCTTGATCATTTAAGAGCTACTGTGAAATTTAGGGGACTGTGAGGCTCAGACCTTCTTAGCCCAATAGTTAATCTTTCCCACCTTTTCTCACTTCTGGTGTATGACAGTCTCCAAAACGAATATGACTGTTCCTGAAATTCATCATATACCTGTCTCCTGAGATCAAATATTTTTGTCTTGGCTGTATTATTGTGAATGCCATATGTCAGAGTAAACTAGGTTTTTAACATTGCATGGGGGTCTAAACTTTGAGGGTGCAATGGAATAGGCTCATTCCTTTCGGCTTCCTCATATGTTTCCCATTGTCTGCCATAATTTGCTTCATTTGCTGCCCATGACATAAATGATCTCAAATGGATATCGCCAATATATAGAAGAGGGTTCCATTCTATTTTGAATGGAATTAAAAGGCCATGCAAATAAAATTCACATAGAATTTCTTAACCAATTAGGGGCTGCCTAGTATGCGTTGTAGAATTCTTTAGCAGTGTGAAGTATAGGATCTTAATTTCTAGAAATTCTCATTAGTTGGAACCATAAGAATTGTTCCTTAAGGCACAGAGCATAAACTCTGGGTGGTGTTCTGTATTCCATAATATGACCACTTACTTTTAACATTTCATCCATTTTTCCTTGTAACTCAAGAATTTCCTATTTCTGACTTTCAATTTCCTTTTTCAGTTTCTTCCTTTCTACCTCCCATAGACTTTGTTGCATGTTAGTCTGGGCTAGGTGCCAGAAACTCAGGGTTTGCAATGTAACCGGTTCCCAGTTAGCTTTGACATATTCTAGAAACTCAATAAAAAATGTCTTCCTATAAACAACAATGGATTGACAAGTGGCAGGGGAAAATGTAGCTTCACTGGCCACATCCAATTGTTCGGTTTGTTCCTGCTCTTGCTGCAGGATGAATTCTGGCTGTTGCAGTGGAGAAGACTGTGCTTCCTCCAAAATATACATAGCAGCAGCAGCCAAGTCATCAAGACCTGGTACCACTTTTTCATTATGCTCAATTTGTTCCTCTTTAGGAATGAATAAACTCTATGCAGCATTCTCAGACACACTTTGAGAAACATCAAATTCAGACTCTACGGACCTTTTTGAAATTACAATAACCTCTAGTTGAGGTGAAGTAGGGGAGGTCTTACATTGTTTCCTTATGGAAACTCTTCTTGGCACTGGTGTGGCTGCAGGAGGTGTTCTTGTAGCCTTCCTCTTTCTGGTCTGACTAGAGGGTTCTGCCCTACCAGAAGATGATGGTGAACTAGTAATAGCAACAGGTGTTGCTGTAGGAGAGATAGCTATAGGGGAATATGCTGCAGGAGAAGGGCATTACCTTTTTTGAGAATGAGGGTCAGATTCTGGGGACTCTTTTGCCTTTGTTTTTCCCTTCTCTCTCCTAGTGGCAAACCTAGTTTGTACCCTAGCAGAGGATTCAGGTGTGAGAGCTGTAGGACCAGGTGCTATAAGAGTAGATGACCCTTGCCCTATTCTTCTACTGGTAGACACAATTTCTTCTTTCTTTTTTTGAGGCCGTGGGGTACGTACCCTAGGGGATTCTGGAATTTGCAAGCTCTTTTGGGCAATGAATTGTTGCCAGGAAAGAGGTGAGACATCTCTCAAAGAGCGTTCAATCAATAATTTGATAAGGCCATGGTGAGCAATAGAATTATCTTTCCCATGTTGGGTTCTATGGGCACTTTGTTCCAGAAATTTTAACAAGAAATTCAAAACATTTACAACTAACCCATGCCTCATATGACTTAATAATTTGAAATGGTAAGAATGCAGGTAAGAGAAATAGCCTTCACAGGTTAAATACCTGATTATGTAAGTAGTGTATTCTGAATAAGGAGGAGGCAATGATACTAGCTTGCATCCCTGCTTGGAGATTTCCAAAGGTCCATCAATGGGTATTGAAAATTTAGCCCTTGCAGAGGTAGCATTTGAAGAAAAATTTTCTCCAACGGTTGGAAGCCTGGTTACTTCAGCAATTTTGTCTTCAGTTACAACAACCGTTAGACCCCATACAGTAGCCTCCCCTTTAGAAAAGGTTCTCAAAAATTTGCTAGTAGCCTCCTCATCAAAAACATTTAAACTCAAGAAGTAGTTTAACCATCCATAGAGGCTGAATGCCTAGACTGTTTGAAGATTTTGCAATAATAACTCATGAGCTACAGGCTCATGTCGCACCAGCTAACCACCCATGTTCACAGGTTTTCCTCAGCTGAATTCAACTCCTTGTTGAAAATTCAAAAATTTCCTCTCTGTTTCCCTTTCTGTTCTAGTTTCTTCTCTATCATGCGTCACATTTCTCTCTTTTCCAAAAATAAACTTTTTGAACAAAGAGTTTTAATTGTAATTTATAAGAAAAACATGCAATGAAAAAGACATGCAATCATATTTGGAAAGTACTAGAAAAATAATAAAGAAAGGTTATCTGAACAATTGTGGTAGCGGCGAAAAGATAGGTTTTAAAAGTGGATTACCCCGCCCCCTACTTAGAGTATGACGTGTCCTCACATGTACTAAAGAATAGGTAGAGATCGGGTAATAATGACTAGTACAGTCATAGTAGTAAATGAATAGAATAAAATAAATGAAATATGTAATAACAAAAGATATGGCGTACCTTTGATAAATGCATGTACGTGTGAAGAAAGATGATGGCTTTGGCATGAATTGACAGCTGGGAATGATATCATAATTAAGGGTGATGCAGATGAATGAGGTGGATGGGTGACATGGGCGGTTGAGATGAATGGATAGAATGGATGGATGGGATGGATGGGATGGATGGAAGATAAAGAAGTGAGATGTGGCGATAAGTGAAAATAAAGAAAAAGGGGCTTCCTTAAAAAGAAAACCTTTATTATGAGCATGCTTTCAAAATTATGGTGAAGCTGCAGAAGAAAGGCTAAAGCCTTCGGCTGTAGGAAGAGTAGCGGTGGGATCCCGAATGAATTGTTGCATGAATTATTCTTTTCAGACTGGTTTATGGTACAACCAGAGGCGGTGTCCATTAACCAACAGCTTGAATCAAACAAGATCAATTGTAACAAGTTGAACTGTACCATTAGCAAATATATTCTCAATTTCATACGGCCCCAACCATCTAGGTTGTAATTTTCCTGGACAGTCCTTATACCGTGAGTCATAAAGCAAAGCCCAATCTCCTACTTTGAAGTTCTTCTCCTTAATATATTTATCATGCCACCTTATTTGCTGATTCTGTATCATCTCAGTGTGCTGTAGGGCATGCTTTCAGAGTTCATCTAGAGCGTTGAGCTGCATGATTCTGTCCTTTTGTGCATTTGTTAAATCCATGTCCAGCTCCAGTGCTGTTCGGAGAGTCTTATGTTCAAATTCTATTGGCATCACAACTGTTTTACCATACACCATTTCAAAAGGTGTACATCCTGTAGCAGTCTTCCAGGTAGTACGGTAGGCCCATATAGCTTTAGGTAACCTGGCGGCCCAGTCCCTCTTATGCAAATCTACAGTTTTAGTCAAAATGGCCTCTATGTCCCTATTGGTGACCTCAACCTGGCCATTGGCCTGGGGGTGATAAGGAGTTGATTTTCTGTGCCGTATATTGTATTCATTGACTAAAGCTATGATAATTGTAGAAGTAAATTATGCTCCCTGATCTATCACTATCTCCCTAGGAACACCAAACCTAGTAAATATTTCCTCATATAGGAATTCAACCACTTTATTATCCCTAGCATGTTTCATAGGTTTAGCTTCTACCCATTTTTTGACATAATTTGTGCACATAAGAATGTAGGACTTACCATTGGAAGGTGGGTCAATTGGTCCCACAAAATCTAGTCCCCATTTGTCGAATGGTGTAACTACAATTTGTGGAAATAGAGGCATTTCATTAGAGCGAGTTGGTCTTCCCATCCTTTGGCATCTGTCACATCTCCTTGTATACTTGGCTGCATCTCTATGTAAGGTTGGCCAATCGTAACCAGTATTTAAAATTTTCATTGCTGTCCTTTTGGCAGCAAAATGTCCCCCACACGGCTCATCATGGTTGGCATGCAGTATATCATGAGCGTCCTCCTCTGGTACACATCTCCTCATAATGTGATCTGGCCCTGTATAAAACATGCAATCTGCAATCCAAGAAAAGTTAAAACTTTTCTCTATCAATATCTTTTTTCCTTATGAGAGAATTGAGGAGTTCTTCCTATTGCCAGATAATTTTCTATATCAGCATACCATGGATGAATAACCTTGATTGCAAATAGGTGCTCATCAAGAAAGGAGTCTTCAATAAGTGCATAGTCATCTTGCCTTTGAATTCTAGAAAGGAAATCAGCAACTATGTTTGCTTTACCTGGCTTGTCCACAATTGTAATGTCAAATTCCTGCATTAGCAATAACCATCTTGCCAGTCTCCTAGATATTGAGCTTTTGTTCATGAGATACCGGATTGTTGCATGATCAGTGTGGAAAAATATCTGATAACCAGTGATATAATGCCTGAATTTATTGAGGGCGTAGATGATTGCCAACATTTCTTTTTCTGTAACAGTGTAGTTGAATTCAACCCCTTGCAGATTTTTTCTTATGTAGTAGAGTGCATGTTCAGTTGATCCATCCTTCTGGCCTAGCACTGCCCCAATTGCATAATCCGAGGCATCAATATGAATATGAAATGAGAGTGACCAATCAGGTCCTTTCAGAATAGGTGCATGTGTGAGGGTGACTTTCAAGTCAAAAAATGCTTTTTCACATTCCTTTGTCCAAGAAAAATCTACATCTTTCTTCAGCAGATTGTATAAGGTACCTGCTATTTGGCTAAAGTCTTTGATGAATCTTCTATAGTATCCTGCATAGCCTAGAAAACTTTGTACCTCCTTCTACTTAGTAGGAGAGGGTAACTTAGAGATGATCTCAATTTTAGTAGGATCAACCTGAATTCCTGCAGCAGAAATATAGTGACCAAGCACTATTCCCTCCTGCATCATCATGAAGCATTTTTGACTATTCAGCGATAGGTTGTGATCTTCACATCTCTATAGTACTTTTTCCAAGTTAGATTGAGCTTCCTCAAATGTTGTACCATAAACAGTAAATTCATCCATGTATAGATCCATGCAATCATATGAGATGTTCAAGAAGATGCTTATGACTACCCTCTGGAAAGTTGCAGGAGCATTACAGAGACCAAAAGGTAAAAATGAATAGGCAAACGTTCCCAAGGACAAGTAAAAGTAGTCTTTTCTTGATCCTCGGGAGCAATTTTGATCTGATTGTATCCACTAAAGCCATCCAAGAATGAGAAGTACTTCTTTCCAGCTAAATTATCTAGAACTTGATCAATAAATGGAAGAGGAAAGTAATCTTTCTTTGTTGCTAAATTAAGTTCTTTGTAATCTACACATACCCTCCATTTTCCTCCTTTCTTAGGAACAATGACCAATGGGGAAACCCATTGACTATCAGAGATTGGGTAGATAAAGCCAGCTGCCAACATTTACTACAATTCTTCTTTAACAATCTCTCTCAAAGTTGGATCGATTCTTCTTTGAGGCTACCTGACAGGTTTGAAGTCACTGTTAATATATATGCGATGTGTACAGAGTTTTGGGTCAAGGCCCTTCATATCTCCATAGTCCCATGCAAAAGCTGACTTATGACTGGTAAGCATTTTGATCATAGATTCTTGTTGCTCACGTGTGAGGTTTTTATTAATGCACAAGGTTGTTCCTGTAGCTACCTCAATTTGGGAGGTTAAGTCTATCATAGATCATTCAAATAGAAATGGCATGTCTACCTCATGGGGTAGTAAGGTGTGCAAGCAATCAGTTGCTGCAGGATAATGAGCTGATGTGGACAGAGAAAGAATAGTCTGCAAGGAACATGGATTTCTCTCACAATGAAAGTATTCAGTACCATAGTTATTCAGCAAGATATTAGACAGTATATCTTCTTCTTCTTGCTGTGCAATGAAAGGCTCTCTGGTAATCATCATTAAATTGGCCACAGAGTTCACTTCTTCCTCTTCTCCCAAATCTAGCCAAGCAACATCTCCAGACTCAAGTTGGGGTAGTGCTGGCGAATAGAGGGTAAGTTTCTTTGTGCTATATCCATCAGATATTGTCATGTCACCTAACCTAAAACCAATGTAAGCATCAGCAGTAGCATACCAAGGCCTTCCTAGTATGACAGGGTATCCCCCCAATGATGCTTTTGGAGATAAGACCATGAAATCAGCGGGGTATTCCCAGGAATCCAAGGTGACTACCAGGTCTTCAAATACCCCATCAGGTTTGATAGTTGAGCTATCAACAAGCTGTAATATTGTAGGTGTAGTCCTTATTTCTAAAATATTAAGTTTTACAACTAGGTCCTTTGTCATGACATTGATAGCTGCACCAAGATCTACTAAGGCATTCTTAATTTGCAACCCATTAACATTTATCTCCGCAACAGGACTTCCTGGATCTAAATATTTTAGGATGCTAAGCTTCCCTAGTATTAAGTCAGAGAGTTGGCCTATTACATGGATAGTTTGAAGGTTTTTCTTTTTCCTCCCTGGTTTCTTCAAACATTCCTCCTTGATGGCCTTGCCATAGATAGGTACTTCTTTAATTGCTTGGAACAAAGGAATTTTCACACATATATGCTTTAGTTGGTCAAGAATATCAAAGGTGGGTTCTTCTTGTTTCTTCACATTTTCACCTTCCAATATTTGTGGGAAAGGAGGGGGCACCTTATTAGATGACCTAGGTAATGATGGAATCTGAACTGGCTGATTTGGTTGGGCTTGGTCATCGATATCTTCTTCTTCTTGGTCAGTCTCCTCAGGTGGTAATTCTGAGATTATGGGAGGAGATGGTGTGGGCAGCATGGTTCTTGAAAGTAAATTAATATTATTCAGGTTAAGAGCATAGGCAGGCTGATGATTAGGATCAACAAAATAGACTTGTTGTTGTTGCGGTTGCTGGTTATTTGGATTAGGTGGTGCTTGAGTTGGTAGTTGGGTTGATTTTGGATTCTGACCTTGATTAGGTGTAGGAGGTGGCATAATAGATTGCTACTGGGGTTGCTGCAGGAAACCTGCGGTTGGATTTAACCATTGTTGGCCTCCTCTCCATTGGTTAGGCTGCTACCAATTCCCTTGTGGAGGCTGCCACTGATTTTGTTGTGGTGGTTGCCAGTTCCCTTATGAGGCTTGCCAACGATTTTGTTGGGTATTTGGCCAAGGGTTATGCCACTGCGGTTGGGAGTATGGCCCATAGTTTAGAGGGTACTGATTTTGCCATTGACTATTATATGAACCAAAATTTTGTTAAGGGTCCTGAGGCATACCTTGTCTTGGGGCCCATGGCCTCCTTTGTGCAACAAAGAAGACTTGATCATCATCACCTTCTATCAGCTTAAAATTAGTAGGCAACTGTTTAGCCTCCATGCTGGCCACCATCTTGCATCTGTAGTCATGCTTCTTCTATCTATAATGTGGATAGAACTCGGCCAAGATTGCTTCAGCTGCATCATGTTTCTTTCGAGCTTGCATAGTGTCCAACTGTGTAGCCATGTTGTTAATGATTTCCTTCTTGAAATCAGACAGTAAATTTGTGATCTCCATCCGGGAAACTCCACTGGAAGAAGATTTACCCACTATAGCTTGATGACCTCTACCCTTCTTCACATTTTATCGGGAGTAATTAAGACATATTTTCTTAATATCATCCCAAGGTAGTTGGGTTATATCACCTCCTCCCATCAGGTCCAGAGTATCTATACAGGCATCACTAATCCCTCTTAGAAAAAGTAGTTTTTGAGAGTCTTCATTGAGAGTATGGTTTGAGTTATTTTTCAGAGAAAGCAAGAATCTTGAAATATAATCCTCCAAACTTTCATCCTCCTTCTGCTGAATCCTGAATATATCATCTCCCTTACTGCCACTTTTACAATATTCCTTATATTTCTCAAGAAATTTTTTTTTGCATGGCTGCCCAACTATCAACAACACCTCTTCCCAAACTCATGAGCCATCTAAGAGCTCCTTCCTTCAAGGTGGAAGGAAACAACTTCAGCTTGTGAGCATCTGAAGTATAGTCATAATTGTGACAGAGGATATCAAACTCAAACAGGAAAGTTTCAGGGTCCTCCGTAACTAGGCCATAGAACTTGGGAAGTAGTGAAGAAGGAATATTTTTAAGATTGTCATTATCTCGCTGGGGAACAATGGGAAACTCAAAAGTAGGAGGTGGATTAGGTGGATTATTTTCCATATTGGCTTGCTGGAATATTAGAGCGAATGGATTTTCCTAAGGTTCTTCGTCGGCTGGGTCAAATGGCAGTTCAACAAATAGGTTTTCAAGGAGATTTACCTTCCCAACGCGTCTCTTCTTCTATGCATGCAATAAAATGAATGGTGATTTGAAGGATTTTGAAATTTTTTCATTAACAAACTAAACTAATGCTAAAAATGACTTCTGAAAAATTCTTAGCTTGACACCATCCCTAGCAACGGTGCCAAAAATGGTCACACCCACAAAAGGATATGAAAATCACAGTAAAACCTATCCTAGGAATTGGACATTCTAGCAGGTGACCAATATCTCTTTATGGACGTTCATTTATTTGTCAAACTAGAGAACGCATACTTTGAATGGCGCAGCACAATATATGCACTAAGAACTAGTTTTGGTCACAACTTAACAGAAATAAATACTTGGAAAGAATTCTATCTATGCTACAGGAAGGCAATGCAAAGTTCTTTTAACTCAACCATGATTTAACCAAAACATAAATCGTAATAGCTATGACTGAGACTCAAACTATGAACTGGCCTTATGCTATAGGAACATGCACAGGGATGGATTCCCGATGCTGCAGGAGAAATACAAGACTGAGTTTGTACGAAAACTTTAAAGATGAAATCTAATTGATGATCAACAGAAAAAGAACAACTAACTAACTAGCTACAGATACTTACTAAGTGGGCCCCCTTAGCAAGCATCTACTAATTATGCAAGTGTTGAACTCAGAACTTCATCAAACTTTATTCATAAACTCATAATGGTATACATTGCTTTGTTGATATGAAAACTAGCAACAAACTCTGTCTCTTGTCATACAGATTTTGCTTTTTATTATTATCATACTGACTCTTACATGATATCTGCTATCTCCCTATCACTATGCTTCTATCTAACTTCTAACCATCTTCTTGCTCACTCGCGCAAGAGGAGCACTTATTTAAAATCAAGAGAACAACTAACTACCCCTAACAAAGAAAGACGTGGAAGTAAAGTGTATCCCAAAATCAAGGAACAGACTTCATAAATGAATTTATCCATTCAACCCGATCCAAAGAGAATCTAGCACTCCACTCTTTCCAAATTCACTGTCATTAAAAATCCTTCCCAATGGTCTCGGTCAAAGAGTCTTTTCCAGAGCTTCCTCAAAGTCATGCAGGAAATAGACTTTACTGCAAGGCTAAGATCGGCTGCGCTTGACTCAATCATACTTTCTTCAACAACCTGTGAAACACAAGGTAATAGATGCGAAAGAAAAGGCACATGGCACATACACAATATCTGTTCATTAATCACATATTTAAATCTATTTCATCATTCAAAAACTACATGTGATATACCAGTCATTTAGGGAGTCAACGGGGTAATAAATGTAGACAAGACAACATAATAGGCTGGAGGAACATGAAAGTGTTTTGCTACAGGATATCCCCATAATAGGTTTCAAAAGAGTTTAAACAACCATGAATAACAAAAGTAAAGGTATTAAAAATTCTTCATAATATCCAAACTATGAGCACATTTTTGGCTCATCAATGTGCATGAGGAGAAGACTGCCTCTTCTTTGTGGAAGAGACTGGCGTCTATTTATTAGGGGAAGTCCTTGGTGAATAAACTGTTCCTAAGGAAGAAGTTGCATTCTTTGAGAATGGAGGAAGGAGGGCCTATGGCTGATCATTTGAATGCATTTAATATGCTAATTACTCAATTGACATCTGTTGGTGTGAAGAATGAAGAAGAGGATCATTGTATGCTTCTATTGTGTTCTTTTCCAGACTCATGGAATCATCTGGTGATGGCGATTAGGAGTACAACATCTAGTTTCAAGATGGAAGATGTTGCATCTTTGTTGTCAGAAGAGATGAGAAGGAAATCTTCTGAGATGGAAAAGGAAGCTCTTGCTGTCAGAGGAAGACCGAAAGGGAAAGGCAAGAAGAAGGACAAGAAATCAAATTCAAAATCAAAGGGGAGATCAAAGTCTCCTGGCAAGAAGTCCAAGGTGAAGTGATAGAACTATGGGCAACCTGGTCATGTCTGAAAGGATTGTAAAGAGGAGAAAAAGAAGAAGAAGGGCTCTTCCGATAATGGTTCTTCTCATAGTGATGGTGATGCCTTCATTGTAGCCTTGGCTACTCAGGCATCTGATGATGTCTAACTAATTGATTTTGGAGCATCTTTCCACATGACATCTCATAGAGAATGGTTCACGAAGTATGAAGAATACAATGGTGGAAAGATGTACTTAGCGAGTGATTCAACTTTGGAGATAGTTGGATGTGGAAGAGTAAGAATACAATTCCCCAATGGTAGAGTGAAGGAATAAATAATGTAATGCATATACCAGGTCTGGCTTGAAATCTATTATTTGTAAGTATGCAGAATGATATTGGAGTACAAGTTACGTTCTTTGGAAATGGTTGCAAGATGACTAGAGGTTCAATGGTGCTGGCTAGAGGTTCTCAAATTGGTACCTTGTACAAGTTGGATGCACAGGTTGTTCAATGTAACAGTGTCTCTGGAAAGTCACTAAAAGCTGCTCATGGAGGTAAAGAGGGAAATATCCCTAATTATGTAAACTCTATGGAAGTAAAACTTCTTGTAGAGAAGACTATGCTTTGGCATTATAGGTTAGGCCACATAGGAGAAAAGGGTTTAAAAATATTAAAGAATAAAAACCTGGTTGAGGGGCTTTAAGATTGTAATCTTGAATTTGAATTCTATGAACACTGTATATATGGAAAGCAACACTGTGTTTCATTTTATTCTAGTCCTCATAAATCTTCTGGTTTGTTAGATTATATTCATTCGGATGTGTTTGGTCTAGTGGATGTTTCTTCTTTATCTAAATCAAGACACTATGTGTTGCTCATTGATGATTATTCAAGAAGAGCATTTGTTTATTTTTTGAAAAGTAATTCAGAAGTGTTCAATTGATTTAAGGAATTTAAGAACCTTGTTGAAAATCAGACTAGTAGAAAAATAAAATGCTTAAGGACTGATAATGGTGGTGAATTATGTTATGATGAATTTGAAAGATATTGTAAAGACCATGGAATTAAAAGACACAAGACTACACCTTATACTCCATAGTAGAATGGAGTTGCAGAAAGGTTCAATAGGACAGTGATGGAGAGAGCATGAAGTATGCTCAGTAGTGATGGCTTGGAGGAGAAATTCTGGGTTGAGGCTGTATCTACTGCATGTTATCTAATTAATCGTTCTCCAAATTCTACTCTTGTTGAGAAAACACCCTTGGAAGCGTGGTTTGTTAAGAAGCCCTCTCTTAGACATATTCTTCTTTTTGGTTGTGAGGCATATGCTCATGTGCCGGATGTGAGAAGATCTAAATTGGAGAATAATGCTGTCAGATGTATTACTATTGGCTATAGTGTTGTCATAAAAGGATACAAGCTTTGGAATCCTGATACAAAGAAGGTTGTATTTAGCAGAAGTGTAATCTTTCATGAGCTGAAACTTTCCACTTTGGATATGCAGTTAGAGACAAAGTCAGAAAATAATAAGGATGTAGCATTAATTCCTCCTACACCAGAGAAAGAGGAATTGAAAATTTAAAATGTACCTGAAATTGGGGAGAGCTCAAGTAGTTTTGAAAGTTCTGAAGAAGAAGAACCTCAGCCTCAGCCATTGAGGAGGTCAACCAATGAAAGAAAACAACTAGATAGGTATGGGTTCTCTTTGATTGATTCTACTTGTGCCTATGCTTTAATTTTTAGAACTGATGAGCCTAGGACTATAAAATAGGCATTTAGAATGTCTGATTCAGACTCTTGGTTAGAAACCATGGAAGAAGAGATGGCATCATTGGATAAAAATGAAACTTGGAGTTTGGTGCCTTTGCTTGAAGGTAGAAAACCTGTGGGTTTCAAATGGGTATTTAAGAAAAAGATTGGTTTGGATGGCAGTGTAGAAAACTATAAGGCAAGACTGGTTGCAAAGGGTTATTCCTAGGTAGAGGGAATCGATTATGGGGAAATATTTTCTCCTGTAGCAAAGCTGACATCTATCAAATTTATTTTGTCACTTGCAGTAGCATATGACTTAGAGGTAGAACAGATGGATGTGAAGACAACATTTCTTCATGGTGATCTTGAAGAAGAAATCTATATGTCCCAGCCTGAGCACTTTATTGAGAAAGGTAAAGAAAAACTGGTATGCAAATTAAAGAAGTTTCTGTATGGGTTAAAACAATCACCTAGAATGTGGTACCAAAAATTTGATGTACTTTTGTATTGTCTTTGGGATTTGTGAGATCAAAATCTGGTCACTGTGTATATTATAAAGTTGAAGGTGATCAAGTTCTTGTTATTGCTCTTTATGTTGATGATATGTTGTTCATAGGAAATAGCAAGCTAATGATTTCTGATCTTAAGTCTCAGTTGTCTGCTAAGTTCGAAATGAAGGATCTTGGTGTAGCAAGGAATATTCTAGGGATGGAGATAACAAGGGATAGGAAGAATAGAAAACTATGGCTCAGTCAAAGTAAGTATATCAGGACTGTTCTTGAGAGATTTTGTATGAATGATTGCAAACAGCTAGTGGTTCCAATCATGCAGCGAATGCAACTATCTATTGAGGATTGTCCCAAATATCCTACTGAGATGGAGGACATGACTAGTCTACCCTATGCTAGTGCGGTTGGCAGTCTCATGTATGCAATGGTCTGTACAAGGCCAGACATTGCTCAAGCAGTGGGAGTACTTAGTCGATTTATGGCTAATTGAGGAAGAACGCATTGGGATGCTGTAAACAGAGTTTTCAAATATTTAAAGGGCACTTCAAATTTTGCTTTGTGTTACCATGGGAACTTGGTTGAATCACAGAGGACTCTCCGTATTCAAGGTTATGTAGATTTTGATTGGGAAGGGGACATTGACAGCAGGAGATCCACCAGTGGATACATTTTCATGATGAATGGTGGTGCAGTGAGTTGGATGAGCAAGTGACATGCTGTAGTCGCTTTGTCCACTACATCTAGGTTGAATACATGGCAGCTACTCATGCTTGTAAAGAAGTAGTTTGGTTGAAATGTTTATGTTCTAACATTGGTTTTGATGCAGGGGAAATAACTATTTTCTTTGATAGTCAGAGTGTAATTTGCTTACAAAGAACCCTACTTTCCATGCCAGGATGAAACATATTGATGTACAGTATCACTTTGTACTAGATATGGTGGAGGATGGAAAGGTCAGTTTGGAAAAGGTTGATACTCTGGAAAATGTTGCAGATTCATTAACAAAGCCAGTGAGCACAGACAAGTTCAGGTGGTGTGCCAGTTCAATGGGCCCTAGTGCCCATGATTTTTAGTAAGTTTCATTGTGCTCTGGAGGTTCCTGTGTGATCTTTTTCAAGTGGGAGATTGTTGGAAATATGTGCCTCAAACATCACAGGCTGAAACCTCCATTAGAGAAAAGTCGGTATGACATCTATCATGTTTGGCCGACTAGCAACTTTGATACATTATGTTTTGAACAGGTCATTGTGACCTAGTTTCTGTCTTGCCGAATTCTTTCATTGTGGAGCTATCGCTATGACAAGGAGTGTTCGGTATGACCTCTGGTCGACAGGCCATTCAATTGTGTATCGAGGAGACTCATGGTGACCATGAGTTTCGGGGTAGCTTATAGCGGCTCGGTGAGAGGTCCCAGTAAAGTTTTAATGTCTCACTGATAGCGTATGTATTGAAGTCTTCAAGATAACTAAGGGTTCTTGCTAAGAAGTATTAACGAAGTGTTAATGTCTTGCCGACAGGAATTCTGCTGATGTCTTCGCGGTAACATAAAGAACTCGGTGTGAAGTCTTAGCGAACAGTGAAGGTCACGCCGATGGGGACACATCCAAATGTTCATCGGAGTAACTCAAAGAGGTCGAGGAAAGGTCTTGGCGAGAGTGTTAAGTCTTGCTGATAGCTGATGGCTATCGGGGTAACCCAAATGGTTCGGGAAGAAGTCCTGACAAACAATGTATGTCTCGCCGATGATGAGGGTTCTTCGGCATAGGTCTTGGTGAATGATGGTCATCGATGTAACAATATGTGTTTGATAAGAACTCTTGGCGAAGGTGCTAAGTCTTGCCGACTATTCTTTGGAGCTCAGTATAATATGCGACTTCGGTGTAATCTTTGGTGACTCGCTATGATCTCCTAGAGAAAGCGATAGGTTTGGGTGATTGCTTGGTGATTCGGTGTGACACATGAAGCTTGATAGAATATCTTGGTGACTACGGTGACTCTTGGTGACATCGATATGAAGGTTATGTGGCATCGGCGAGACACTGTTAGTGTCTCATCGAGATGCCAACATAGTGCAAATTTTGTTGACCAATTGACCATCCTATGTGGAGTCTCATGGACGAATAGGAGGATTTGAATGTGAACCATTAGCAGTTGGTTTGTTGTGATAGTTCTGTGAGTAAGTTCTACAAATAGAGTTTGAAATGGATATACTCTGTGATTGTAGGTTGTAATCAGGTTGGTTGGTTCGTTCATTGGTTAATCAACAGATTGTTGAGTGATTGTATTAGTGGATGAATTCTATTTTGTAATGACTGTAACTTGAAGATTCCTGTACAAGATTGTTCATGGTGAATGCTGCTATAAACAGACACCAAAAAGATAAGTCTATCATTTGTATGTAATCTCCATTATTGTAATACAAAGTGATTTCTCTTGGTGTGGTGGGTTTTTCTCCCATAAGGGTTTTCCCACGTATATCTAATGTTCATGTGTGATTTTCAAATACTTTGTTTCTATTATTTACTTCATAGTGCATCTTAGTTGAACTGTAATTGGAAAAATTAAAAGTATATCTACATTCTTTCCTGAGGTATTGAAGTTAGGAGAATTGTTTCTGCATCTGATTTTCCTTACACATATCTCATGAACAAATTATTTGTGACATAAAAAATAACAAATACATTAGAGAGACAACATAAAAATAATTATCTCATATGCTATGATTCTTATCACTAGTCTTATGAAAAAATGGACTCTAGAGGATGCCATGATATCTCTTGAAGACCTTTGCTACTTATGGTGGGGGTGGGTTTTAATGGAAATTTGAGTTTAATACCAACCATCTTGAGAAAAAAAGGATAGGATTTCAATGATGCTAATGAATGTTATAAACAAAGTGGAATTTTTTAGAATTTGTGTTGATAGTTTGTTGGAAGAATGAAGAAGGTTCCCTCTAGGTATGTTGTCATTGATGCCAACATTGGTTGGTAACTAACTATATAATTTGTGTATCCATACTAATCTGGTATCTTGATTCAGAAATCTTCGCAGTAAAAGGGAATTCAATGAGTTTTTGATATGTTGATCAGGAATGTTTGTTATAGGTATAAATGAGTCTCCAATGTGTTTTTTTGATCCGATTGAGCTATCCTAATGATATAATTTCAGTATTCTTTTGGCCGAAAAGGTTTATATTTTGTGTGTTCCTTTTTAGGTCCAAGCTAATCTAACATTTGGATAACATTTTTTGTTGTATATGTCAAAAGGAATTTTGTATTAAGCCAACAAGAATTTTGTATTTTGAGTGTTCCCTCAATAAGGCTGACCTAATTGATAAAGAAAGTTATAGCTATGTATATATTTATGATGGAAAAGTGGTGAAGAGATATGGAGGATGATGTGTGAATGATGCAGTAAGGTTGATAGTGCAAAGTTTCTAATAGTAATTGTACACCAAAAAGCAAAGTAGAAGAAATTTGATATTTCTAGAGCATAATTGGAATGTCTTCAACACTTTGTAGGTGCATTTCTCTAGTTCATTTTGGCAGTGAGCCACACCTTTTGTATTTTTGCAATAAGCCACATTTTGTATTCAAGCTACAAGCCTTTTCAAGGATAGTGAGTTTTGATAGTGAGCCCTATAATATCTTATAATTGGTTATAATATATTATGAGCTAATCCTCACCATGGTTTTTCCCATTTTGGGTTTTCCATGTAAAAATCCTGGTGTCAATGTGTTATGATCTCCTTTATGTTTTGGTTCACTAATGCAATTAGATGTGGATTGTTAATTGGATGGTTAATAATTAATTTGACCAACGAAATACTAATTCACCCCCCCTCTCAGTATTCAGTATATTCAACAATTGGTATAAGAGCTTGGTTCCTCTGAAAAGGTCTTACAACTTGAGGAAGGTCCCAAAATTTGAATACATGGTTGGAAAATACTATTTTGTTCCTCTAAAAGAAAAACTAGTATCTGAAGAGATCAATGTTGCCCTTGAGGAATTGAAGAAAAGTGAGGATGAGAAGGAAGCTCTAAAAGGAAATATGAAGGAAGCAAATGATTGCATCAGGAAGTTGAGAGAGAAGATCAAAAAATTCAAAGATAGACATAGAGAAGTTAGTGATTAGTTGAAGATAGCTAATGAGGATATTACCATCTACTAAAAGTGAAAATAGAAGAAAATATGTGAATTGAGGAGTGTCTGAAAGTAGAGATCTAGAATAAATTAATGATTGTACAAAACTTGAACAAGAAGTGGTAATTGTGCCGTAGAAAATTGGTCCCTCTTGACAAAAGAGACAATTTTAGGCATAATTGAACCCATTTTTGAGTCCCTTTACATCATTTACCCTTCAAAACAACATTTATAGGCCCCTTAGACCCATTAATTTTGATCTAGAGGCCCATTTAACTTGAGAAATTACATAAAAGCCTACAAACAACATTTAATTATCTCATACCATGAAAACCCACCTTCAAACAGTAGTAGTGGGACCCATTTTCCACCTTGGACGAATGAGTCCCCTCTAGTGGGATCCATTCGCCAAGGGTGGCGAATGAGTCCCCTTTGAGGGAAAATTCAAATTTAAGTGAGGATTTAATCAATTTAACTTTAATTTCCGGTGAATGTCAGTCTCTTAAGTCTAATTAATGGGAAAATAAGGAGTTTCTGCTTATAAATACATATCATTATTCATTTTTCACATCTTTTCTTCATTTTTCAAGTGCAATTTATAGAGTCAAGTCTTCTACCACAAGTTCATGAGAAAAAGTTGAAGTTTTAGGGCAGCAAACTAAGGTTTTGCAAGTCTTGAAGCTCACTATTTTGATCAAGATTCAAAATTGTAGAGGGTTGATGATGGATTCCTATGGTGAATCATGAAGAAATATAGGGTGAAGAGGTGCAGCCAGCCACTAAATCACACCTAAAGACTTGGTTTCCTATTGATTCCATCTTCCATTTTCACTCTATCTTCAGACTAAGGTTTGCAGCTTATTAGTTTATTATTTGCATGTATTTTCATTCCTCTTTTTCATGTGTTGTGAGGTTTCTAGGGTTGGGATATTGCATCATATAAATCATTCTTGCATGTCTTATTCTAGATCAATACAATATGGTTTTTGTCATGATTCAGACTTTCCTAGTCTTTAACACATCCAAGGCTCGGGTTTATGTGGGTTTTTCTCTATTTAAGGTTTAATTACCCAACTAGGGGTTTGACCAAGGAAAACCTTCCATTAGACAAACAATTTTAAGCTATTTTGTAGGAATTTTCTGAGATCCAAAATTGGGTTTTCATCAAAAATTATTGTACAACTGTCAAGGTGTAGGGAAAAGTTTTGAAATTGCAAAAATCAGAAAGTGGAATGATTCACCATACATGGTGAATGAGTCCCTTCTGAGGTGTAGATTTGAGTTAGATACAGATCCAAATCCCTGATTGTTAGAAAACAAAATCTGTGTAGAAAAGTCCTAATCTGGGACTAATTTTCCGAAAGGTGGCGAATGAGTCCCAGTCAACCCAAGTTCAAGTTTCATCAGCTTTCTAGATTATTTTCTAATCTTCTACAGTTCATCAGGTCCATTCATTATGAAAAAAAGTCTTCCATTTAGTCTAATTTGCATTTTTGTTCATTATTTAAAGTTTCTTTGCAAACAACACTATGTTTTCAAACATAACATAGATCTTAGTCTTGTTTTCATATTCTGTCATTTAAATAATTTAGTTGCATTTAGTTTACTTCAATTAGGTCAGATAAAATTTCACATAACATTATTTGAATGAACCCTATAGCATTTTTGGCCTCACTCTCTCCTTTAAGGTGAAAAACCCTAGAAGAGTAAGAGAAGTCCTAAGAGCCCAAAATCAATGGTTCATTTTGGTGAAACCAACTTTTTGAGAATAAGATCACTTTGATTTACATTTTTTTTGCATCTTAGGAATTCCTTACTTCATCATTTTGCATTATTTTGCATCTTTAGGTTTCTTCAATATTTCATTAGTGAAAGCATTCTTTAGCCTCCATCATTGCATTTCATTTAATCATTCTAAATCTTTGCATTGGCATTCTGTATTTGTATTGTATAGATTTGAAATTTTACATAAAATACAAAAAATCAGAAAAATATCAAAAAAATTCATATCCTTGGACTCATTCGCCACCTAGGGTGAATCAGTCCCTTTACAATTTTGGATCAGTACTTTCAAATTTCAATTTCTTGCATTGCATCTTTCTATTTTTTGTCATTACCTTTATGTTACAGTTCAATTGTTTCTATTTTCATTAGCATAAATTTCATTTCTTTTCATGGAATTCATGCATAGTTTTAGATCCTTGAACATTTCCTTTTTCATTTTTATTCATAGTTCTTTTAGATTAGATTCATCGATACATAAGGACACAAAAATTAAAACGTCAAACCATCCATTCAAATGCATGATTCAAATTCAAAACAACATCCAATCTAAGCCTCTTAGTAGTGATGATGTTGATAAGTTAGATGAAGTCCTTCAAGACTTCCTCTCACACACTCCATCCTCTAACACTTGCAATGAGAAACATAAACCTCTTAATGATAAAGATTCCCTCCAACCTTTTGCTTGTGATGACTCTGATTTGTTAGATGAATCCCTCCAAGACTTCATCTCGCATAAGCCATCCACTAAGGTTTATCGGGACCAACTCATGATACCAACCGTTACAACCTCTAATGCTTCTCTTGAACATCTTAAACTAGTTAATGACAATTTACCTCTCAAACCCTTTAGTCGAGATGATTGGCATTTGATAGATGAATCTCTTCAAGACTTCATCTCACCCAACTCCTCTGCTTTGGTTTGTTGTGAGACCTCTAATATCAAGGATGTTAATGTAATTCAACCTAAACTAATACTTTAGCCACCCTCACATCCACTTCACCTCTCTAATTGACCCCGATACACCCTCTACCCTCCTACAACCAATGTATTGCAACAATCTAATAATGATACTATTGCTCATATATATAACACGTGAAACAAACCGCAACCACCACAATGAACCCCATCCTCTTAACCTTTACCCAATCCACCTAGTGCTCCTTGTTAGAGCCCACATACAAAGGAGTATGATCTTGCTAAACAATTAAAGAATACTCCCGTCAAACTTTCCCTTTGGGACTCGCTTCAAAAATCACCAAATTATCACAACATTCTTCGAACCACCCTTAAAAAAATTACAATTCCTCCTGGTACAACTCTAAATGATGTGGAAGCTCTCATACACAAAAAGAATCTTGACATTACCTTTCATCAACATGAGCTCCGTCCTTTGGAGTTGCATAATCAACATGATGCCTTTGTGATAATTGCTCGATTCAACCACATAGGTATCAAGCGCACTCTCATAGATAATGGTTTTTCCCTTAATGTGTGTAGTGTGAGTCTCCTTGATTGATTAGATGTTGATAGGTCACAAATAATACCTGATTCTATCTCCATTCAAGGATTTGATAGTACAAAAAAGCAATCGCTTGGGATAATTACTTTGCCTATTACAGTTAGGGTGGCAACTTTGCATACTCCTATCCATGTCATGCCTTATGATCTTTCATATAATCTTCTTTTAGGCCAACCATGGATTCATGAGATGAATGAAGTGCCATCAACCCTTCATCGTATCATGAAATATGTCTATAATGATCGTATCTATCAAATTGAAATAGATCTCGAGCCTGAAAGTTGCTTGCATCTTGAAAAAGGGGTTACAAGTCCTTTGAAAACATTAATTCCATCATCCAATATAGACCCTTTTCAAATTGAGCACATTGATAAGTAATCAGTATCTAAATTATTTGGTGACGATTGGGGAACCTTAGAATTCACACCCTCATTTATGGGAAAATACACAATTACGCAAAAGAAGGATGAGAAAAAAGATCAACCGACAATCATGTCTACTAAAAATTTTGAACAATCTTCTCAAACATCTATCTCCTATAATCTGGATGACAATGTGACATACACAACAAATTTTGATAAGATAGACTATCAATCCCCGCCTAATAAATTTCTTAAACAATTAGGCTATATACTAGAAAAGGGTGTGTAAAAAATGAGTAAGGTATTTGTGTCCCTATTGAACCTAATATGCAAGAAATCAAAACTGGATTGGGATATTATTTTTCTAAACACAATTTTACAATCAAACATCCTAATTTGCTTGATATAACCTTACCACCTTCATTGACGTATGCTGATTGTGATGAGGCTTTGAAACACATGTTAGGCATTTATGATACCTCATCCTTGCTTACTTACATGAAAAACGCTACTTGTCCCTTAAATGTTACTGAGCAAGATGCAAGTGATATCATTGTAGAATTTTATGAATATGAATCCAATGTGCTCCCTTTAGGAGATACAATTGATGTGCTAATGGACATTCATGATAAAGATAAAGTTATTAAGATTGGGAAGTGCATTGATGATGAAGAACAAGAAGATAGTGCTACTTTACTTCATGATTTTCCTGAAATATTTGATTGGAAATATTTTGATATGCTAGGAATTGACCCAAAAATTTTGATGCATAACATTTTCCTTGGTGAAAATGCTAAACATTTTCGTCAAAAGATCTGAAAAATGCATCCTAATGTAGCCTTGCGTGTTAAAGAGGATCTCAAAAAAATTCTTGCTGCGAGCTTTATTAGACCTATTGATTATTCTCCTTGGATCTCAAATATTGTCGCAATTTCCAAACTTGATAATCGTATTAGGATATGCATGGATTTTCGAGACTTGAATAAAGCCTCTTTGAAAGATGATTTTCTGCTTCCTAATATAGACATGATCGTGGATTCAACTGCTGGACATGCTTTGTTGTCATTCATGGATGGATTTTCTGGTTATAATCAAATCCTTATTAACCTTGAAGATCAATACAAAACTACCTTTACAACTGCTTGGGGAAAATTTTGCTGGGTTGTGATGCCCTTGAATCTAAAGAATGTTGGCACCACTTATCAACGTGCAATGACATTAATATTTCATCATTACATCCACAAAATACTTGAAGATTATGTCGACGATATCCTAGATAAACCATTAACCTGACAAGAAAATGTAAACATCCTTCGTACAATCTTTGAACGAATACGCAAATACAACATGCACTTGAATCCAAAAAACTGTGTCTTTGGCATAGATAGTAGTAAAAATTTGGGGTTTGTCATATCTCATAGAGGCATTGAGGTGGACACAAAGAAAATTGATGCAATTATTAACATGCCACCTCCTAGAAATATTTCTTAGTTGTGCATGTTACAAGGTCAAATTCAAGCTATTCGTCGTTTTGTTGCATCTTTAGCAAATCACACATTACCTTTCACACATCTCCTTAAAAAGGGTGTACCTTTTGATTGGGATGACGATTGTAAATAGGCTTTTGAGAGTCTCAAGGAATATCTAGTCACTCCACCTATTTTACAACATGCTATGCTACATAGTGTAGACATAGAAAATATACCAATGACACCTGATCTTGATTTTACTAACACCAATTCATCCTGAATCATCTCTCTACTAATAATTTAATTAAATAATCTCTATTTAATTAAATTCATCACATTTCATCTCTTAATTAAATAAATCAATTTGATCTGATAAAACCATCATCTCCTATTAATTAAATAAATTATTTTTATTTAATTAATCCTATAGTCCCTCTTTTAATTAAATAATTCATTTTATTTAATTAATCTCTAAAGTCATTTGATTTAATTAAATAAATTAATCTCTATTTGATTTAATCTAACACCATCTTTTTTAATTAACTAAATCAAAATCTTTATTTAATTAAGTCTAAATCATTTTCCTCTCATTTTGATTTATTTCAATCCAAAAATCTAAATCAAATGGTCAAATCAGCTAATCCCTCATTAAATTAATCAAATCTTGATTAATTTAATCCTAATCTATCAAATCCTCTAGCTTTTACCACTTTCTCATGAAAATCAATTTATCAATTTATTAAATCATCTATTTTCCTTCAAAAAGGCATCAATGGTTGGAATATTCCCCAAATTTGAAAAATCCCTCCAAAAGGGTTTGTCCTTCCAACAAAGCATTTCAAATCTCTTACATGTCCTTGTGCATTGAGCCAAGTGGCATTTAACTCTTCTTACACCCCCCCTAAACATGTCATTTCATCAAATTGAAATTTCAAACTTGCACATTGATCAAAATGTGCTCAACTCTTGTCCACTCACATGATGACAAGTGGCTTCTTCCTATTGGCTAGGTTTTTATCCCACATTCATCCCTTTTTCCTCTTCTCTCTTCAATTTATTCTATAAATAGAGAGGTTATCCTTCATTGTTATCATCCACAATTTGAGAAAACTTGTTATACTCATTTTCATCTTCGTGATTAGCATTTTTCATCAATTTCATCAAGGAATAGCTAGGTTATTGTAGGTTTTCTCCATGGAGTTCATTTGAAGCAATCACCAAGTGTATCAATCATCACCAAATCATCAAAATCTTGCATAGGAGTTGGGAAAAGGCCAATTTTCACATCAAATTGGCACCAATTCCCCCATGGGATCAAGAGTTTTCTTGCTTAATTAGGATTTCATCTCTTTTTCATTATGTTCTTCATTATTATTTCTTATTTTGAGCATTGCTAATGTATTTCATGGGGAATCTTGATTCTTACTTGCATGTGATCTTCTAATGTGTTTGTTTGTTGTCTCTTGTAGAGTACTAGGATCTTGGTTCTACATTTTGGCGCTCAGAGGGAAAATCTCACATTTAGATCACGTTTTTATTAAAAAAATTGTGTTTTTTTCCCTATTTTTGTGTCTACAGGGAACTCCATCACTAGCAGATTAGCATCGTAGTACAGTAGCATTGGAACTCCAATTTCACCATATAGCACCACTTCAAACTTCAAACAGTGATGCTCTAATGTTCCCACTTAGAATTCAAAATCTTAAGCTGAACCGTTGGTTCTATTTTCCACCACTTGAATTTTCAAATTCCAAATAGCACCCCTAGACAAATTAGTGATGCTATCACACTCTCTATCCCTACTACATAATGATGATGATTGAAAAGCAATGCTATATAGCACCACTGGATTTTTCAAACAGCACCACCTGTGCAGGTTCCACCGCTGGAGTAAAGTAAAAAGTGAAATTCAATTTTTTTATGACATGTGCCTTTTTCAATTCTGATCATTTAGGTTATTACTTGCTTTCCTAACCTTTATTTTGCAGATCTAACTAGTTTTCTTGTAGGTTGGTCAAATCAAAGTGAAGGAGAAAGACATGATCGAAAAAGTCATGATGACATCACTCTCTCATGATACCAAGTGTTTTTAAGCACTTTAGTGTTTGTTTAACACTCTTAGAGAATTAAAAAATTCTCTTAATTTTTTTTTAATCTTTCATGTGCTTAGGACCTACTAAATTTCTTTTGGGCTCTAAAAAGAACATTTCATTTTTTTCTACAAAAGGGCTTAAAAAGAACTTTAGGACAAACTCATTAGATTTGGTTTTGGGATTAACTATTGAACAAGGCAATCTCCACATTTCCTTTGGTGCTTAAAAATAAGTCATTATTGCTTTGAGGACTTAAAATGAAAAAGTGCTTCTTTGTCTTGTAATTGCTTACTCAAAGTAAGACTATTGAAAGGACGTATGCACTTCTCTTGCGCCTCATGAAAATCTTGAGAATCAAAAGGCCTTTCGGTGATCTTAAGTTGGGTAAATTAATTTCCTCCACATTTCATTTTGGGTTTAAAATTGAACAAAACATCTTGCAAGTGTGAGTGGAGGGTATTACGTATATTCTCTCTTTGTGTTGCAACAAAGATTGATCGAGTTACAAATATTTCTTGCTCGCTTTTGTTTATCTTAGAGGGCCTGCCTTGTGGGAAAAAGTAATCACCCAAGGGAATGACCCAACCGACAACACGCTAAAGCCAAGCAACTTCCAACCAGTATATAAGTACGGGTTCTTGTTGAAAGGAAAGAATCACGATGGTCATCCTAGTGAGAAGGGCAACAATGGTCTCTCACCAAATGGGCAATCCCCCACGAATGAAAAGTTTGAATTAAATTGCTTGTTTAGAAAAGGCCAAATCCTTGATCTATTTGTTGGTGCAAGAACAACCGTTTTGAAGCAACCCCACACTTTTACGGTTTTTAGTAGAAATGGAAAGTATGCCATGGGAGTTTCATGGGTACTGATGCTTGGCTTCCCTGTATAAGTAAGTTCCATGGAGGGGAGCCAGTGGGGTCAAACATCTAACCATTCACTAAAAATAAGCGTAGCTAGACTTGTCCAAGTGGGGATTCAACAAATATAGTCTTTCATATCCATAGGGTTGTGCTTGTTCTTAGAGAAAAAAAAAATTTCTTATTCATAAACATTGGAAAACAAACATTCAACATTATAATCAAACTTCAAACCCTTTAGGAGGAAAATATCTTTGAAAAAAATTCATGTGTTATTGCAGCTTTCCCTTGGGATTTTATCCTTAGAGGTTTCTAAACATTTGAATTTATATCTCAATTTTCTTACTAAAGTCACCAATAGGAAACTTTTACCTTAAATTCCTTGATTTCCAAATAACACACTTTGTGGGATGATAAGAAATTGAGACATAAAAATTCAGTTTGAAAATTAAGCAAGAAAGTGTTTGTGGTAAAAGAAATTCATTAATCAAGATGAAATCAATTGAACCCCACACATGTGCTTGTTTATCTTTTGTCTTATGGTCTTTTGAGCAAACATTGATCTTTTGGTTTGAAGTACTCTTAGGGAAAAGCACGTTCTTCAAAACCTTGGTCTTGTAAACAAAGTCCCTCTTAGGTTCATTTAGGATCAAAATCAACCTTCATCCATCCTTCAAAACATCAATAAAATCCCATCTCACAAAAAACTTTTGAACCATTGGAAAAATCATTCATACTAGACTTTTGGGTAAAATCTTCAAAATCAAATCAAAATCATCTTGTTTGACTAGGTGTGTGTAGGTGAATCCTTCTTCATAAACTTAGTTAAATTATCATCTTGTGGACAATTTTATTCCAAGACAACATCTAAACTCTTGGAGTTTATGAGTTCATTATCAAATCCAAATAAAAAATCCAAATCAAACCCAAAATAAAAAATCCAAAAGTCCTAAAGTCTAGTATTCCTCCAAGGTTCTTAAAATTTCAACACCCATATCATTCACCCCTTTCATCTTTCATCTCATCATTGGTCCTAAATCCCTTAGAGGTCAACAAGGTCAAGACACAAGAGGAACATGGAATATAAACTTGATTCATACATCATGAGTGGTCTAAATCAACCAAACTATCAAAGCCTTACAATGCCAATTGATTATCAAAACTCATATTTATGCAATCCATACATGGCATCATTATCTCCTACAAACCTCAATGGTACAACAAATGTGAGTATGCCCAATCTAAATTTTGGAACACCTTTCCCTAAGGTAGATTTAAATCAAATTCCAAACATAAAAATCTATCAACTAAACAATCAATGCATGAGTATTCAACAAAACAACATTATCCCACCAAATCCATACATGCCAAATGTGAATATATCAAATACAAGTTTACCAAACGTGAACATTTTGAATCCACACTTAGTAAACTTTGGGATGGATATGTTTACGAATCATACAAATGTTGTTCAAAGTCCAAAAAAAATGTTAATGACTCTATGTATCAATTTGAGCCAAGGTAACACCATGCGAAATCAAATTTACCTAAATCAAGGCAATATTATTTCCAACCACAACAATGTTCAATTCGAACCTATCATGCCAAATCCAAAGATCATACCAAATCAAAAAATTGTCCAAAATCAATCACCACAAGGTCAATCTAAAGTACAAATCTCACAAGGTAACAAACAAAAATACACACCACTTGGGAAACTAATTGAATCGATCATGCAACAAATAGTAAATGAGAATCCCATCAAAATCCCCATCTATGAGAATTATCAAGAGCCCTTCGTAAAACCACTATGCTATAACGAGAAACACCTTTGTGAGTATCACAAAATAAAGGGACACAACATCAGATTATGTTCGACTCAAAAATCTCATCCAAGACCTGATTCATCAAAAAATAATAACTATTGGCAATCCATCAACCAATGATCATGTTGAAAATTTCTCTACATCATCCAATGAGTTAGAAGGCATATCTCAAGAATTTATTCCAAAGCGTGATCAACATCTTTCACCAAAGTCTAGTAATGGTCCTTTCCAAGACATGTTTGCAGATATTGAAGGAATCTTCAACTAAACATTTGATCCAAGTCCACTCAAAGATCAAGAGGATATTGATCCATTTCCCATGCCTAAAGAAGACATCCAAGAACCCTTTATAATAAATCGATCCTTTGAAACTGATCCATGTTAAAAACCTGAACCAAAGCATGTCGAAAGCAATTATGAAATCATTCAAGATCAATAATTTATATCTCTAAGCTACTATAATGATCTAATGGATAATCTCCTATCTATACAAGATGATCATATCCACATATCACATACTCCTACATCTACCCATGAGATGCTTTCTTTGGATGGAAACATAGATGATCTTCATTTAGAGCAGGATTCCTTTACTCCTGACATTATTACACAAAAAGAGTAGGTTATTGATTCCTACAATCAAACTAAATTGTCAACATCAGGATCAGATATATCAAAAATTTAGACTGAGGAAACCATGTATGGAGAAATTCAACATTATCCACTCAAGGAAATAGGTTAGACAAAAAAAGATATTCTAGAGTCAACGGAGCATCAAATTGAAATCACATCATCTAGTGTGGTGAATTATTAGAGAATGCTTACTGAACAAGACATCTCAAAACAAGTAGAATCAAGGAACAAAGGTGCTACTACCACCATACTAGGGGAAACTTTGTCTCAAGAAAACATCAACATAGGGAGCACGAAGAATCCTTATGATGAAACTGATGCCAATACTACAACTAGCCACGTCATGAATCTTCATCCACCCATCACTCCATCCACAAATTGGGACCAAAATCAAAAGAAGGATGTAAATCAAAACAAGAAGAACGTCATCAAAGAAAAATAAGCTAAAAAGAACATCAAACAAATCAAATACACATGGATACCAAAGAATAAAAAGAAAGATTATCCCTATCAAACTCCATTAGTCAAAGAAATTATGGGGAAAAATAAAAAAGGGAAAAATATCCATCAAAGATGTCCACAAAGGAAAAAATAGGCTTCTCAATCAACGTACAAAGTATATCAAGTAGTTGGTCCTAATTCAATGTACACTTCTGTATCCACCCATCATTGCTCATCTTCCCAAGTTTGGAGAGTCAAAGGTTCCAAACTGTCAACCAATCCATCTTTTATTCCTAAACACACTCCATCCATGCCTCCAAACATGATATCCAATTCTCACATTGACCATGTATTGGAAACCACCCTTTAGCATAAGGATTTAGAAAGCACTCTATCACAATGTGCACACAAAGACAAAGTTAACTCTGGTATCAACAATGCAGATCAAGAATCTCAAAAGTTGCTTTCAAGTGCATGTATGTTGGAAAAGCATCTACATTGACACCATTAGGTGGTTCAACATGAGCTTAAAATCTTTCACAAAAAAATACAAAAAAAAACAAAAAATATGAAAATCACAAAAAATCAGAAAAAGGATTGAAAATAGTAAAGAAAAAAAATCGTCCTCGAGTGAAAACCACATGGGTGGTGCTTTGGACAGGTACCATGATGAAAACCTGGAAAGAAGGCATCATGTGTATAATTGAGCATCTACGTGTGCCATTTCAGGTGGAAGCATCTCATCCCATCCATAATAAATCCAACATTCCATCCATCCTATCCATAATAAATCCATTCATCCATGAACCATTTATCCAATCCATTTTCATCCATCTACATCCATCTTCTAAATTATCTTGATCTTGGCAAAGTTTGGTGCACACTTTACACTTGCTTATGTTAAACATCTTGGTATGGGTCATTTTCATTAATCTTATCCTACCCAACATTATCTAAGCCATGAAGCATTATCCAAATAACCATCCTCTATCTGAACACCTTATCTTATCACAAGATTATCCATATCCCTCCGTCCACACCTATCCAAGAATCCACCCATG
The DNA here is from genome assembly GCA_007258455.2 of Sequoia sempervirens. NCBI lineage: Eukaryota > Viridiplantae > Streptophyta > Pinopsida > Cupressales > Cupressaceae > Sequoia > Sequoia sempervirens. The sequence continues at coordinate 564,070,270 of VDFB02193867.1, read as the reverse complement.
GAATTCCATACATTGCTAGACAATGGAGGTAGAAATTTACATCTTGCTTCGGGAATAAATCTTGATCTATATCCTCCAACTTATGTGGTGATCCAAACATTGGCAAACATGAAATTAAATTAGTCAAAGCATTTGTGAGCCAAAATCCAAATCACTAGCCCATGGCGTATTTTGACGAGAAGATGTTCCTTATCAAGTTTTATCTTCAATTGAACATCAATCCAAACAATCAATATCATTTGCATCTAATTTTCACTTCAAACATCACATCAAATCATTCAAAACAAGTTTGTTCCAAAATCAAGCTTCAAAATCCTGTTCAATCAATTCCAATCAAAAAATCATCATCTCGGGATATCCTTCCCAATCCTTGTGTTTCTTAACACTATCCTTGCATTGTTGTGTATCCTCAACAATGTTATCACCAATCAATCCATCATCATCTTGGGATATCCTTCCTAATCCTTGTGTTGCTTAACACTATCATTGCATTGTTGTGTATCCTCAACAATGTTATCATCATCAATCCATCAATATAATCAGTCAACCTTAGCTTGGTTTTCAACAAAATCTCAAAACATAGCATTGGTATCATCACACATATCCAAATCGTCAAAATTATGCAAAAATCCAAAAACATCCAAATCATATCAAAATACAAAAACAAGTCAAAAAAATAGAAAATGTCAAAAACATGCTATCTGATCTACATCGTTTCTGAGCTTAAACATAGGCAAGGCTAATATTTGATGAGCCCCCGAGACACAAAATCCAAAAAACTTCATAAAATATCATAAAAACCACCAAAAAAAAAACATTTGGAAAATTAGAAAACCAAAACATTTGTAAAATCTCAAAAAAATCCAAAAACAACCTCAAAACATTTCAAAACACCAAAAACATCCAAATATATTTCAAAAGAAAATAAAAATCCATCCATCCCATTTCGCTTCACCCACAATAAACTTCCATCCATAATAAATTGATCGTCACCTTCATCCTTTGGCAATACAAACATAAACAACCACAACAATTGGTAAAAGCAAGCTTCAAAAGTAAAATCAAAAGCAAACAACAAACTTCTAAATGCAAAATCAAACTCTTGATCATTTTCAAACATGTCAATCAATTTAATATCAAAAGCAGGCTATCAAACAACTTATCAACCCATCGTCATCCAATACAATGCATGTCCTAGGATATATTGTTCCAACAATGGGCATCATTTTGGATATCACTTTGGATTCTTATCCTAACCAAAACACATCCCCTTGGCTAGAGGTATGAAGAACATTGACTTGTTTGTGTGCTTGTTTTTTTCTTTTGATTTATCTTATTGCGTTCATTCCAATGACCTCTCAATGATGTCTAATCAAAATAATTTAGAGAGAAAGGAATGGGGCATTGATCATTGTATTTTGTCTGTTGTGCTTGTTGGACGTTCTTGTAATATAACTTGGTGAATACTTGCTTTGTTAGGTGCATCCTAGCAAAAATTTTGTATGTCAGGTGTGAACAAGAATACTCCTATCTGTTTGTCAAGTCAAAGTCCATCTCACTAGATACAACGCCATCCTGGTTGTCTATACCTTGATGCATCGTATCTACGTGTGTTATCAAATATAAATTAAATGGTCCCTTTTAAAATCCCAATTGTCGACAAGAGAACACCATCATCAACATCATCATCTCCAATAAAGTCTTAATGCATCATGGACTTGTTGGATCCTCTTGTCATCATCTTATTTCTTCTTATTCTTCTATCTTTACTAACATCTCTATCCAAATTGGTGTGATATCTCAAAATATACAGGAGGCTACCCATGGCCGATGACTATCTATACATCATCAAAATTCTCTACATCAAATATCTAATTTTTCTAAAGAATTATTTTTCATCCTTTGATCAGTAGAACCACTTCTCTTTCATTTTATCACGATCTCGAACAAAAAATTGACATCTCCGCTCAATCTCTCGAGGGGGCAGTATACCAATGCAATTCTTCTCACTAGGGCAATAGTGGGGCATCCAAAAAATTAGAGATTTTTTGACTTTTGATCATGGCAAGGTTATTCTTTGAACCAATGTAGCAAGTATGTTGCTTCAAAGAGGGGCAAAATGTAGAAATGGAAAATATACCAATCACACCTAATCCTAATTTTACTAACACCAATTCATCTTGAATCATCTCTCTGCTAATCATTTAATTAAATAATCTCTATTTAATTAAATTCATCACATTTCATCTCTTAATTAAATAAATGAATTTTATCTGATCAAGTCATCATCTCCTATTAACTAAATAAATCATTTTTATTTAATTAATCCTATAGTCCCTCTTTTAATTAAATAATTCATTTTATTTAATTAATCTCTAAATTCATTCCATTTAATTAAATAAATTAATCTTTATTTGATTTAATCTAACACCATCTTCTTTAATTAAAAAAATCAAAATCTTTATTTAATTAAGTCTAAATCATTTTCCTCTCATTTTGATTTATTTCAATCAAAAAATCTAAATTAAATGGTCAAATCAGCTAATCCCTCATTAAATTAATCAAATCTTGATTAATTTAATCCTAATCTATCAAATCCTCTAGCTTTTTCCACTTTCTCATGAAAATAAATTTATCAATTTATTAAATCATCTATTTTCTTTCAAAAAGGCATCAATGGTTGGAATATTCCCCAAATTTGAAAAATCATGCCAAAAGGGTTTGTCCTTCCAACAAAGCATTTCAAATCTCTTACATGTCCTTGTGTATTGAGCCAAGTGGCATTTAACTCTTCTTACATCCCCTCTAAACATGTCATTTCATCAAATTCAAATTTCAAACTTGCGCATTGATCAAAATGTGCTCAACCCTTGTCCACTCACATGATGACAAGTGGCTTCTTCCTATTGGCTAGGTTTTTATCCCACATTCATCCCTTTTGCCTCTTCTCTCTTCAATTTCTTCTATAAATAGAGAGGTTATCCTTCATTGTTATCATCCAGAATTTGAGAAAACTCATTATACTCATTTTCATCTTCAAGCATTAGCATTTTTCATCAATTTCATCAAGGCATAGCTAGGTTGTTGCAGGTTTTTTCCATGGAGTTCATTTGAAGCAACCACCAAGTGGATCAATCATCACCAAATCATCAAAAGCTTGCATAGGAGTTGGGAAAAGGCCAATTTTCACATCAAATTGGCACCAATTCCCCCATGGGATCAAGAGTTTTCTTGCTTAATTAGGATTTCATCTCTTTTTCATTTTGTTCTTCATTCTTATTTCTTATTTTGAGAATTTCTAATGGATTTCATGGGGAATCTTGATTCTTACTTTCGTATGATCTTCTAATGTGTTTGTTTGTTGTCTCTTGCAGAGTACTGGGATCTTGGTTCTAGACATAGACCATTTATCTTGTATATCGCCGCATCGATCCATGCTCTTACAACATTGTTGGCTCAAGACAATGATCATGGTAAAGATCACCATATTTATTTCATTAGCTGCACCTTAATTGATTATGAAACAAGATATTCACCAATTGAAAACCAATGTTTGGCTCTTGTATTCACTACTAGTAAGTTGCGACATTATTTACTAAATGATGAAATACAAGTAATCACAAAATTTGATCCTTTTAAATATCTTTTCAACAAAACAGATCTCTCCAGATGCTTAGCTAAGTGGGTAATGTTGTTAAATAAGTTTGACATTAAATTTTTTTCAAAAAAATAAATTAAAGGCCAAGCCTTAACCAATCACTTGGTTGACGCTCCTTTTCCTTTTGCTTTACCTACACCTGATTTGTTTCCTGATGATCATGTCTTAATCGCTGACATTAAATCAAGGGAGTTATTTTTTGATAGATCTAAGTGTGGAATAGGTTCTGATGCTGGAGTGATACTCATTCCACCTGATGGAAAACTTGTTCCCTTATCTTATCGATTAAATTTCCTATGCACAAATAATACGATTGAGTATGAGACTTTGATCGTAGGATTACAAGCTGCTTTATCTTTAAACCCTAAACATATCAAGATCTTTGGTCATTCATAATTGGTCATCAAACAAATCAATGGTACATATCAAACTAAACATGAAAAATTATTAAAATACAAAGCTCTTACAATGAGATTATTAGAAAAATTTGACTCGTTCACCATTGATAACATCCCACACAAAGATAATTGACACATAGATGCAATGGTGAGTGCAACTTCTCTCATATCCCCACACGATCATTCCACAGACTTCACCTTTGTTATCCATCCCATCATGAAACCTTCGATTGATACTCTATTGGAAGACATTTTGACAGTAACTCAAGATGCTTCATGTGAACGGTATGATACAATATACAACTATTTGAATGAAGGTACCATTCCTAAACCTACCACAATGAATACTCAAAACTGTTTACGTAAACTTGTGACTAAATATGTGATCTTGCAAATGCCTTGTATAGAAGATCTTTTAATGGTCTTCTATTCGATGTCTTAGAGATTCTAAAATCCCTTTAGCGCTCAAACATGCTCATGCTAGTGCCTGTGGCGATCATTTTGGAGGTCATTCGTTAGTGCAAAAACTTATTTGTATGGGTTATTATTGGAGACATATGGAGAAGGATTGCTTCACTTACATTAAAATATGTCACAAATGCCAAGAGCATACCAATTTGATCCACACTCTTGCTGCTGAACTCCATGCCAATGTTCCTATTGGGCCATTTTTAGTATGGGGGTTAGATCTTATTGGAAAAATTTCACCACCTTCTTCTGTTGGACATATGTTTATCAAAACTGCAATAGATTATTTCACAAAATGGGTGGAAGCTATTCCCCTCTATTCTACAACTGCTGAAGCAATTTTTTGTTTCATCTTGGATCACATAATTGCTCGCTTTGGACTCCCTTTCACAATCATTTGAGACAATGGAACTCCATTTAAGAATAAGAAGTTCGGAAATTTCTTGAAAAATTCAACATTCAACATCACTTTTCTACACTGTATTATCCGCAATCTAATGGAAAAGATGAAAACACTAATAATATTCTTGAACAAATCCTCAAGAATACTATCACCAAGCATCATAAATATTGGAATACAAAATTATCTTATGTGCTTTGGGCTTATAGAACTAATGTTCAATCATCCACAAGAAATACCCCTTATAGCCTTGTTTATGGAACTGATGCGATCATGCCCTTAGAGTTAGAAATTCCTACTTTACGAGTTGCTCTCTGAGATATCTTTGATGATGACACTTATAAAAATCAACAATTTCATCAACTTGAGATGCTCAATGAACAGTGCATTAACGCTCTTCAACATCTCTAAGCTCACATCAAATAATTACAATGCAAGCACAACATTCATGTCATCCGTCGATCGTTTTCTAAGGGAGATTTTTTCTTATTGAAAATCAATGAAATGCTAGTGCTGACAATGAAGATAAGGATAGATTCAGCCCTACTGGGTTAGGACCCTACATAGTTGATACCAATTATGGGTCTAGTGCTTATCTCCTAATGCAACTTGATAGAACACCCCTTAGGGAACCCATTATGCCATGCATTTGTGTTGGTATTATCTCTAGCCTCTTCGAATCGTATGATTGTTAAAGCACTATTGTTTAAAGTTATTTGATTTGAAGTAACTTGCACATTGCTTCGTTCTTGACAACTAATCTTGTGTTTGTCTTGAACACTAAGGTAATTATTTAAGTTCATTTTATAATTGCTTTAGGCTTCATACTATTCCTGTTGTGTTAAATTAGTTCCTTATTAGTGTATTTAATTTAACATATTCTTTTCTCATTATCCATGTCGTATCTATGTTAAAACTAAAATATGTTTTACATAATCCTATTAAATCATGTAGCCATTAATTAAATACTTTTACTAGATAAGTCATTTAATTAATCACATAGCATTTAACATCCACATAAAAAAGCAACATCATCATAACATCAAAAGAGAATGTCTATATCTCTATCAAATTTGTATACATATCATCATCATATACAATGTCAAAATTGTCTATGAGAGCTAGACCCCTCAAGATCTGGCACTTGTGATCCAGTCCCTGGACATTGTGAGATTATTGTGTGCGACCATGATCATGAACTGTCGAGTCTAAGTGCATACTCTAGACCCTATACTCGACCAACGGCTACAAGCCACTCATCTGCCATCTGATCCCTCTCTGCTCGTGTCTGTGCCAGCTCTTCCTGCAATCTCTCTACCTCCACTGAGGACTGTGCTAACTATAGTGCACTCTCAGCTTGATGGAGTCACCTCCTCACACTCTCGTACATTTCTCGTAGCCTCGCAAAAGGTCTAAGTGACTCTGGCTCTTCCTCCATGATCAGTGGGGGCACGTAGTTAGGATCCATCTCCTCCTCATCATTGGACGCATGCACTATCTCTATGGCAGCCTGACAATAGAACTCTCACTATTCTCTCATCTCTCCTGCAAGATAGACAATGTACACAATCAATAACACATCATCATGATATATATAAAACATTAAATCATAAATCACTAAAGGACACTCATTAAATCAAATATCATCACCTATGTCTCCAGATGCATGAGGAATATCAACCTCATCATCTCTGGGGGGCATTAAAGATGTGCTAGCCTCTCTTTGACTCTAAGTGCTGATGTTTGTTGTAGTTACTACTCGTGATCTGGTTTTGTAAGTATTTGAGGACTCTCCATGCTCGTACTGATCCTTAATAGCTACCTCATCACCCTCACTCAGGGGTGGCTCTACCTCATAATAATCATCCTCCTCATAATCCTCCTCCTCCTTATCATCCTCTCGTCCATACTGGTCCTCATAGTCAGTATCGGCCTAAGACTGGTACTCATCATCAATAACATTTGTAAATATATCTCTTGGCCTATACTATATCTCCTCTGCTCTCTCATCTGGCTCATCACCCTCATCTGGTGTTGGTCCCGCATCACCTATAGGGAAATCCATGGGGAACATAAGAGCTAGTTGTGCATATGACCACCACTCCTCATGCTTGTTTGTGTTTCCAACATCATTAGCATATGATGCTAGTGGTTGATCGTGATTTGAATCACTCTCACAAACATGATCTATAGTCAGTTGAATAGTATCACCTAGCTTTTAGGCACTCGACATTGATCGTCTAATGAAGGGACACACCCTTGGTGGTGTCTGTACTTGTCCAAACTATTGCATGACTCACCCATAATAGAATGGTCATACAATGTAGACATGCCTCCCAACTAGGTACCTATCCATTTGCATCCTCGCTAGCTTTCTTGTGGGATCTGGCCACTGTAGAGTGAGTAGATAGGGTCTCTAAAGGATCTCGTCCTCTTCCAGTCGATCAAATCTCACCCTCCAAAACTATAAATCTTCATAATACCATAGGCATCACAAAGGATAGTTGAATGCTTGTGGATAACCTACAACTATAGTACAATGGTATCCAATGGGCCTGGTACATGTGATATGCTCAACGCACCACACTTGTAGAAGCATACAATGCACTATATTGTTGATATCTCGAAATACAAATTGACCATGATCATAATACAAGTGTGCTAGAATGCAACAACCCCAAGCATAGACTGTCCTCTACTCATGCATCCCTTGTATCAAGTCTACTAGTCCTCCATATAAGTGTACCACTCGTCCATCTGGATTGAGAACCAATGCCACAGTGTGCATCATAATCTGTCTAATCATAGGAGCTCATGAATAAAGCAACATGGGCAACTCAATCTGTGCTCTAACCCTCTCATCATGTACAGGTCCATCTAAACAATACTACATGTCTCTATTCTTCTCTCGGAATGACTAATCCCCCTAGAAATATACCCGCTCTCCTTGAATGGGAACTTGGAGGATGCAGTGTACGTCCTCGAGAGTGATCGTCATTTCCCTAGTGGGAAGATAAAAGGTACAAGTATCAGTACCCCAATGCTCACACAGAGCCATAAGCATGGTATCATGGTATCTCATAGGTGGCATAAGATACGCCCAATAGATACCCACTGACTGTAAATGCTCTACCTCTATCATTGATAGCGGTGGTGCATGATCTCTCAAGAATGTAAGTTGTCTCCCCCATAGCCACTGTCGTGACCGGGCACGAACCTATCAAAATAATCACAAAATGCTCTAAATTTCATCTAAATTCTTCAATTTTCACATATTTCATCATGCAAGTGTGATAAAGTCAATCTAGTGTGCTCTTCTAATGGCCCTAGATAATTTAGAACCCTCTTTGGACATTATGCAATGAAATGGGACACTTCGTGAAGAAATGGGATGCTTTGCAAAGAAACAGGACACTTTGTGAACAAAAGGGACACTCTGCAAACAAATGGGACACTTTGCAAAAAAAGGGGACACTTTGCGATTTTTTTTTCCAAGAACCCTAAAATTAACCTATCATGTCTAAAAATCATTAAATTATTACAAAATCATAGGGTGAAAGTTGTAGAATCGACTCACCTCACGATACAGCTCACCACGTGCCACCTGATCACGAAGATCATCCAGCTGTGAAGGTGCAAAATCCCATCTACTCAACATGTTCCTCTCTTACTCACCACTTTCAAGATACAAGAAGGTAAAATGAATAGTAAGTGATAAGTTACTTCATCTACTTTTAACCTCTTTTCATCTCTTTTTACTTTTACATATTCACATGTAGTTGTCATGTTTGTTTAAAAACTCATCATGTGGTCATTCTTCAAATTGACATAACAAGAGCTAGGGTAATCCATTTTTGACACCATTTGATGCATTGGAATTGTGATTCCGTACTTGATATCATCATTTGTCTATCGTTATGTGGCATGGTACTTGGAAATTCCCAATGATATGATTTCTCCTATTCAATGTGGCTAGATTACTACCTTGATTCCACCTCCCTAAAGCAAGTGGAATCAAGAGGGGCATACATCTACCCTCAAATTGGATTCCTAAGAAGTTAGACAAACGGATTTTTGGACAATTAATGAATGTGTGTTGTAGGATGCAGTTCCTAATGTTGTGGTTGTGCAGATAACTACACTGGGGGCTTCGTTCTCCCATCTTTTGAATGAATATCCTTTTATGTAATAAGGTGCATCATTTAGAGTCCTTTAGCTTACATATGCACATAGAGTCATATGGGTGCTAAAGTGGGGGATAAATGTGCCATAGAAAATTGGACCCTCTTGAGAAAAGAGACAATTTCATGCATAATTGGACCCACTTTTGAGTCCCTTTACATCATTTACCCTTCAAAATAGCATTTATAGGCCCCTTAGACCCATTAATTTTGATCTAGAGGTCTGTTTTACTTTAGAAATCACATAAAACCCAATAAACAACATTTAATTATCTCATACCCCAAAAACCCACCTTCAAACAATAGTAGTGGGACCCATTCGCCAAAGGTGGTGAATAAGTCCCCTTTTAGGGAAAATTCAAATTTAAGTGGGGATTTAATCAATTTAACTTTAATTTCCAGTGAATGTCGGCCTCTTAGGTCTAATTAATGGGAAAATAAGGAGTTGTTGCTTATAAATACTTATCATTATTCATTTTTCACATATTTTTGTCATTTTTCAAGAGCAATTTATCAAGTCAAGTCTTCTACCACAAGTTCATGAGAAAAAGTGGAAGTTTTAGGGCAGCAAACTAGGGTTTTTGCAAGTCTTGAAGCTCACTATTTTTATCAAGATTCAACATTGCAAAGGGTTGATGATGGATGCCTATGGTGAATCATGAAGAAATCTAGGGTGAAGAGGTGCAACTAGCCACTAAATCACACCTAAGGACTTAGTTTCCTATTGATTCCATCTTCCATTTTCACTCTATCCTTAGACTAACATTTTCATCTTATTTTTTTTATCATTTCAATGTCATTCCATTCCTCTTTTTCATGTGTTGTAAGGTTTCTAGGGTTGGGATCTTGCATCATATAAATCATTCTTGCATGTCTTATTCTAGATCAATACAATAGGGTTTTTGTCATGATTTAGACTTTCCTAGTCTTTAACACATCCAAGGCTAGGGTTTATGCATTTTTTCTCTATTTAAGGTTTAATTACCCAACTAAGGGTTTGACCAAGGAAAACCCCCCATTAGACAAACAATTTTAAGTTGTTTTGTAGGAATTTCTTGAGATTTGAAATCGAGTTTTTGTCAGAAATTGTTGTAAAAGTGTCAAGGTGCAAGACAAAGTTTTGAAATTGTAGAAATCAGAAAGTGGACTGATTCACCATGCATGGAAAATGAGTCCCTCCTTTAGTGTATAGATTTGAGTTAGATACAGATCCAGATCCCCGACTGTCAGAAAATAGAGTCTGTGTAGAAAAGTCCTAATTTGGGACTGGTTTTCCCAAGGTGGCGAATGAGTCCCAATCAGCCCAAGTTCAAGTTTCATCAGCTTTCCAGATTTTTTTCCAGTCTTTTACAGTTTACCAAGTGCATTCATTCTAAAAAACAGTCTTTCGTTTAGTTTGATTTGCATTTTTGTTCACTCTTTAAAGTTTCTTTGCAAACAACATTGTGTTTTCAAACATAGCTTAGATCGTAGCCTTTTTTCATATTCAGTCATTTAAATCATTTAGCTGCATTTATTTTAATTCAATTAGATTAGATAACATTTCACATAACATTATTTGAATGAATCCTATATCATTTTTGGCCTAACTCTCTCCTTTTAGGTGAAAAACCCTAGAAGATTAAGAGAATTCCTAAGAGCCAAAAATTGATAGTTCAGTAACCTTAAGAGCTAATCTAGAAAAGGTAAAAGCACATGAAGAGAGGTTCGAGACAAGTTCTACAATGCTTGATGAGTTGATTAAATCTCAGAAACCTGCTAAAGACAAAAGTGGTCTAGGACTTGAAGAAGGACAAAGCTCAAAGACTAAACCAATTCTCAACAAAGCAGACAATCAAAGGAAACTTCAAAGAAAATCTTATAAAATCAAGGACTGAAGGATCAATACCAGAAGGATTCCCATCCGACAACCTAATGCTCAAAGGTATCCATCTTTTAATGGTTTTTGTTTCTCATGCAATAAATTCGGACATAGAGCAACACAATGTAGAAGTAGGATGAACTAGAATAGAATAAGTTAGAATGTTGGAGTCTTTGCTGGATAATGCTATGTTTACAACAAGTTTGTAAATAGACCTACCGAATGTAGAAGTCAGATGATGATGAATTGGTTTATTACCAGTAGAAGAATTCAGTCTTTTTAAGGCTACTATTACACATGCAACATCTTTGGGCACAAGGCTAATTAGTGCAGGTCAAGGATGAATACCAACTCTCTTGATCAAGGATATGTTGTGTGCCACACCTACAACAAACCAATACATATATCTCAAAATTTTCTAGATGAAAAGTTGGGAAGAAATCGAATATGGAACAGAAGAACAAGCCTGTGAACAAGGCATATCTCAAAGAAGTAAGGAAAGAAATGACAAAAAGTTGGAGAAAGAAGGAAGAACCTAAGAATAAGGATAATTCAAATGATCCTATATCTACATCCAATGTAGATACCTCTTCTAAGAACTAAACTTAGTAATGGCTTTAGGGGGAGTAGTCACAAAATAATCTAATAAGCCCCCGATATATGAGGTGTCTTGTGATGACACAAGGACAAGTAATGTGAATCTCTATTTTGATGGCTTTGAAGGAAATTTTGGAAAAAATCAAGAAAATCAGAAGAACTGTAGAGGTCTTCTTGGTTTACAGTGTATTTTACAAAGCAGTTGATAGCTTTAAAGTGGAAAAGTAATAAATGCAAAACTAGGAAAAACTAGTAAATAATAAAGCAATCGACTAAGTTAAAGAAAAGAACATTTGCAAAAACTGGGAGTAGTGTAAGTTGAAGTAAGAATGAAAGTGACTCAAAGTACCGTACATCGAAACCCTATTTCTCAACAAGTAAAAAGGTATTCTTTGTTATCGGAATTCTGTGTTTTTCAAAATTGAAGGAACTCTTTGCTAAGCTCATTCAAGTTTGTTTGGGAAATATGGCCACTCCTACTGTTGTGGAAATTTCCGAGAGGGCCTAACCAAATTTTAGAAGATGTTCATGAAAAGTATATGAAAATGATCCAATGGGTGCATTCTTGCACATTCTGAGTCATGTGCTACCCATCGAAGATCTAAAAATATACATTTGTGGGAAGCTCAAAGAATTCAGTCACCAAGAGTTGAAGGATTTGTGGGACAATGAGTTGACTGATGATTTGATGCTTAAGGTGGAGTATGAAAACCCAGTTCAAATGAAGATGAATGTTTGGAACTGGTTTCCAAAATTTTCCAGTGAGAGAGGTAAAATTTGTCAGGATGGCCCTTAGTAGGGTTCATAGTAATCTTGTGTGGATAAATGAACCAAGGATTATCAATAAGGAGAAAATTCGTGTTGTGACTGGTCTTTGTGACACTGGTGCCATTCTAGTTCTAAAAGCAGTGAAAAATAATGAGGTGACAAGGCTAACTAGTGTCAAGTTTGACGAGAGAGTCTTGACCACGAAGTCTATCACAAACACTGCTGTCAAGTATGCTACCATTATGATTGGGAAATGATTTTGTTCTTTGTAAGTTGTTGAGGTTAAAACTTATGGAAAATATAAGTATGACAAAGGTGAAGAGACATGTCTTAAAATTTGGCACTCTTGTTGTTTGTTTGTTATTCTATTTCCTAAGGGAGTTACCTAGAAGAAAGAACAAAATTAATATGGGATAACACTAGGCCGGTTGCTCATCAAATTAGTGATTATCTACATAGACTGGGAGATTTTAGGGCACAAAACAATGCCCTAACTACATTCTTTGCAGTCCTTCAAAATGAAATGCATGAAAGAGATAAGATTCCAAGAAGTTTGGTGAAAAAGTATGAAAAGGAGATAACATTTCTTGTGTCTACGGATGAAAACATCATTGAGGCTGTAGAACCCAAAATTTGATGGATTGAACCTTTGGGATATGAGATTGAAGAGAAAATGGAAGAAAGGTACATTGAGATTCTATTGGCTATTCCTAACCACCCCTTTCTACCTAGATTAGGTACATATGAGGAGAAATCTTCTGAAATTCATTTGGAAGCCAGAACACCTAAATGAAGAAAGAAGATTGAAGCTTTCTTCCAAGATCAAACATATGCTAAAGATTACATTGTATAGTTGAAGGAGGCTCTTGATAAAAGGAAAGCTAAAACTATTGAACAATCCTTTGGACCTTGAAAATTAGGAAGGCTATCGTGTGGTGTTACAACAACACCTATTTCAAGCTCTTCCACCCCTAGTAGTGCTAATATTGAGAAAGGGAAAAGAAGAGAAAAAAGTATCCCTACATCTATTGATGTTGCTACCCCTACTGGTCCCAGTACTAGGGCATCTAAGAAGAAGGACACACCTGCTACTGTACCATCTATTGCTTGGGGAGGAAGAAGAAGAGTGAAAGGAAAAGCTCACATGAAAAGGAATTTGAGTGATGTTATTGAAGAAGAAATTGAGCTTGGTCTAGAAGAAGAGAACCAGTTGAAAAGAAATAGAAGAGGTAGTACCTCTAGTGAAGGAGTCAAAATCAGTATCAAGATCTCCATTGATGAGGAAACAAAGATAGAGGAGGATTCCTACTGAATTCATGTACATGCCAAGGATAATGAAGAAGGCTCATCTGACCCTGTAGAGAACATGCCCAGTTCTCCTCCAATAAGATATCATCCACCCTTGGTTCTTAAAACCTTAGTGAATAATATGATTGATAATGATCTTATGTCAAATGTTGAGTTATATGATGAAGTCAATGATGAAGGAAAATAAACCATCATAAATGCTTTTTCTTAGTACATAGTTATCTATAACATAAACATGGATACCATACAAAAGTTACTAAAAATGTGTGGAAAGTGTTAGTGCTTAGAAGGTAGGAAGCTTTAAACGTCGAAAAAACAAGATGAGAAGTGAAGTCATAAAATCTGCTAGCTCTACTCACTCAGAGATTGAAGCTGCAAATCTATTGAAAGAATGTTCTACACTATTCAGAGTCAAGCAAAGAGTTAACATGTTAATGACTAAAAAAGAAGACTATGTTGAAAAAGTAAGGCAAGAAACTCATGATGTGATTAGGCAATTAGCAAGGAGCTATGGGACAAGAACCAATTCTTTGTCTCACACTACTCAAACTCAAGAACCTGCTATGGTTGCAAAATAATGGATAATCCTATCTTGGAAACTGTTGATGAGACACTTGGTGCTTGGGAGACCCCTGTCCCTTAGATGGACATAGAAGAAACTACCAGTAAGTAGTCTGATGATCATCATAAGGATCAATCTGGTGAAAAGAGAGAAGAACATCAAAAATCCAACAGGAATAGAGAAGAGGAAAACAAAGTTGAAAATGAAGGAATTAAAGAAAAAGAAAATGATAAAGACAAGGATGATGAGGATAGAAGGAAGGAAGAAAATAGAAAATCATCTAGTGATGAAAAAGAAGAAGAAAAAGAAGAGGAAGAAGAAAAGAAGAAAGATGAAGATAAGCAAGTCATTTTAGCTGAAGGTGAAATTTGCAAAGGCCTTGAACCATCAAATCCATCTAGAGAGTCATCCGGAAGTACTCTTAAAGGTCTTCTTTCAAGACAAGCTATAATCCAAACTGTGTTCCCACCTTAGCTACTTAAGTTGACATCTCACCTAGGTTATGTGGATTTGACAAAGATCACACCTAATGACATAATAAAGTTAAGTAACACTTTTCTTTGCTATGTCACATAGGAGGCTACAAAGTCATATCAAAGAGAAAATGAGTTGATAAATGAAGCTATCAAAGCTCTACAAGAGACAACCCCTGGTGTTACTCCATACAACTCTTTAGCTTCGATTGAAAATTTGAGGCTTATTGTTGATTATGTTAAAGAGTACACATTCGATCTTAAGATGCAGACCACAAGAGAAGTAGAGTTGAATTTGCTAGAGAAAAGATTGATGTTTCTACAAGATAAGTGTACTATTGCACACATGAAAAAGCTTTGTAAACTTTGAAAGAGGTAACAGAATGTGATGAAGAAGCCCAAATACTATTTGTTTACTGCATAAAATGGTTGGAAGCCACTTGAGTTATCAAGGATCTAATGGAGTTAATTGAGTCTCAACTTGTTGATGCCTCTAGAGATTATAAGATTGCTAGTGATAGAAACTATACTAGGTGGGTTTCTGTTGCAGATCTTCAAAATATGTTTTTCATCCTACAGAGGTAGAAGGAAGAGGCTATGAGGTGGTATGCTGATCTTGGAGATCTGGTCATGTCTAGACATGTTACTATATCAAATGCACTGATGGTAGCAGAAAAAATTAAGAAAAATGAACATTGCCCCATCCACTTTGGAAGAAGGAGAAGAATTCCTGGCGGAAATAGAATCTTTGCATAGAACACTTTCCAAGGAAAAAGGAGTTTGGGATGATGAAAAACCTACTTGGGAAGTGATTCTCAAAGAGTTACAAGGTGCCCTCAGTTCCTGAATTTGAAGTGTTTCCCCATCCTTTGTCCTTGATGTCAAAGGGCGAGAGGAGAAGAGGAGAAGAGGAGATAAAATATGTTATGTTTATTTTTGTACATATGTTAGGGGGAGTTGAGCATAATTTATGTTTTGGAGCTAGTCTCATTTTTGGCATATGTTGCCATCAATGAAAAAAAGGGAGATGGTTGGAAGAATGAAGAAGGTGATCTCCGAGTTTGTTGTCATTGATGCCAACATTGGTTGGTAATTGACTATGTAATCTATGCGTCCATACTGATCCAGTATCTTGATCCATAAATCTTCACAATAAAAGGGAATTCAATGAGTTTTTGATATGTTGATCAGGAATGTTAGTTACAGGTATAAACGAGTCTTCAACATGTTTTTCTGATCCGGTTGAGCTATCTTAATGATAGAATTTTGGTATTCTTTTGGCCAACAAGGTTTATCTTTTGTGTGTTCCCTTTTAGGGCCAGGTTGACCTAACGTTTGGACAACACATTTTTTTTTTTTGTGAAAAGGAATTTTGTATTAAGTCAACAAGACTTTTGTATTTTGAGTGTTCCCTCAATAAGGTCAGCCTAACTGATAAAGAAAGTTATGGCTATGTATATATTTATGATGGACAAGCGGTGAAGAGATATATAAAATTATATGGAGGATGATGTGTGAATGACGTAGAAAGGTTGATAGTACGAAGTTTCTAACAGTAATTGTACACCAACAAGCAAAGAAAAATTTTGATATTTTTAGAGCATAGCCAAAACTATCTTCAACACTTTGTAGGTGCATTTCTCTAGTTCATTTTGGCAGTGAGCCACATTTTTTATTCAAGTTGTGAGACTTTTCAAGGATAGTGAGTCTTGGTAGTGAGCCCTATAATATCTTATATCTGGTTATAATATATTGTGATCTAATCCTCACCGTGGTTTTTCCCATTTTGTGTTTTCCATGTAAAAATATTGGTGTCAACGTGTTATGATCTCCTTTATGTTTTGGTTCACTATTAAAATTAGATGTGGATTGTTAATTGGATGGTTAATAATTAATTTGGCTAGCGGAATACTGATTCAACCCCCTCTTAATATTCAGTATATTCAACATAGTTAAATGATTGGGTTAAAGTTATTAACTTGCATAGGAAGATTTAACGAATGTTTCTCTTATGTCATTCATTAATTATATTGATTAACTCCCTTTTTATACTCTAATAAGGAACATAGATTTTCAAAGTGGTAGATTTCCAAAATAACTTATAATGTAGTTACTTTTATTTGTATGTAGAAAATAAACAATAGAGTAAATACATATTTTTTCTTTATAGAAAATATGCAAATGCATCATAACACACTTTCTTTATGGCTCAGTAATGACTAAGCCACTACCAAGCCATAAGGTGAGTGTGTTATATGCAATATGGAACAAGAAGTGGTTTTAGCGAATTTTTTCTCCCTCATTTTTTTGCACACAACCCTATGTGAAAATCACAATTGTAAAGACAATGGCAACCCCTTCTAGAATTGTTGAAATAAACTTTTTCCTTTTAAAATTAAAATGCTAGTTTGGGGTCAAATTTACTTTTGTTTGTGACCATTTTTGCCAATTGAAGGGATAAAAAAAAAATCGTTTGACCCTTGATGTTGTATGAACGACATAAGCCTATTTCAATTTAGATGATTTAATTATCACACCCTAGAGCTTTCAATTTACCACTTGAATGGATAATGAAGGGGTATCTTATCAATGTATATGCATTGCATAGACATTCTAATAAGATTTTATTAATTGTGTATGCAACTCGTTAAACACTTGACAATTAATTTGAAATTCGTCAGGAAATTTCTATGATTTCAAGGGTAAGGAATAATACATATAAGCTACCTACGAACACAAAGATAGGGGTGGCCAATTATACCAAATTCATTTATAATAAAAGAATCTAGAGAAAGTTGAAAATAAAAAATGAACAAACTAAGCCCTCTTTGTTGTCTCCTAAGGCTTGTCAAGAACAAAAGGAAACTCATAACTCTCATCCTCCACCAAAAGAAAAGCAAGAGAATGATAACCCATATCCTTTGTATGTTCCAAAGCATAGAAAGTTCCATCTCTATCCTAAGAAGCCAAAGTAGAAGGCTCAATTTGATGATAATATTACTATATCTTCTAAAGGTATGACACCAATTATTGATTTTGAGGTATCTATTTGGTCTTTACTAATATTTATAGACTATTGACAAATCATCATTCAACATCTGTTATATAATTGTTCAAATAAATTATTTCACTATTCTATATTCAATTTTCAAAACATTATTTATTTAAGTACTTTTATCATTCCTATATTGATGTTATTTAATTACCCTAAACTTATTTTAAAGAGATTTTATTTCTCTATTTAAATAAAGGGTTATTTTATTTTCCTTTAAAATAGAAGTAATAAACTCTCTATTTTTAATATTATCTAAGAATTTTGTTGCTTATAAGATATATTTTATCATTGCTTTTAATGTATAACCTCATTTCACATTGTATGTTCACATTCATTTAACTTGAAGTAAAGAATTCATGCTTTCCGTTCACATTTAGCTAAGGTGTAAGATAATATGAACGTAAAGCAAAGGAATCTTAGTTTTACATTCTATATATTTATATTTGACTAAGATTGGTTAATAGAGAGTACAGTTCTAAGTCACGAAACTTTCACTTTCTGATCTCGACAAACGTACTGAACTCTCAGACTCAAACCCACGCAATCCATGCCCTTTGCCCCCCGCCCAATTCAAGTCTTCTACGGAGGAAAGTTGGAAGCAGCATACGTTACAGAAGAATTAAATGATATAAACATGACCCGACAAGTGACAGACGAAAATACAGACTTGAATATATATAGATGCGACTGTTCTCATTTGTTGGGTGGGCAACGGCCATCAATCCATGTGCAATGGTGCTTCACTTACACAATGTAATCCAACTTTGCACAGACAACAGTGCAGTCAATTGCGTGTTGCCGGCTCGGAAGCTACTTACACTATTTTTAATTTAAGAAGTTTCTGAATTGATTTCTGTGGTTAACTGTAACAATCGCGTGTAGTCATTGTACACAAAAGTCGATGGATGTTTGACAAAGCCATTCATACATAGAAAATACTTTTGAATTAATAGGATAAAGGATGGTAAGAACGCTTTTGGTTTAAACTGTGTGAAAGTGTGCTTTCAAGTGCAAGTTAATTCTAGATTGTATAGACGTTTTGGATCATACACCATGATCCATCATCAGGATCATAAACTGTGTGTGCTTTTCTAAATCAGAAGCATTCTTACTATTCTTTAAGAGGTGGGACTTCTTGCGGGCGTGGGATCTCACCCGTAGGGGACTAGTCTTGCCCTAGCTTGCCTCAGGTACCCAAGGTAAGGGCTGCTGGGCCGCTAGGCTGGGTCGCGGGGACACCCTTGTAGTATAAAAACAAAAAGGATGTCTGAATTTTATATTTTTTGGACGTAGAGGTAATCGATTAATTATTCACAATTTAATTTCTGATATGATTGTGATAATCACGTGAGGAAAACATGGATCAAATAAATATTAGACTAGGGGAGCTTGTTTCTTAGTCTTAATACTTGTCTTTTAGACAAATATTCTTGATATTAGTTGTATTTGTTTATTAAAATTAAAATGTAAAATTTTAATTAAAAATATTTTATAAATAAATTATTAATAATCTGACGGGTAATATTTTTGTATTCTATTGTGATTGGCTAGTATATTTTATATCTGATTACAATCTTCACATACATCGAAAATAGTAATTATTATTCCAATTTCAATACAAAACAAAAATTTAATCATAGCTGAAAACCTTGCCATTGTTGATATTTTTTTCCTCTGCAAACTCCAAAGCGCGCGGCCAGCTTATTTATACACGAGAAATGAGAACAAAATAAATATATTTGAAATTTGGATTGCGATCTGCTAACTACTACTGATAATAATTTCATAAAATATTTAAAAAGCCAGTTGGATTGGATTGACCAATGTGTACAAATTGGTCGTTCACAGCACCTAGCCATGTGGCAGATACGTGTTATTGATGCCCGATTATGGCGGAAGGCATTCTTTATTTCTCCAGCCTTCTTGTACAGCAGCATTCGGTCCAGGTTCTTACCATAGAAGATCGAACGAGGTCAACTTCCATGTGGAAACTTGGGCGATTATAGCGGCAAACGAGTAAAGCTAATGGTTTCTAATGAAACGGTTAAGTCATTGACAAGCACATACCAAACAAGTATTCGATATTTAAATTTACAATTTCTTTTTTCTTTTAAAGTTAGGAATGCGTTGGCGGGCTGCAAGTTGATCAGCTAACAACTAAATCAGAATAGTATATATATATATATATATATAAGTTTTATTGTTCAATTTTATATTCATATTTAAAAATAAATAAAATAAAATGGGTGGGATAGAATCACATTCTAAAGTTAATATAAACTAAAAGTCAATAATAATAATTTTTTTAATTGTATATTAATCGTAATAAATAGAAAACTTAAGAAACAAGAAAAATAAATATAATAGGAGGTAGATCACAATCTTCGTGTTTGCCTCACCTTATCGACAATTCATAACCATTAGAGGGGATCTCGACCCATGTTAGCAGTATCCTCATTAGTTTACTCTTTGTGAGCATCATTTAGAGAAGTTTTATCATTTGTGATTGGAGAAATAGCTAATGCCGATGTAAGAAATTTAAAATTGTATTTCTATAAGGTTGTCAAGTAGTGAATACTAAAAGTGCCAATAGTTATCTAAAATACGGAAGAGAAAAATTCCACTATTAGTAGAGAAGATATAGAGTAAACAAAGCATAAGGTCCATTATTAGTAGAGAAGATGTAGAGTAAATAAAGCATTTAGAGAAGTTTTATCATTTGTGACTAGAGAAATAGCTAATACCAATCTAACAAAATTTACAATTGTATTTCTATAAGGTTGTGAAGTAGTGAAAGGATAACAAGAGTGCAATGATAGTCCTTAAGGTCTTCATTATAATGGAAGAGAGCCATGAGAGCCATGAGAATGTTGAGAATAATGGTTGCATCCATATTATCCTTAGGAGGGGATTAGCACCTCTGATGAGGAGAGGTTTGAGGGACCTAAGAAACTATGCAAGGATCATTACCTAAGTAATATAGAAATACTTACAAATAACCAAGCTCTAGTGCAACCTTGGTGTCTTGTACTTGGATCTTCCAAAGAATATTGGAATGAATCCTACATATAGTATATTTATCAATAGAAGGTCCAAAAGAAAGAGTTGAATATAGTATTATGGGTAACTCGTAGTCACAAACTTAGTTGTGTTTGGATCTCATATTAAGATATAGTTTGGAGTGTATTATTTCTAATAAGGAGCATTGCATTGTATTACTACCTTACGGGTATGATCTATTTTTTAAATACACTAAAGTACTTCTATTATTGATTTTTTACATCTATTTTATTATATGATTAATTCTATATTTCTATGAAGGATCTCGACAACTGCTATAAGAGTTCTTTACAAGGAAGAATGAGAATAGTTTTTTGCTAAAAATTTACATCTAAAAATGATTTTCTCACAAAGTCAATCATGTTTTATATAGGGCATCAAAAGAAGGTGAACTTAGATTCATTGGAAAGAGGATTGAGAGTTTTCCAAAAAGCGGTCATATTAAAGATAATGATTTCTATCAATGGAAATGTGATGACCTAAACTTGACCTTAATAAAAAAATAAAAAAAATTTATGATGCATGACTTATAGAAAACAAATCTCAAAAATTGGGCGAGGAAATCAATTTCTATTTTTTATAAGTGCATATAAATGTTTAACTCTACCATTATATATTATTTTTGTTTTATATTTGTGGTTCAATTGACTATTGCAGATTAAATGAAAGTAGAAATTCCATGGAAGAGTGGCTTAAGTTCATAAAGGCTTACTATAAATGTAAATTTTGAGATATATCACTCTTTTATTAATTAGAAGGTGAAGCTAGAAGATGTTATAAATTTTTGTTTATATTTCTTTATTATTTTGATGAAATGGATCAACTTTTCTTAGATAAATGAATACTAAAAGTGTCAATAGTTATCTAAAATAGGGAAGAGAAAAATTCTAGTATTAGTAGAGAAGATATAGAGTAAATAAAGCATAAGTTCCATTAAGTAGAGAATATATATGGTAAGTAAAGGATTTAGAGAAGTTTTATCATTTGTGACTAGAGAAATAACTAATGCGAATCTATGAAATTTAAAATTGTATTTCTATAAAGTTGTGAAATAGTTAAAGGATAGCAAGAGTGTTGTGATTGTCTTTAAGGTCTTCAATATAGTGGAGGAGAACCATGAGAGACATAAGAAGGTTGAGAATAATGTTTTCACCCATAATATCCTTTGGAGGGGATTAGCGCCTCTAATGAAGAGAGGTTTTAGGGACTTAAGAAACTATGCAAGGATCATTACCTAACCAATATAGAAATTCTTACAATTAACCAAGGTCTTGTACAACCTTGATGTCTTGTACTTGGATCTACAAAAGAATAATAGAGTGAATCTTACATATAGTATGCATATCAATAGAAGGTCCAAAAGAAAGAATTGAATAGCAGTTGTATGGATAGGCATGCGACAATCAGCTGATAGGGGCCTACCACGACAGGGAATGTTTGTGATGAGGAGGGTCAAAGATTTTTATTTACATGGAAAGGTGACCGTGAATGAAACATATGAGTTAGATTGTATAAATCAAATAATCACAAAGCACATTTTGTATAAATTTTAGTTAACACTATTAGAAAATTTTAAAATCAATTTAAAAATTTGTTTAAAAGTGGGAACTTAAAAATTAAATAAAATAATAAATTTAAAATAATTGTTTCTTCCATAAGGAAGGCTATTTGGTTGATACTAAGGAAAAGAAAAATGAGATTCTCTCAAAACTCCATGAGGTAATTACCAGAGAAGAGGAATTCTGGAGACAAAGATCTAGAGCTCTTTGGCTAAAAGCTGGAGATAAAAATACTAGATACTTTCACCTTTCAGCTTCTAAACACAGGGCTGCTAACCAAATTGCTAAGATTGTGGTAGATGGTAGAACTTATGAGGAGGAGGAGGAGATTAGAAGAGAAGCTATTCTTTTCTTTAAGAATCTCCTATCTGAGAAAGAGGACATTGATGTTGATGATCAAAATCTACTGCTGGAGGCTATCCCGAGTATTGTTAATTCTAGAGATAATGAAATGTTAACAGCAATTCCCACTAGTGAGGAAATTAAAAAAGTTGTTTTTTCTTTTGAAGGAAGCAAAGCACCTAGCCCTGATGGCTTCCCGTTACTTTTCTTCCATTGGTTTTGGGATATTGTCAGGGAGGATGTTGAGAAGGCAGTGAAAGAGTTCTTCCGTTCTAGAAACTTGTTGAAGGAGTTAAATGCCACTTTCTTAGTCCTTATCCCCAAAAAGCTTGGTGTGCAGGATTTTGAAGGCTTCAGACCCATTAGTCTCTGTAATTCCTTCTATAAAATTATTTCGAAGGTGCTTACCTCTAGGCTGCTCATTATTTTTCCTTCTATTATTGCCCCTCAACAGAATGGATTTGTGCCTGGAAGACAAATTTTTGGCTCTATTGTCCATGCTCATGAGAATGTTCATTCCCTCTTGGTATCCAAATCGGAAGGTTTTCTTCTTAAGCTTGACATTTCGAAGGCTTATGATAGGGTGGATTGGAACTTCCTATTTAAAATCTTAAAATCCTTTGGTTTTAATGAAAGGGTTTTGCAGTTCATTGAACAACTCATTTCCTCTGCTTCTGTGGTGGTTCTAATTAATGGTTCCCCTTCTACCTTCTTCCGGAGTTCTAGAGGGTTAAGACAGGGTGATCCAATTTCTCCTATCCTTTTCACGATTATTGCTAAAGTTTTAGGCAGAAACATGAGTAAATTGGTTGCTCAAAGATCTATTACGGGGCTTAAACCTTCATCGAACAATTTGATATGCTCTCATCAATAGTTTGTGGATGACACCTTGCTTATGGGATGGTCTGCTGTCTCAGAAGCTAAAGAGATGTAGAAATTGTTGGATACCTATGGTAGAGCTTCTGGTCAGGTCATAAATAAGTAAAAAAGTTTGTTGTTCTTCCTTAACACTCCTTTGCACAGACAGAGAAAGATTGTTGGAATTATTGGTTGCAAGATTGAGTCCCTTCCTGCTACTTATTTGGGGTTACCCCTTTGTTTAAAACCTCCGAACACCTTTTGGATCTCTCTGGTTGATAGATTTGAGAAAAAACTCTCAGGCTGGAAAGGTGCTCGCCTAAGCCAGGCTGGAAAACTCCAGCTTCTTAAAGCCTCCTTACAGAATCTCCCCATCTATGCTCTCAGTCTTTTTAAAATCCCCTCTAAATATGCTGAAACCATTGAGAAGATTCAAAAGAGATTCCTTTGGTCTAGAGTTGAAGAAAGAAAAAAATGCCTTTTGTTGGTTGGGATTTAGTTTGCAGATCTAAAAAGGAAGGAGGCTTGGGGCTAAGAAGAATTAGACCGTTGAATAAATCACTCCTAGCTAAACAGATATGGAGACTTTTTTCTTCCTCTGGTGAATGGAGTGATATAATCAAAAGTAAATATTTGCAGAACAATAATTCCCTCAGAGATTTTATGGATAACCCTAATCTCCCGAAAGGATCAAGTTGCTGGAACTACATGTCTGATGGGATTAAGGTGGTTAATTTGGGATTGAAATGGCAGGTTCGTAATGGAAACAAGGTTAGATTTTGGGATGATTGTTGGCTGCGTGATGAACCTTTGTCTCAGGATGGGAATCTCTGTAGATGGGTGGATTTTTGTAAAGACACTTTTGGTCTTTTTGTTAAAGACTATTGGCAGGATGGTAAGTGGATCAATCTCTCCCTGATTAACCCTGTGTTGATCCCTATTTACTCCTCCTTGAATGCCATCAGACTTTTCTTTAATCAGGAGGATAGACTTATTTGGAGATTTGAGCCGTCTGGATGCTTTTCTGTCTCTTCTGCCTTTGCCAGGATTTCCCAGGCTCTTAACCCTCCCCCCTGTGTTCACAAGCCTGGACTAAGCATCTCCTTCCTAAGGTTAACATTTTTTTCTGGTCCTTGTTGCAAAACAAAGTTCTTACTGTGGATAACCTTAGGAAAAGAGGATTTTTTATCCCTAATAGATGCTACCTCTGCAAAAGTAATGCTGAATCGGCTAATCACCTCTTTATTCATTGTCCTTTCTCCTCCCGGGTTTGGGACAAACTTCTAAAATGCTGGCATTTCTCTTGGGCCCCTCCGGAGTCTGTTGAGGATTTTTTGTTCAATGGAATCCCCCCTCTTTCAACCCCTTTATTAAAAAAATTTGGGCCTTCTCATTCCCCCATTTGGCTTGGGGAATTTGGAAAGAGAGAAACAACCGGATCTTCAAGGATAAGGAATCTTCAGAGGAAATTGTGTTTGAGAGAATTCTTAGAATGATCACGGAAAATTTTTCTATTGTCCCTTTCAGGGAAGATAAGATTGATACTGTGGCTTGTTCCCCTTATGATAGTCTGATTGTTAGGGAATGGAGAATTAGTTGGGATATATCCATTGCCCCTAATTCTACCAAAAATTCCAGGGTTGGAATTTGTTGGAGTTTTCCTATGGAAGGATGGGCTAAAGCCAACTTCGACAGGGCAGCCAAGGGAAACCAAGGAAAGGCTAGGTGTGGTGGGGTCTTAAGGGATTCAGCAGGTAACTTTATGGGTGTTGTTGCCTCTCCCTTGGGAGTCCAAACCAATCAGGTGGCGGAAGCGGTAGGGGCTTATTACATAATCAACTTGGCTGCGGGAATTAAATGCAAAAATATTTGGCTTGAAGGTGAGTCAAAAAATATTATTGATATCCTTTGTTGCAGATCACAGCCCGCATGGTCGATAAAAAATTGGATTGATGATTCTAAGGCCTTACTTAGTAACTTCGATAATATAAAAATAACTCATGCCTACTGTGAGGTGAATGCGGTTGCTGATTTTTTTGCCAATGAGGGAGTTAAGAGTGACACTTTCCTTACGTGGCATAAGAAGACCGAACTCCACTCCAATGTTCAAGCTCTTTTGGAGTTCGATATGGTGAATGGAAAAAAGGCGGCATCATGTCATAATGAGAAAGGTACGACTCATGAATAGCAATATCCGAAGATATAATGGGGCCGAGTGGATCCAGATGATTAATTATCTTCTTTGGCACGTATTGTGGGTCCTGGGAAACAAAGGAACTTTCTGGAATAGGACTTCTGTCTGTAACAGTATTCGCACTAACCCGTCTATTATGGGTGGGGAACGGAAGAGGGTGGAGCCTACCAGCTTTGAATCACACACCAAGAATGCTAAAGCTTGGAGTAAAATCAGAAGGGGTGGATTACTTCTGTTCATTGAGAAACTCCATGGCCCTAAGGAGGAGATTACTGACTTATTTGAGAAGAATTGGAATAATGGGGAGGTTTTTCTGTTTGGGAGGAAAGTTCAAATTGATGAAGCCCTGATTGCGGAGGTCACGGGCATTTCGATGGAAGAGCACAAATTCTTCAGAGACAGGAAATTCTCTGATGAAGCTGTTTTGAAATTTCCCAAATCAGAAACGGAGAAACATAGTATGTTCAAGACGTCGAATAGCTACTATGAAGTGGACACTATAAAAGCTCTGTGGAGAAAAGTGCTAAGGGTTATCATGGAGTACATCACGCTCGATGGCCGCTTCACAAGGGTCTATGGTTATCACTTCATGCTACTTAATCACTTCCGACATAAGGTGTGTGTCTCTATCCCCTTCTTCTTGCTCTGTTCTCTGAGAAATAGCTTTACTGATCATAGAAGAAGCCCTAAAAGATACCCTATTCTTCACACGGGTCTTTTAAGACTTATTTTTGAGCACTTTCAGAATATGCCCGCCCTTCCTAACCCTCTTGCCCCGCTGGAGCTTGACGAAGATGATACTGAGCCTAGCTTGTCCAAAATCAAATCTTCTCCCGACCGTGTCCAGAGCCCTTCACCTCCTTTGCACCCTCCTTCTGCTTCTGGCCGCCCCTCTCAACCTTCTAGAGCCTGCTCTGTTTGGGCCTCTGGCCACTCTAACCCTAATGCCATTTTGGCTCGCTCTAGCTCCCCGGTTAATAAGCTTATTTCCTACCCCAATGACTCCCTTGCTGTTTCTGCTAAGACGGTTGGGGCTAGCCTTGAGGAACTTCACGCCCCCCAGAATATTCAACAAGAAAACTTGAGCCCCCCGAGAGGTGCGGAGTCGGTGTTTTTTAGGGTCAATCATGAAAGTGACCCCCCTTTTGGCTTTGTTGGTAATGCCAAAAGCTACTTCCAGGACCAGCTCAATTCTGCCAAATGGGTTTTTCATGAGATAAGTGAGCTGAAAACAAAAAACTTGTCTCTTCATAGTAAACTGGGGGAAATTGATGTTAAAGTCACTAGGCTTAGTCAGCTCAAAGCGGAGAAGCACAACAATATGAAGGATATTTCTCAAAAGGACAGCACCACCAAAAATGAACTTGAAAAAATCAAAGGAACCTTAAAAAATATTGCTGAGCAAAATAGCAGAATTGCCAGACATAACTCTGTTATCATCAAGGCTATGTCTGAAAGACTGGAGAAAACCTAGAAGAGAGCTCTGATTGTCAACCTTGATCAGGAGAAAGACCGGGATGAGGAAGCTGGTATATCCAAACGTAGCAGATCTAGCACAAAAAGGAAAGTCCAAACTACCCCTAGTATGGCTCAGATCTTTATGGAGGGGGCTCAGGATATGGCAGACTTGGAGGAGGTTGCAGACGAGCTCCTGAACTCTATGAATTAGTGGTGGTTGGGCCCTGCTTCTTCTCATTGCTGGCTGTTTGCTGGCTTCTTTGAGGCTTTTTGTTGCTGCCTGCTATTGCTGGTTTTATTTTCTATGGCAGTTTTTTTGTTTTTTGGACCGTTGTTTTGGTCTTCTCCTCTATTGTTACTTTGTGGTTTCGGGTCCCTGTAAAACCCGTTTATCCCCCTTTTATCAAAAACATTTAAATTTTATATTTAGTGGCAACAGATGCACTATTGTCACTTTTTGTGTAGCTTATTAAATCAATTAATCATTTAATTTTGAAGTTAATGGGTGTTGTCATAATAATGGTTTACAATTCCTGAGAGGAACGAATTTTAGCTGAAATCACATATTTTTAGAAAATATAATGATTTAATCCTAAAAAATTTCCATTTTAAGGATTCCAATTGAAGAGGGTTTGATCAAATCACCTTAGATCAAACCCCCTTGGATAGAACCTCGCTAATTTTAAACCATACCTATAAATCCATCTCCTTTACACCTATCAAAATGCTGATAAAAAATCACTTTTGATTTAGCTTTTGGGGGATCAAATGAATTCATTTAAAATTTATTTCAAATGATTATGGTATTCCTCATAACAAGCTATCTAATGAATATAATTTTAATATGTTTTGGTTTTGTTATGTATTTGTTTTTAAGTTTTATTAAACATAGGTTTTTCATTGAAAATGAATTTATTTGTTCTTCACATGTGGAAAAATAGAAGATTATCAAAAAAAAAAAGAAAAATATGAGTTCACTAGATATTGAAGTCCTTGATCCAACAAAAAAAATAATTTTTTTTGACATACACAAAAAAAAGTTACGCGTTATATGGTCGCGTTGTGTTTGAATTGTAATTCCTTTGACTTTGAAACTTGATTAAGGAAAAAATATTCAATAAAAAACTATCTTACCAAGTGGAAGCACTAGATATTAGAATCACAAATCTAAATTTGAAAGAATTAGAATTTTATCCTTCATGGAAAAAAAGTTATTCGTTATACGGTGTGCGTCACTTTTTAAAAATGTTGTTTTCTAAAAAAATCAATTTTCATGGGAGATGGAAAAAGAAGTACAATTTGATTCCAAAAATTTTGAAAAAAATATTTTTAGAATCTACATACAAAATTTGATGAGACTCTAGTTTTCACCATCTTCAAATTCCTCACAGTTTAGCCGCTATAGGTGCCTGAATGTGAAGATTTAGTTAAAAATAATAATTTCAGTGTCCAGTTTGGCCAAAAATTGTAAAACACTATTATGGGATCACCCTAATGGAAGTTTTCTATAAGGGTCATCACACATGTGTGTATTTTTTAAAGTTGGACAAAAAAAGTAGACATTTTTTCCATGAAAGGAAGATGTTCAATATTGAGTACTTTTTATATAGTTTTGGAAATTAAAGTTTTAGTATCCATGTGTTTTTTGACAAGAGATAGAAATTAGGTATAGGAATCTCCACTTGTAATTCTATTGCTATCTAGACAAGGTGTGACACAAATTTATATCTAACAATTGGTTTCCCAATTCAAGATTCAACCTAGCTTAATTTCCACTAAATATTATAGAAAAAATAGGGAAATTGCAAAACAACTCCTAAAAGAATAGTTAAAAATTATAGCTAAATCACAGATGAGCCGAAATCCACAATAAACATTTTTATAGAGAAGAAGTATTATAGATTACAATATAATTGAGAATAGAAAAATCCACTTTTAAATGAATGATTGCATAGTGCAATTGGAGAGTCAAAATAGATAATGTTGCGGGAGGGGAAAGTTTAGTACAAAATTTCCAAGACAATATATTGATTCAGTTACATTTTGAAAAGAGCCATTTTGGCACTATACATATGTTGCACATACTGCACGATTAAATGTTGGCTTCTCAACAAATTGCACATAAGTTGAAGATGTGACCACTTGGTAGTACATAAGAAACATGTTGTTGCAAACCATGCTTTCTATACATGTATCTATGTGAGAAAAGATATATAGAATGAAAAGGAAAAACAAAAAACCCATGCTCATTATCCACCCTTCCATATTGGCATCATGGAGCCTTAGGGACCCTAGCCAAACCCCTGAGAAAAAGTAATATGAAATTCCCATTGGAAATTTTGTGGAGTTCCATCTTTTGGAATTGTCATCTATGCTTTAGCCTAACACTTGTAAATAAAATAGAAAGGTATGTCAATGGATAGGGAAAGAGGATGAGTGAGGGAGGATCAAAGATTAGTAAATATATAGCAAAAATCAATAAACATAATTAGAAAGTAGAAACAATGAATAATATTTGCAAGGAATTCATGGGATCTATTTATTGATAATGGAGAAGTTTTGCACTTACATGTATTATTGGTTATGATTGAGGACCAGAAGGAGGATTGGATTGAGTTGTTAGAGCATTGAATGATTTGGAACTTATGCAGCACATCAGTGTTCAAACCCTAAAATTTTCTAGAAAATGAACAATAAGTAGAGAATGAAAGATATAAAGGATAAATTAATCATTTATATGCAAAATACCCAAGAAAAATGTCTTATTGATTGCATAGCCCAATAGTTTGAATAGCCTCCAACCTGCAAAAAGATGGAGCTAAATGCGACAAATTTAACAATAGCATGTTATCAAAGCAACACCAGAATGACTCTTTTGAGAATACAACTTCATGAAAGTATACTCTCCTAGATGCCAACATTCAATATTGCATTTACATACATATATATACATGCATACATATATTAGATGGCAACATGTGAACATATATATATATATATATATATGCATGTATACATCTATATATATGCATCTATCGAAATATATATATGCACATGTATAGATATATATACATGTAATGCAACTTAATCAAAATACACTTTCCCATACTACTACATTGAATATTGCATTTACTTCAACCAACTGCATTTACTTTGTCGACCGCCATAGTACAACAACAACATAATGCATTAGGGCTTGGGTGAGAAAACACTTAGCATATACAATTACTCTATTTGTTAGGATGGTACAAAGAAGAAATTCAATCAATGTGCAAATTTATATATGCAAAGAGAAGAATAGCTTATGTAGCGATTAACAATGTACAACAACCTATTTCAAAGGATTTCCACTTAAATGAATTACAATGCTTGGAAGATGCACAAAGCAAAGAATGTGGCAATGTGGGAAAGTATACACCATAATATGCAAGAAAATATTTTTAATTCAGTTGCATTGTGAGAATAGGCATTCTAGTATTATGAATATGTGGTGCAAAATATGCAAGGAAATGGCTTTATTCAGTTGCATTGTCAGAGGTCTGTTCTTAGCAAATAGAAACTTCAAACAAACAGTGTATCAGGTAAAGATATAAAGTTCAACAAATTCAATGAGTCTTTTGACAATGCAATTTAATCAAGATACTTCCTCACAAATTTTGTAGCACATGAGTGTTAAAACCCTTGAACTTGCTACCAAAAGGAACAATAAGAAGAGACTAAAAGGCATGAACAATAAATTAATCATTAATGCAAAGTAGCCAGTATACATATACACATATATAACCATGTAGATATACATGTAATCCAATATACGTATACATGTATATATGTATGCATGCATATATATATATATATATATATATATATGTAGATGCAATATATCTATGTATATATATATATAGATGCAATGTATCTATATATATATATATATATATATATATATATATAGATGCAATGTATATATATATATATATATATGTATAGTGTACATCGTGCTAGATGAGTAGTTTGCATAGATCTGGTTAATTTATTGTCTATGTGTTCTTGTCAAATGTTTGTATCTTTTCCATTATACCCATTGTGGAGATTTGAAAGAGATTATTGTTTTGTATGGATGAAGGAATTGCAATTAAATGTCCTTTCTTTCGCTAGAAAATATGTTGAGGGTTAGTAATTTGTTTTCCATTGGTTTATGGTTCTGGTTATATGTGTCTATTGACCAATGAGGAATATTTAGGTAGATCCTTTGTTTAAGAGGCAACCTCTAGGCTATCAATAAAAGCCCTAGACAAGTCCTATCTATTTGTCTAAAAGTAGGAATTATGAAAGAGCTATTAGATAGTAAATCCTATTCATGGTTAGGTTGATGGAAGCCTTGTTGAAAAAGATATAACAAGAAGACATTAACAATAAATTAATCATCTATGCAAAACAACCATGTCAAAAAGAGTATAACGCCACAAACCTCATTAAAATTTCCACGTCCGTTGCATCATACTAAAATCTATAGAGTAATAGAGAAATTGTAAAAGCAGTATTAGAATAAGATAAACAAGTGCAATGAAGGAAAATGCATATAATCACAACACATGGATAGAACAGTCAAGGAAAATATATTTAGAAGTCTTTGAAAAGATCAATTCATGTCTACTTTCACATGTATATATATGTATGTATGTTTTACTAATAATTTTGTTATAATTTCCCCATTTTTCTATAATACTGAATGGCAGATAATGCAGATGTTGTTATATACAATTCCTCTATTGGTTAGCACACTACAAAGAAGGTGGGTATCAAAGAAAAATGAAAACCATGGAAATTCAATGAATGTGCAAATCTATATTGGCAAAGGGAAGAATAAATTACATAGCCATTCAGAATCTCCAGTGTCCTCTTTGTAAGGATTTTAAGTGAAATCAATTAGAGGGATTCGAAGGGGCTAATTGTAAGAAATGTGTATATCACCAATGATGCATAGAGTGTATATATGTGTCTACATATGTGTCACCATTCCATGCAAATAAAAATTTCTTTATTCGTTTAGGTTGACTAGAAAAGAGTATAAGTTGTATTTTTAATTCACAGCTCAATTCTTACACATTGATTTGTGCATGATTCTTTATATAAAGAAACAAATATATAGAGGGTATGTAGCCATGGAGGGAGGGGAAAATTGATTGTATAAAAGAGGAGAATATAAATATGTTAAAAAAACCTTGTTTACAATTAGAGCTGTGGACATCTTTCCGACACCAATTGTAGAATACATGGACTACATTTTTTCTTGTTGATCTATCTTTTGTATTGAGTGCAACATCATACAACTACAAAGAAACATTTCATATTGTTATATCAGAATATATATGGGAAATTAGGTAAGGAATGGGGAAAAGGAATTGTGGAATGGCCCACCACAAGAACAGTAGCAAAAGTATCGTAGGTGGCAGACGACGGTAGCTACAGAGCTCTCCAAACTAGTACACAAGGGAGGTGCATATCAATTTCTTTGATAGGTATGCTATGAAAAAAACACTAGAGTTTTTCATTTTAGAAGGGAACCAAAATAGGTGAAATTGTTATAGTAGAACAATGAATATTATCAACTGACATATGAGCAAACACCTACCATTTTGTGTATGTTGAGTAGGGCATGATGAGGAAACCACAAAGGAAATAAACTCCATGGTCGTTGCTGAGATGCTCAAGCAAGCCAGGAAAAATAACATGGAATTTTATCATGTATCACGAAAAAGAAAATTTAAGTACACAACACTATATATTTATGAATGTAATATATAGGAACAGTGAAATAGGGAAACAACAAGAAAATAATTTTGCAAGAAAAAATTTGTAGCAATTTGAATCAAATAAAGCTAATAGAAAAGATAACGGGAAAACATTTAAATTTGTGGAAGGAAAGCACGGAGGAGGAATGTGAGAAGTGAACGTATAAAGTCTGTTAGAATATAAAACACATCATTGGAGGATTTCAAACTTATTAATCAAATGGAAAACATTTTTTTTTTAGAATGCATCTACAACATGTGCATATAAAGGTTTATATATTGGAATGTTGCAAAGACATTATTTACTTATAGATCTTTTTTTTTCTAGTTATTGTTGGTTTCAATCTTCATGCATCTTAGACAGTTGGAGTTGTTTGTATTTGCATATCTATTAATGTGTAACAACTATAACTGTATCTTTACACCACTATATGTTAAAATCAGTTGTAAGAGAATTGTAGGTATGCCAATAAATAGTTGAAGAGCCTCAAAATTTCTTATATGAAGAAGGATTTCGTGAAACTTTTATTGCGAAGGGCTATCTCCTTTTTGGCGAAAGATAGTGTCTAGGGTTATTGAGACCATGAAAGTGTTCCACAAAGCTACAACCAATGAGGATGAACCATAAATAGGTGTATCCATGACAGGTGGCAATTGAGCAAGATCACCAACAAGGATCATGGAAACACTGCCAAATGGCTTAGTCTACTTATCTGGGAACGCTCAGCATAATTAGTTATCTATTTTCAATAGAAATTTTGGGTTGAGAAAAATCATTTCATCAATCAATATGTACTAAATATACTTAAATTATTCTTGGAATAATGTCAATTGCTTCCCTTGCAAAGGACTCATATCCTTTATGGGAATCTGAAGTGTTGTATGGATTGTAGAGGCACATATGTTGTATGCAACAACACTTTTAGGAGCTAATGTGAG
This sequence comes from Sequoia sempervirens, assembly GCA_007258455.2. Lineage (NCBI taxonomy): Eukaryota > Viridiplantae > Streptophyta > Pinopsida > Cupressales > Cupressaceae > Sequoia > Sequoia sempervirens. The sequence goes on along the minus strand of VDFB02193867.1, from coordinate 564,036,342 downwards.
CAACCAACCACCGGCCCTAGCAAAAGATGTGTTCATTTATTATTGAATACAATTTATGAGGAAGGATTTTCTAGTGCTAGTTGTCCCTTGAATAATCATGTAGAGAGGGGCTTTGGGTGAAGACTGCATATGGTGGGTTTGAATTATGTCAAGGGCCAATTGCTGCTTCGATGAAAGTTGATGGGTTGACATATCTACAGGAAAGAATTGAACCATAGTTTGCTCATGTTGTGCCTTTGCTGATGAGATGAATTGCAATGCAATATTATGGAGATCTTTAGGAACATGGTTTGCATTGCATGGATAGTTCATATCAAAATCCTGCCTACTCAATAGTTGAAGCTGATTTAAATACTAAAGTTAGTAGTAGCACCAATCCGGGAGAAAACTTCCCATTCATATCCATCCATAGAAGGACAATGGTTCAAATCATCAATATCACTATCATCTTGTTCTTCAATTGTGGATGTAACTAGAACTCTATTAACATGCCAAGGATGATAACCAACCATTTTTAAAAGTTTCCAATTTTCTATTATCTATTATCTCCGAAGACCTATCTCTATTTGTATGTGCCAAAAAGGTTTGTATAACATAAGTTCAGTCCAACAAAATGTCTCAAATATCTCTGTATCTTCAATAGGAGTAGTCTTGAATAATAGGTAAACAAGGACGACTGCAGGCTGGAGCCTTGGTTTCCACTTATGCTTTTTGTGTTGTTGCGAGTGTATATATAGGTGGACTGAGTCAATAAGGGATAAAGCAGCTAGCTCTGGAGGCCTTTGCATATATCAATGAATATAGTTTTTTAGCAACTCTTCATCAGTATCATCTTTGTTTATACAAAACCATGTCTTTTTGCAAACATTCAACTGAACGTATCATTGACTTGAAGTAAGAAGAGGTAATTTTTGTAACATATTGTAGACATGCAAAATTAGCATTATGCATTCATCAAGTAAACTAGGCTTCACATGCATCCACTCATTTAATTAATCAAGTTCACCTTCATCCATTCATCAGATAAATTAAACTCATTAAGTTCATTCATAAGGTTGTTCCTTTTAATCAAATAAATCAAACATTCATTTAATTAAATCCAAATGCATTTTCCATCCTTTTTTGATTTAAATAAATAAAATATTTAAGTCATAAAAGTAAAAATCATCCTAATCATCATTAAGGTAACCTAATCCTAATTAGCCTAACCTAATCACCCATCACATCCTCTAGATAATCCCACTTGCACAAATAAATTTAATTTATTGATTTATTAAATCCAACATTTTCCATCAACATGACATCTTTGAGGAATACTCCCTCAGGTTTGAATTCAAAAACAAGTGGACATGTACATCCAACAATTCATTTATGAGCTCTTACATGGCTCTTACATGTCCCTTGCACAAGTCAAACTCAGCATTTACTCACAAATTCAAATTTGAATTCCCCCCTCTTAGGCACATTTCCCAAATCTTGCACACTCCTCAACCACTCACAAGTTGACAAGTGGCCTTTTCTCATTGGCTTGTTTTTAGTCCCACATTGCTCTCTCATAAGCACTCTTAGCATTTGAAAATCTATAAAATAGAGGCTTCATTCATCATCAAATCCTCCACAATCTCTTACAAAGTCACTCTCTTAAACTAAGAATTGATTTTTCCCATCCACTCCATCTCAAGGCATTGAATCATTTAGCTTATCTATCAAGGATTGGGAAAGGGCTATTTTCAACAATAGCACCAATCCAATATGAAATAGGATTTATTTCATGTTTTATATGCTTTAGTTTATCTTGTAATTTCTTTGCATTTAGAAACATGATTTATTATTTCATATGGATGCTTGATTATTAGCTTGCTTTTAAAATACTAACCATTTGCAGATTTGGCATCTACACATATGACACGTCTCTTGTGTAGAGATGTCACGTTCCACAAGCATATTCATCATGAATTTTTGGTATGCAACCAGTGCTCTATCCTCAACTATATTTGTATTTGCAACTCTTTTCAACTAGATAATTTTTTTATTTTTTCTCAGATTTAGCTGCATATTTAGAAATATAATTCAAAACAATTTTCCCAGAAACAATTGGCTGGCAATCAACATTGGCATGCCAAATTGAAAGTATAGCTAGGCTATGAATATTTAAGCAATCATCATTTCTTGTTGGTTTGTAGGATTTTTTAGACTCGGCATTAGATGCCAATGTAGAGGTAAGTTGTTGCTGCCATGGTGCTTTATACCAAAATTGCAATTTCTCTCCTTTTCTTCTTCAACAAGTATATTCAGAGCATTTTTTGTGCCTTTTAACTTTTCTTAGCAACTCTTCATAATCTATGATTGGATCATTGGTTAGGATCTGGTTCGTGGTAAGCAAACACGAGTTTTCTTTAGAGCAATGATACATTCAAAGCAATCTTTGTGCACGGAAACATGGATTCCAAGTTGAAACATATCTATCAAAAAAGTGCCTTGCTATGGTAAGATCATGGTCATTGGACCAATCAAGAGTATCCATGTCAGGAGCTTTTGAAAGCCATAGAAAACCATGCACATGTGCAGAGCAACAATCCTGCCATTCATATCTATACCAATAATATTTTGCATGCAAAAGCTTTTCAATCACCTTGTCACAGAAAATTGAGAATCTATGATGCAAATATAAAGATGCTATATGTGGATTCTGAACAACACTATCTATTAGCATATTTTTTGAAGGCTCCATCACTAAACAAGATGTAATAGAGAAAACATTTTGCAGGTCAACCCATTTTATGTCTGCACAACTCAAAGTGAAAAAAAGGGTGGGTGTACCAAGTTGTTCAATCATAGTGTTAGCTGCACCCAACAAGAGCTCCAGAAAGAGTGAGTCCCACACAACAATGCTTCAAATCACATCAACTGATCAGCTAGTTGGTGTTCGAGAGTAGCTTGAAGTTGTTGCCTCAAAGCAGACAACGACCTAGGAATTCTATCATCCACATTTGCTCTAACAAAAACAAAGACAGTTTGTTGGCTGTGATGTCTCATAATCAAGTTGTAGAGAAAATATCTGAACCTAACATGTTTAACAGACCTGTGGTCAAAATATCTCATTAGGTGGAGGGCATATTCATGCAAGTGAATTTTAATATTTCTCAATTGAAAGGGAAGCATTGGTACAGTGGGGAAAAATGTTGGAAAGTCCATTGAAAATAAACCTTCAATGTTGTATTCATTAACAAGAGAAAAGATAACTTCATGCCAATATAAGATATTCTGGTCTTTTTTTCCTATTTGCAAGACGTCTTTTATTGCTTGTAGCTCTCGTCTACCATTTGGTAAGCAAGGAATAAATGATGAAAATTTTGAAGAACCATTTTCTTCTTGTCCAACATTTGTTGAGTTGGTTGATGGCATTGGGTCTTCACCTGAAACTTTCTCTATTGTATGCAACAAACTGGACACATCAATAGAAACATTAGGTAACATATTCAAAGCCTCAACATCAATCTCAACATCGTTGTAGTATTTGTCATATTGTATTTTGTATTTCAATGCATCCATGACATGATGTTTATTAACATAACAATCATAATTGTCGCCTTCAATAGTGGTCTTGCGAGCAATAACGACCTCAAGGTATTGCAGACAGTGCACCAAAAGTTTTGTGATGCTTGAGATATCCTGAGGGAAGCTTATCGTGTGACCACTATATTTAAATTGGCCTCCTCTAGCATGGGTGACCTATAAAACTAGAGCCACCCTATCAATAAGCATTTCTTCAACTTGTGTTAACTTTTTGAGAAACAATGGTTGTGAGCTTGGATCCATTCCATTTGTGGATTTGAACTGATGGGCACCCTTTTTAGAATAACACCTTACACATATGACTTCTGACCCTAACATTCAAGTGTGCATCCCTATGTAGCTTTCCCTACATATTTGGAAAATAGAAAGGTTGGAGGGCACATCTATACGATGTTGAAATCACTTTACCACAACACGATAGCTATTGTTGAATATTTCTTTGAGGTATTGTTCATGTTTTTGTGCAATAGGGGAGCTCCTATGAGATTGTACACAAGGGTTGCCATTTTCCATTGGAATTTCGTGTTGCAAGGGAGCACTGTTACCATTTTTGCATGCAGATGTGGTTGTTGTAGCTATCCTTTGCTGTAAGTATTTTTTGCAATGCTTCATGAATATTTCCTCTCTATGCTCCCTATAGTACAAATAGTTACATTGCTATTTTTTACCCTTTCTAAATTCAACAATTGATTGGGTTGTGCAACTTGACTTTTCCCATACAACCTATGAGTATACATATAAGCTCAAGTAAATTAGGATATATGAATATACATATATACCCATACATACATTGAACATGGAAATTATACATAAACATATAACAATTTATATATATGTCTATCCATCTGTATATGAATCAATATATGTGAATGACCAAAAAAGGAATAGCATAGGTTGAACATTAGGAAATATAAATTCTAGTCGAATATACATAGAGGACTTCAGAACCTTAGGACAAGGAGGGCTAGGTAGCAAGTCTGTGCTCGTGCGAGGCTTAATGCATCTTGCCGTTGTTGCACAATGGGGGCAAGCAAAGAAAAATAAATGTGAGTGGGTGGAGTAAATGCAATATTGAATGTTACAATCTCACAAACTATGCTTTGATTAAGATGCATTATCAAAGAAATCGTTGTGGCATTAATTTCGTAGTAATTGGGAAAAATATGCTCTCTACATATCTAATCTACGATATTGTAGTATTTCTTTTTGCATATACATAGAAATACACATATGCATATACATACACATGCATATACATACACATATACATGCATACACATACATACATGTACATATATAACCATATACATACATATACATATACATATACATATACATAAATATATATATATACATGCATATATATATATACATAGACTTATATACACATATACATACATATAAAATATTAATTGTTGCAGTGTCAAAAACTATAATTTCATTAGGTTGCACTATCAAAGGAGCCATCATGCCATTTATTTCATAGTAAAAGCGCAAAATCTATTGTCCTCATATATGATCTATCATATTGTAGTTTTTTTTTTCCATGCAAATAGACATACATATATGCATATACACATGCATATACATATACGTACACATATATATATACATATGCATACATGCATACATATACATACATATACATATACAAACATACACATACATACATACATATATATATATATATAAATATATAGATATACATGTATATATACATAGACATATATACACATATACATATATATACATATACATATATATACATACATATGCATATAGATATACATATACATCAAAGCAATCCTTTTATATGCTGGAAAATAGGAATGCATAACTAGTTCCACATGTATATGCTTTGTCAAGATGGCTCATGTAGATGTACACCTAGAAGCAAATAGAATCAAAAACAATAACACCAAATTTGCAACAAGTACAAGATAAAGAAAAACCATACTTACAAGATTAGGATCTGAAGGTCGAGCGGCCATGCCCGTAGAGCCAGACTCCATGGAGAGACCAATAGGGGCTAGCAAAAAATCAATATTGGGGTCCTCTGCGAACCCATCCACAAAGCCCACTTTAGTAGACATACTTCTACGAGCTTATTTACAATGACACAATGTTATAATTTGAGCTCAGTAATTGACAACTCTTTCATAATTAAAAAAAAAAATAGTGTACTATAGCATCCAAATGTTAATTCGTACAAAACTTACAAATATCAATTTATAACCCTTCCACTTTTAATACTATTTAAAGAAGAAAAGATACAATAAGAAGAATAGAAATCCACTTTTAATGGTATACAAACAACAGGAGATACATCAAGAAGAATAAAAATAATAAATGCAAATACATATACCCTCATATGTATCTCTCTATCTTTCAGGATGCTTATATGTGTGTGCACGTAAGCTTTTATTTTTTCTATAGATATGTATTTATGCAGATTGTAAATTTTACTATGTTATAGCAAGAATCATATGGTGCAATAAGCTATCCAAAAATGTGTATAACATCACAACCTTAATTGAAGATTCAGCCTAGATTGCTTGTTATTCAGTATTATGGGAAAAATATTCATGCAAAATACCAATGCATAACGACTTACGAATTCCATAGCACAACAATTTGGTAAACCTCTATTTTGTTAGACAAGAGAGCCAAGGAAGACGATTCTTACAATACTATAATTTTAAAGCAACACCGCTATGGCTCTTTTGGCAATGCAAATTAATCAATATATTTTCTTGCCTTTATAACAAAAGAAGCAACAACCATTACTGAAGAATCAAACATTATTCGTGCTTCAGTCTTTTCCTAATAGTTCTTTTATGATTTTCCTATCTTTCTATAATATTTAATGGCAAATAATGGAGCTTCAATGTAGAATATATGCATGTATATATGTGTACAAATAATTAAGTACATATATGCATTGAAGTTCCCCTTTATGAACACATTTACAAACACACACATATAAGCATATATATGTATCCATATGTACATATGTATATGTGTGCCTATATACACATGACTATATCTAAATACTTGTGTATAGTATATTCTTTTATCACCATTTAGCTCTTGAGCTTGGAATTTATGAAGAGAAGAAATATCCAAAAAAATTTCCCCTCAATTAACCAATTGGGAAGGTTACAAATTCAAACCTTTTTGGTTGCTTATACCATATCATCTACTTCAAAGTTTGGCATTAGCATAGGCAACAAAAGGGTTGAATTTGAAGCCTTCTCAACCAGACAGCTGAGAGGAAATCCATTTTGAATGCTTACTTGCATTTTGGGTACCCTACATCTTTTTATGTAAAAGAAATCTTATCGATTTATTCAAACTTATAGGCAGAAAAAAAAATTCGAAACATATTGATAGAAGATTCAATCTACATCCTTTACATGAAAATATCGAAGACAAATAGAGAATTGTATAATAGGTATTAGACACATCCTTTACTGGTTTCTCATTTTAAAATTCAAGCAACATTATTTCCCACTAAATATTATAGACAAAATCAGAAAATTGTAAAACAACCATTAAAAGAAAAGCTAAAATTCATAGCTAGATCATAGATGAGTTGGAACCCACACTAAAAATTCTCATAAAAGGAAAGTAGGCTATGTAAAACTTGGTTTGTCAATTTAAATTTGAAGCTACATTGTTTGGTACGAAACCCATATTAAATAGAACTCATAAAGCCAATGAGCACCAATAATCTACACAACCTCCCCACAATGGCACAAGCTTAATCAATAATTCAAGCTACATCAGTTGGCAATAATTTTTGTAGTCAAATAGAAAATTTGCAAAAGAGCTATTGCATAACAAATCCTCTTGCTGGCCAAGCCAACGGGGAGCCCATTCAAAAGTTCAAATAGATAACTTGAATAGATAAAAGAGATATTAGAAACAACAACACTTACCAATTGCCAAACTAATTTTATATCCATCATGTTGATAATCTGCAAATGGTCCTATGTTAATGCATCCACCAACATAGATGCAAATAGATAACCAAATCAATAAATGCATGGCAATAAAAAAAACTAACCCTAAGCATATTTATTGAGAAAACAAACAAGGTTCCACTACAATTCCTCCTATGGTAACAGGTAGAAGGCGAAAAATGCAAAAGGATAAACATAGTCACATCCTGAGCAAGTGCCTGTTAGAAAATATGCACATTATGTGATTGCTCCAATTCATGGATGGGTTGATGTATTATATGTATGTATATATATATATGCATGTGTATAGATATGTATATATGTTTTACTAATAGCTCTATTAGAATTTCCCCATTTATGTATAATACGAAATGACACATAATGCGGATCTTTTTATACAAAGACATATAGCAAGAAGACACTAACAATAAATTAATTATTTATGCAAAACACCCATGTATAAAAGAGTATCCCAACAACAACTTCAAACAAAATATCCTATGGGCTAATAAATGTTTATACATCTATTTATATATGTATATATGGATAAACAAATGTATGTATGTTTTACTATCAGTTCTATTATAATTTCCCTATTTCTCTATATAACTAAATGCTAGATAATGCAGCTCCTCTTATACAATTACAACTATTTGTTAGTAAACTACAAATAAGATGCCCACTATATTCAAATCAAAAGCATGGAAGCTCAATGATAAAACTGTTGAGTTGCGGAATCAATAAGTTTTTTTGCATGGGTAGTTTACATAAATGATTAATTTATTATTTATCTCTTTCATTCTCTCCCATATTGATTAAATTGCATTGTTAAAAAAGTGATTTACAACAGATAAAAGAGCTAAACACAAACTTTGTACTATGCACTGCATTTTTCATTGTTTTCTTCAGTTAGATTGCTACATAAGATATTGGTACAAGACAAGTAGTCTATGTAACAACTATTGCAGCTATTAAGATGATACTCATGAATTAGGTGTATGCCATTCTCTAGTGTTTTCCTTATAGTTTTCTTACAATTTGCCTATTTTTCTATAATATTTAATCCCAAACAATGCAACTCGAGTTTACAACATATTCATGTATATATGTTTGTATATGTGTACATATATGTATAACATATACATACCTGCTACCTTAAGAGAAATTGTACTTAAATGTTTGCCTATTGTTTTGGTTGTCTGTGTGTAGACCCATTTCACAGATTTATAAGAGATTATCATTTTGTATGGATGCAAAAATTGCACTTTAAGCTTCCTTCTTCCATAAAAAAATATGGCTAGGGTTGGTTATTTGTATGTTGTTGGTCTATTGTTTTGATTGTCTATGTGTATCTTTGATGTTCCAGTCATTACCATGGGAGCAATTGTAGTTATCTGTCTATAGGGTTTAGCATTGTATGAAAACATTAACATATTGGAGGTAAAATTACTTTGGTGGTTGTCCAATTATTATTCTAGCAAGTCTTTTACAACTTGTCTATTTGTGGTGATGTAGCTCAAATTTTCAATGAAGCTTGTGCATTTTTGGAGAACATAATTCTACTAATTTCTACAAATAAAACCACACATATAATCTATGTGAAGCTAAAGAGAATCATTGAGATTATGTTTAAAGTAGTTGGTTTTATAGATCTTATAAACTCTTCTCATGCAAAGAATAAAAAAATAGTTATCCCATAGAAGAATAAGAATACCTCACCTGGTTGTGCATACACAACACTGAATATTGAAACAACATTTTCATCATCTATGTATATCTTTGGTGTTGCAGCCATTACCATAGAAGGAATTGTAGCTATCTGTGTGCAAGGTTTAGGGCTACATGAAACCATTGACATATATACATACATATATACATACATACATGCATATATATATATAATATATATATATATATACAAACACACACACACATATATATATATATATACATATATATACATATATACACATATGTATATATATAAATGCATACATACATATATGTGTGTGTGTGTATGCATACATACAAACATACATATACATACATGAAAAAAGAATTGAAATCACAAAGATGATCAACAATTCAATGCTAGACCACCATAGTATGTACATGACATCAGAACTAGACAAAGAGTCTTAAGCAAAAAAGTGTGATTGTATAAGATTTTAAAAATAAGCTATGTTCATATCACAATGAAAAATATATTAAACAACCCCAACCACAAAAAAAATAGATAACTCAATACTAAAGCATCCCATTTTACATATAAACATTCTAACAACATTTTACAAATCAATTTATCTAAAAAAGAATAGTTAAAATAATATATTCATATCATAACCTAAACATATGTAATCTTTTAGTATCAACATAAAAAACATGTGCGTTAGGGAAATATAATGTCACTTAAGACAATAATGCATTTCCATCATAAATCAAGTTTTGAATGTGGATAGTAAAAGTTTTAGAACCCACATAAAAGGTAGAAAAAATTATATGAAAAGATAATCAACATTTAGAAGTTTATTGTAAATAATTAAAATATTAAAATATATTAATAAAGCATATTAAATAATAAAACTTCAATTAAAATAAAACTCTAGTATCTTCTAGAACACCCACAATGTAAATAAATATCTTTTTATCAAGGTGTAAGTTAATAGATTTAAAATGTCATTTAAGACAATAATGCATTTCTATCATAAATCAAGTTTTGAATGTGGATGATAAAGTTTTAAAACACACGTAAAAGGTAGAAAAAATTATATTAAAAGATAATCAACATTTAGATGTTTTTTATAAATAATAAAACTAATATAGTAGCAAAGCATATTAAATAGTAAAATTTCAAGTAAAATATAACTCTAATATCTTCTAGAATAACTTTTGAGTCCATGTTCATGAGGTAAATAAATACCTTTTATCAAGGTGTAAGTCAACAACTTTATAATATCACTTAAAAAAATAATGCATTTCTATCATAATCAAGTTTTGAATGTGGATGGTAAAAGTTACCCAAGTAAAAGGTAGAAAAAAGTATAAAAAAGACAATCACCATTTAGAAGTTTATTGCAAATAATAAAAACAATATATTAGTAAAACATATGAAATAGTAAAATTTGAAAATAAAATTCTAGTATCTTCTAAAATATGTCTATGGAATAAATAAATATGTGTAGTATTTGTTTAATCTAAAATATAAGAGAGGAAAATCTTAAGTATAGACAAAATAGACAACTGACCTTTGTTACGGATGGGTAGATTTATTTGTATTTATATAAATAAAATGCTCCAGCTCAAAAACTTTGTATGTACATGGTATTTCTTTAAAGTAGGTGTTGCGTACAAAAAAAATTAAAATGTAATAATATAATATCATTACTGGCCATTCATTAAGCTAAGCCGGCATCTAGAATTAGAGCAACATCGGGTGGGTTAGGGTTTCCATAGATTGTTCCCGGAAAAGAGAGATTATAAGCATTGATATGTTATATTTTATCATTATCCTTTAGACTCTAGGTCATCTCAAGTCAAGGCCCGATGAAATGCATTGCCCATTGCCCCTCGGTCCATAGTGACTGACTGTTTATTCGTGGAGAGTTCGAATTTATATTAACTTCTTGCCCGTGACTGACATCGCTTGTTCCTACCACTCGCACACATTAGTGTTGAGAATTAAGGAGGAGATAAAACATAACTAACAGCAAGATGAATAAATAGAAATAAACATACAGAAAAACAGTATAACACAAGTTTTAACGTGGTTCATAACAAATGGCTACATCCATCAAGAAAGCAGGGAACAAGTCTTATTAATCTCCAATAATCCAATAATCTAATACAATACATGAACTACATACATATATTTATACATTCATATACAATCTTCTATATCCGCTCATTGGCTCTAACTCAGCTCTAATATCAATTGTTGAGAATTAAAGAGCAGATAAAACATAACTAACTGCAAGATGAATAAACAGAAATAAACAATATATATATATATATATATATATAAAATAATGTTTATGATAAAAATATAAATTATTTTAGAATTGGAATATGTCTTTCTAATTTCACTTTATATTAATATATATGATTTATTATAAATATATTTATTAATTCAAAATCTGTTGAAAATAGAATATTTTCAAATTTTAACATAGTTTTTTCTAATTTTTAAACATTTTGACATTTTTACTATTAATTATCAGTGCTTTTTATTAATATATGATTTATAATATTTATTATAAAAATATATATTAATTCAAAAAAATCTTTTCAAAATAGAATATAATTGATTTTTAACTTTTTGAATATTTTAACAAGATTTATTTTCTACATAATTTAGAAACTTCTTATTACAATTAACAGTAAATTTAATATTTTAGATTTATTTCTAATTATAAATATTTTCTTATCTTAAATTTTTTTTAATTACATCCAGAGCTGTTCTACAGTCATATAGGGCTCCAAAGACCCGTGTACATAAAAAAAATGCAAATGTAACTAATGAAAGTGGATGTGAATAGGCATGATCTTTGTAACTAATGGAAGTGGATGTGAGTAGGCATGATCTGATAATTGCATTTGCTTTAAAGTCTAGAACGAAAATGCCCTGTTTTATGAATGCTTTGAGAAGGGATTTATGTATCATGGCGGTATTATGACCCTATTTATTAAGGCCGGGCTTAACCGGCACACTCTAAGGGTACACTTAGGTGGCCGGTCCCACAGTCTCTTTAAATCCGTGATTTTTCCGTTTTCGTTTCACTTTTACCAAAGCCGTTTCGTTCGGGATACACTCTATCTGCTCAATTATGCATTTCATTTTTAATCCAACGTGTTGCCCAGGGCAGACAACGCATGGAGGAGATATTATAAAAAAGTATAAATGGTAGCTCAAAATGTCTTAGACCTTTCACTTATAAAACAACGTAAGAATATTAATATTTTGTTATATTTAAAATAGACTCCACGGATTTTATCCCGCGTGACCATATCTTAGAAGCGTATTATTTTTAGTTTTTGATATTTTAGATTTTTAATAATTATTAACAATAAATTATTAATAATTAAAATAATTAAAAATAATTAATATTGTTAAAAAATATTTATTTTAATAATTATTAACAATAAATTATTAATAATTAATATTATTAAAAATAATTATACATTGTTAATTTTAATTTTTAAATAAATTTATTAATAATTAATATTGTTAAAAATAATTAAATATTTTTTAATTTTAATTTTTAAATAAATTTATTAATAATAAATTATTCATAATTGATATTTAATAAGATTTTAATATTAAATATTTTTTCAATTTTAATTTTTGAAATAAATCTATTAATAATAAATTATTCATAATTGATGTTCAATAAGATTTATTTTAAAGATTTTTGGATGGTAATAATAAAAGATAATCAAGAATCAATAATAATTTTATTTTTTTAAATACTAATAATAATAAAATTAATAATAAATTATTAATTAAAAATTAATTATAGATAACAATTCTAATTAAAATTATTAAAATAATCAATAGTAAATTATTGATTATTAATTATTAATTATTTAAAATTAGAAAAAATAATTACACATAATAATAATAACACTAACAATAAATTATAGTTAAAAATCAATAGTAAATTATTGATTATAAATTATTTAAAATTAAAAAAAAAATTACACATAATAATAATAACACTAACAATAAATTATAGTTAAAAATCAATAGTAAATTATTGATTATTAGTTATTTAGAATTAAAAGAATAATTACATATAATAATAATAACAAATTGTAGTATCAAATTGTGTAGCACAACAGACAAACAAATTGAGAGATTGTCATGAGGGTAGTGATGCAACTTTTCTAATTAGAGTGTACTCCACGAGATTACAATTCTTTGAGACATTTTGTCAAATAGTTCACAAGCTTTGTCTATCCTCCCATATTTTGCATAGATTTCAAAAGGGCATCTACAACCACAAAATTTAAGAAAATTCATTTTCATATTATGTTTTCATTATGATTGGTTAAATCTTATACTAAATCTGAGTGTTGTTTGTGTTTTGACAAGAGTAGATTAATAGTTTTTTAGTTTTCTTATCAAACTCAAAATTACATGCACATAGAATGAACTATTGTTTAGTTACATAGAATGAACTATAATTTCTAAATTGATAAAGTTTTGCATTTGTTAATATACATTCCACATGAAATGTTGTCCTACCTATGTGTCATGTTGTATGCCATCTTTTTGTAAGGTTTTCATGTGTCTAAAACTCACACATTGGATGTTTGATGTAATGAATTTGGTGTTTTTTCTATCATTTTGGTGAACCACTCAAATGTTCCATCAAGAGAGTTGTGTTTATTGATTATAATTAATATGGAGCTGATTTTATTATTGATATTGCTTTTGTCTAATTATTTTGAATATTTTGATAGTTTTAATTAGAATTGTTATTTATAATTGATTTATAATTAATAATTTATTACTAGCATACATATATTAAATATTAATATATATAAAATACACTGAGAGTTATGGAGGCCCTATTGTAATTATAAATATTTAATTACTATAATAAAATTAATTATAATTATTAATATTAAATTTTAGTATTAATAATATAAAAAATGAAATCATTATAAAATTGACTATGATATGAAAAATAGGTATTTTAGAGTGGATAAGAATTTTTTTTTTCTTTAAATTTGTATTCATATTTTTGTTGCAGCACTAGGTGGAGGGGTTTTCACATTGTCTATGTAAAACAAAGATAGAAAATCCATTAAAACTGTTTTTAAATTTTCTTTAAATATGCTGGAAAAGACATCTACATACACAGTTATGCTAGTTGCATGTCATTTGAACATCAAATTCAAGCTAAAGAGTTTTTCCTTACATTGAATTTTTCTTTTTGGTGGATGCCATTGTAATACGCCTCTTGGCATAATTAATTTTATTATTATTAATAATTATTTTTTATTTCTAATTATTATTGATTGTTGATTATCTTTTTTTTTTTTTTGATCGGTAACATGAAATATTATATTACTTTAAAAATAAAGATTACAACCATTTCAATTCGATACCTCCCAAAACATTTCAAAAAAGATTGAAAAAAACACTTTAACGTGCAACCACCAACCACTAGCTTCTTTAAACACTGTATTTTTTACTAGTACAAAAAACCACCACCAACGGTCTCTGAGCTAACCCCAACTGAGCTAACAAATTGGGAAACCTATCAACTCAAAACCCCAAACCCAAAATTTCACTATTTGTAGAAGAGATTCAAACAAAAGAGGCAAAAAAATTCCAATAGATCTATCAATCATGAGCACTACCCGAGCCCGATGGACCTTCACCTAGTTCCTTCATTTGTTTCTTCTTTTGGAACCATCGCCACTTATTTGACCGATGTTTACTCTGGCATTTCACTTTCACCACCTTACCCTGCACTTCCCTTTTGGCCTTCTCAATGAACTCATCGAGCTCCATGATCTCAATAAAAAGCTTGAGAGCCTTCCATCCCAGTCTAGCTTCTTCCTGACACCTGGATTTGAAGTTTCCTTCCAACCATTGAATGAATGGCTTGATTCTGACACCCCCATAAAGCAACTCCATCTATTCATCAATAATTCCTTAAGAAATGTCCAGACCTACCCCTAGTATCGCCCATTTGAAAATGGAATCCATGTCCACCAAAAAATCCTTGTGAATGATTTTCAACATCACTTTATGCACCAACACCACAGGCTCTCCTATGTCAAGGCCCCATGCCACTATCAAGGAATACACGCCCAAATTTGTTATGAGCCTATGCCTTAGAGCACCAAAATCCTTTCCAATGATCATTTGTACACACTACACTATTCAGTCATCTTCAATTAGAAATAAACCCCTTAGTCTTTTTGTCGATGCTTCACCAAAAAACGGATTCAGAGACCTGGGAGATTGGAAAGTGAAATTCGCCTCCATTTTTCTCTAATAGAGCACCACCTTCATTGCCAGAAAACTACTGCTAGATGTTTTCGCCACTTCAAAATGTGAGGAAATCATCATTGCCTCAGCCTTTAAACTATCTTTCACCACCCACTTCAAATTTATTACTACTGGTACTACTTAATGGTACTACTTAAAGGCCATCTCTCGACTTCTCCATCACTTATTTTTCTTGTCTAAATTTCGGACCTAGGTGCCACTTCATGCATTCAATGTGATGTACTCACCTGACATCACCAAAAATCCACTAAATTTACTTCTTGAAAATCCTCAAATTTGAAGTCTTCAACCTCACTAAAAGATAGTGCCCACTTTGAAAGGACATCCGCTTCGACATTCCCACCACGTCTGATATGACTCACTGTAAAGCTTTCGAAATTGGATAATTCTTCTCTAATTTTATCGACCACAAATTGAGAGTGCCATGCATGAATTGAACCATTTATCACCACTTGCACAACTATCATCGAATCCCCTTCTAAGTGAACCTTTTTGGCACCTAATTCCTTCAACACTTAATTGCCAACAATGTCGCAAGAGCTTTAGCTGTATTATTCGTTCCTTCCGAGAATTTCTTTGCTCCTAACAACCACATCTCTGATCCAATCTCAGATAATAAATTGTGCCCCTGAAGGGCCAGAATTTCCCTTTGAGGTCCCATCAAAATTTATCTTCCACCATCCTTCTAGAGGTCTTTCCCAGCAAGTCATCTTACAATACTTCTCTGTTGGATATACCTAACTTGGCCCCTTAACGGGATTGTTGATTATCTATTATTATTATCATCTAAAAATATTTAAAATAAGTCTTAAACATCAATTATGAATAATTTATTATTAATGGATTTATTTCAAAAATTAAAATCTTATTAAAAATAATTTATAATTATTAAATTTATTTAAAAATTAAAATTAACAATATATAATTATTTTTAATAATATTAATTATTAATAATTTATTGTTAATAATTATTAAAAATCTAAAATGTAAAAAACTAAAAATAATACTCTTATAGATATGGTCACGCGGGATAAAAACCATGGAGTCTATTTTAAACATAACAAAATATTAATATTCTTACCGTTGTTTTATAATATCTCCTCCCTGCGTTGTCTCCCCAAACACGTGGGATTAAAAATGAAATGCATAATTGAATATGAGCGGATAGAGTGTATCCCGAACAGAAACGGTTTCAGTAAAAGTGAAACAAAAATGAAAAAATCATGGGTTTAAAGAGACTGTAGGCCTGGCCACCTAAGTGTACCCTTAGAGTGTGTCGGTTAAGCCTAGCCATTTATTAAGAGTCTCAGGCTTCCATAGTTCATAATTAGTGGAGAACAGGAGCTTTAGTAAAAAAATTAACATCATAGATATGGATGTTTTGGATCAGTTTACTCATCCATCTTCATGATAATGATGTTTTTAGATTGCAGATAAGACCTCCTAGATCTCCAAACTAATCCTCATCCAAATGATATACAACCGGATTTCTGAAAGAAACCACATATTCATTTTTTTCTTAAGATTATGTTTAGATTGGTGTCCTGGTTTGTAGATTGATTCACCGTTTGTCTCATTTAAATGTTCTTGTACTAAACTTTATGGTGTTTGATTTGGATAGCATGATGATTCTTTGGCTATCAATCGGCCTTAAGAGAATATTGTTGCAATGCTTCCTTGACTGATTCTGCAGGGGTGCACCTTGGAGCTATATACACCCTAGAAAAAATAAAATTTTCAAGGTTGATTAATATATATCAAACGTGTCATTGATTGCTATTGCCAAGCACTATTCAAATTTGAAAGAAATCAAGCTCATTGGTTGTGACTCTGTCACAGGAGATGGAATTTGTGCCTTTTCACAACACGTTTCTTTGGAGGCAATGATTTTAGATGGATGTAGTAATGTCCACAGTGAAGATATTGAACAAATGGTACTTGGATGCCCCACCATAAGTTATCTTCGATTAGATCAAGATCTCAGACATTGGATTCCTGCCAATGTAATTGAGAAAATTTAGGGTCGGTGTCGAGTAGAATGGTTATAAATTGCTAATAATGCCCTTAATTGGGAGAGGTTTCAAAACCCCAAAAATTGGCTTTGTTGATGTGAAGGAAATATTCTTAAATAGCTTAATCCAACACATGCTATTGAATTGTTTAAAATTGTTGAGAATTCGTATGATTCAAACTTGTTATATAGTCTCAAATAGGTGCACAATACTCACAAACTCATGAAACGTATGAGTAGAAGACTAGAATAAATGGTCTAGGAATGATTAGGTGGAGTAAGCAAATTGACAATGGAAGTTAGAACTACTGGACTACTCGTGGAATCTTTAATTGAATAATTCTAAAGAAAACTAATAAAGCAGTGAAAATAATTAAACAATTAGAAAACAAGTGAGACAATCAATTGGTAAATCTCCAATCCTTGTAAATGCAATAACTATCCCAAGTTCAAACTATTGGAATCATCTCATTTACTATGGTTCTGTTTCTTGATTATCTCATAAAAAATTTCATCATAACATGGCCTTCTCTCTCATTTGAAGATCCAGCCAACATAGAATATTCATCATAGTATTGTCTTCTCTCTCAACCAATGAGCCCGACATCTTTTAACACTACCATTGGATCTTTGGATCTATTGAAAGCCATTGCCTCTGCCACAAGCATCAAGCCACATTAACATGAAATCACACAATAGGAATTGAGGGAAACATTAACGAGTCTACCACCTGGGTCACAAGAGTCATCTTCTTGCAATTAAAAGTGAGCCTGTGATTGCTAGGACTATCTAAAAGTTTATAAATATTAAATTTATAAATTTAGAAACTTATAAGTTTATATAAACTTAGAAATTTAGAAACTTTTAACATTAATCATTAATTTAAGATCAAAATTTATAACATTAATCTTTAATTTAAGATCAAAACTTATAAGTTTATAAATTTATAAACTTTTAAATTTTAGAGACTTATAAATTTAAAAAAAAAGCAAGGCATATCTTTGTTTCTAAATTTCTAAAAGCTTAGAAACTTATAAGCTTATAAATTTATAAACTTAGAAATTTAAAAGTTTATAAACTTATAAATTTATTTTATTAGACATGAAAAAAGTTTCTAAAATTTATAAATTTTAAAAAATCAATATATATATATATATATATATATATATATATATATATATATATATATATATATATATATATATATATATATATATATCTTAACATATATAAGTTTCTAAAATTTATAAACTTATAAATTTTAGAACTTATAAATTTCTAAAAACTAGCAAGAAGCAAGAATATCTTTGTTTCTAAGTTTCTAAAAACTTACAAACTTATCAAATTATAAATATTGTATAAATTAAAAAAATTAAAATTTATAAATTAAAAAATATTTTTTTATTAATTAAAAAATAAAAATTATAAATTAAAAAAATAAATTATTATAAATTAAAAATAATAATTTTTTATAAATTAATTATTATTTTTTTTTTTATACATTAAAAAAATAATTTTTTTAAAAAATAAATAAATAAATAAATAAACTAACAATAGTAAATTATTGATTATAAATTATTTAAAATTAAAAAAAATAATTACACATAATAATAATAACACTAACAATAAATTATAGTTAAAAATCAATAGTAAATTATTGATTATTAGTTATTTAGAATTAAAAGAATAATTACATATAATAATAATAACAAATTGTAGTATCGGGCGGGGGCCCTAGCTCGGTTGGCTAAGTAATTCCGTTGCGGCTCTACTGGTCACGAGTTCTAGTCTCCCCCGTCCCGTGGTACCGGAGGGCGTGTCGGGCCAGCGCCGCTGGTCACGTTAAAAAGTTTACTTATAGGGGGTTGTGCTACCCGATTCCTGCAATCTAAAAAACAAATTGTAGTATCAAATTGTGTAGCACAACAGACACAAACAAATTGAGAGATTGTCATGAGGGTAGTGATGCAAATTTTCTAATTAGAGTGTACTCCACGAGATTACAATTCTATGAGACATTTTGTCAAATAGTTCACAAGCTTTGTCTATCCTCCCATATTTTGCATAGATTTCAAAAGGGCATCTACAACCACAAAATTTAAGAAAATTCATTTTCATATTATGTTTTCATTATGATTTGTTAAATCTTATACTAAATTTGAGTGTTGTTTGTGTTTTGACAAGAGTAGATTAATAGTGTTTTTAGTTTTCTTATCAAACTCAAAATTACATGCACATAGAATGAACTATTGTTTAGTTACATAGAATGAACTATAATTTCTAAATTGATAAAGTTTTTCATTTGTTAATATACATTCCACATGAAATGTTGTCCTACCTATGTGTCATGTTGTATGCCATCTTTTTGCAAGGTTTTCATGTGTTTGAAACTCACACATTGGATGTTTGATGTAATGAATTTGGTGTTTTTTCTATCATTTTGGTGAACCACTCAAATGTTCCATCAAGAGAGTTGTGTTTATTGATTATAATTAATATGGAGTTGATTTTATTATTGATACTGCTTTTGTCTAATTATTTTGAATATTTTGATAATTTTAATTAGAATTGTTATTTATAATTGATTTTTAACTAATAATTTATTACTAGCATACATATATTAAATATTAATATATATAAAATACACCGAGAGTTATCGAGGCCCTATTGTAATTATAAATATTTAATTACTATAATAAAATTAATTATAATTATTAATATTAAATTTTAGTATTAATAATATAAAAATGAAATCATTATAAAATTGATTATGATATGAAAAATAGGTATTTTAGAGTGGATAAGAATTTTTTTTTCTTTAAATTTGTATTCATATTTTTGTTGCAGCACTAGGTGGAGGGGTTTTCACATTGTCTATGTAAAACAAAGATATCAAATCCATTAAAACTTTTTTTAAATTTGCTTTAAATCTGCTTGAAAAGACGTCTACATACACAGTTATGCCAGTTGCATGTCATTTGAACATCAAATTCAAGCTAAATAGTTTTTCCTTACATTGAATTTTTCTTTTTGGTGGATGCCATTGTAATACGCCTCTTGGCATAATTAATTTTATTATTATTAATAATTAATTTTTTATTTTTAATTGTTATTGATTGTTGATTATTCTTTTTTTTTGGTCGGTAACATGAAATATTATATTACTTTAAAAATAAAGATTACAACCATTTTAGTTTGATACCTCCCAAAACATTTCAAAAAAGATTGAAAAAAACACTTTAACGTGCAACCACCAACCACTAGCTTCTTTAAACACTTTAATTTTTACTAGTACAAAAAACCACCACCAATGGTCTCTAAGCTAACCCCAACTGAGCTACCAAATTGGGAAACCTATCAACTCGAAACCCCAAACCCAAAATTTCACTATTTGTAGCAGAGATTCAAACAAAAGAGGCAAAAAAATTCTAATAGATCTATCAATCATGAGCACTACCCAAGCCCGATGGACCTTCACCTAGTTCCTTCATTTGTTTCTTCTTTTGGAACCTTCGCCACTTATTTGACCGATGTTTACTCTGGCATTTCACTTTCACCACCTTACCTTGCACTTCCCTTTTGGCCTTCTCAATGAACTCATCGAGCTCCATGATCTCAATAAAAATCTTGAGAGCCTTCCATCCCATTCTAGCTTCCTCCGGGCACCTAGATTTGAAGTTTCCTTCCAACCATTGAATGAATGGCTTAATTACAACATCCCCATAAAGAAACTCCATCTATTCATTAATAATTCCTTAAGAAATGTCCAGACCTACCCCTAGTATCGCCCATTTGAAAATGGAATCCATGTCCACCAAAAAATCCTTGTGAACGATTTTCAACATCACTTTACATACCAACACCATAGGCTCTCCTATGTCAAGGCCCCATGCCACTATCAAGGAATACATGTCCAAATTTGTTCTAAGCCTATGCCTTAGAGCACCAAAATCCTTTGCAATGATCATTCGTACACACTACACTATTCAGTCATCTTCAATTAGAAATAAACCCCTTAGTCTTTTTGTCGATGCTTCACCAAAAAATGGATTCAGAGACCTGGGAGATTGGAAAGTGAAATTCGCCTCCATTTTTCTCTAATAGAGCACCACCTTCATTGCCAGAAAACTACTGCTAGATGTTTTCGCCACTTCAAAATGTGAGGAAATCATCATTGCCTCAGCCTTTAAACTATCTTTCACCACCCACTTCAAATTTATTACTACTGGTACTACTTAATGGTACTACTTAAAGGCCATCGCTCGACTTCTCCATCAGTTATTAGTCTTGTCTAAATTTTAGACCTAGGTGCCACTTCATGCATTCAATGTGATGTACTCACCTGACATCACCAAAAATCCACTAAATTTACTTCTCGAAAATCCTCAAATTTGAAGTCTCCAACCTCATTAAAAGATAGTGCCCACTTTGAAAGGACATCCGCTTCGACATTCCCACCACGTCTGATATGAATCACTGTAAAGCTTTCAAAATTGGATAATTCTTCTCTAATTTGATCGACCACAAATTGAGAGTGCCATGCATGAATTGAACCATTTATCACCGCTTGCACAACTATCATCGAATCCCCTTCTAAGTGAACCTTTATGGCACCTAATTCCTTCAACACTTAATTGCCAACAATGTCGCAAGAACTTCAGCTATATTATTCGTTCCTTCTGACAATTTCTTTGCTCCTAACACAACCATATCTCTAATCCAATCTCAAATAATAAATTGTGCCCCTGAAGGGCTAGGATTTCCCTTTGAGGCCCCATCAAAATTTATCTTCCACCATCCTTCTAGAGGTCTTTCCCAGCATGTCATCCTACAATACTTCTTTGTTGGATATACCTAACTTGGCCCCTTAACGGGGTTGTTGATTATCTATTATTATTATCATCTAAAAATATTTAAAATAAGTCTTAAACATCAATTATGAATAATTTATTATTAATGGATTTATTTCAAAAATTAAAATCTTATTAAAAATAATTTATAATTAATAAATTTATTTAAAAATTAAAATTAACAATATATAATTATTTTTAATAATATTAATTATTAATAATTTATTGTTAATAATTATTAAAAATCTAAAATGTAAAAAACTAAAAATAATACTCTTATAGATATGGTCACGTGGGATAAAAACCATGGAGTCTATTTTAAACATAACAAAATATTAATATTCTTATCGTTGTTTTATAATATCTCCTCCCTACGTTGTCTCCCCAAACACGTGGGATTAAAAATGAAATGCATAATTGAATATGAGCGGATAGAGTGTATCCCGAATGGAAACAGTTTTGGTAAAAGTGAAACAAAAACGAAAAAATCACGGGTTTAAAGAGACTGTGGGCCTGCCCACCTAAGTGTACCCTTAGAGTGTCGGTTAAACCCAGCCATTTATTAAGAGTCTTGGGCTTCCATAGTTCATAATTAGTGGAGAATAGGAGCTTTAGTAAAAAAAATTAACATCATAGATATGGATGTTTTGGATCAGTTTACTCATCCATCTTCATGATAATGATGTTTTTAGATTGTAGATAGGACCTCCTAGATCTCCAAACTAATCCTCATCCAAATGATATACAGCCGAATTTTTGTAAGAAACCACATATTCATTTTTTTCTTAAGATTATGTTTAGATTGGTGTCCTGATTTGTAGATTGATTCACTGTTTGTCTCATTTAAATGTTCTTGTACTAAACTTTGTTGGTGACATGGACTTTTTGCTATACATATTTTAATCTTCCCTGCCACCGTTGCATATCTACCATATCTACCACATTTACTCCATCATTCCTCCCACTTCTATCTACCTTCTTCTATCTCCTTCTCCGATGCATCTAGACACTTCTCTTAGCGTATTCTAGAAGCTTCCCCTGTAGCTGAGCAAAAAGACTCTGTTTTGTAAAATGAAGGATGTAATACTCTGTTTTGAGTAGAAGAATGTATGGGCATAAAGAGCACTGTCAGCTCTCTATTTTTCATAAGGAAATAATATAAATATGTATGTTGTTTCTAATATTAACTGTGTTTTTTATAATGCTCTATGTTGAATGCTATGTTTACTCTTTCTCAGTTGAAAACCCTGTTTAGTTTGTCTCTGTATTTTTATCCAGCAAAGTGGTATCAGAGCTACTGATAGAGAAAAGCTTGGATGGATTGAAGTGGGAAAGGAGATTGTAAACAACGAAGTTGAAGATTGAGTCAAAGAAGACTTGCAGAAGTGAATGTACCACCCAAAAAAGAGTGTAGATCCCCGTTGTTTGTAGATGGCCCTTGAATGTAGATGTTAACAGAGATTAAAACAGTAGTCTTGTTGAAGCTGTTAGACAGATTGTAGCTATTGGAAGATTCCAAAAATCATATATATTGAAGGTTGCAGCCATCACACATATAGCAAGGGTTTGCAAGATTGAAGAGATTTGAAAAGAAAATAGAGGAGGCAAGGTGTTTAAAAAATTATGGCAGGAACAAGTGGAAGCATTGCACAACCACAGATTCCAATCTTCAATGGAAAAAATTATGAATATTGGAGCATAAAAATGAAAACCCTATTTTTCTCCTAGGATGTTTGGGACTTGGTTGAAAATGGGTTTCTTGAACCAGCAGACCAGCAAGCTTATCAAGCTCTTACACAAGCTGAAAAAGATTTGTTGAAAGAAAACAAGAAGAAGGATGCTAAGGCGTTGTTTATCATTCAGCAGGCAATGGAGGAATCACTCTTTCCAAAAGTTTTAGCTGCTACAAGATCAAAACAGGCATGGGAAAGTTTGCAAACAACTTACCAAGGCATAGACAAGGTGAAAATAGCAAAATTACAAATTCTTAGAAGGGATTTTGAAAATCTGCAGATGAAAGATTCAGACTCAATAGATTCATTCTTCACTCATGCAATGGCAATAGTAAATCAAATGAGATCCTATGGAGACACCATTGAAGATCAAAAGATTGTGGAAAAATTACTTAGAAGTCTATCTACAAAGTTTGATCCAGTTGTAATAGCCATTTTGGAGGCCAAAGATCTTACTCAACTATCAGTATATGAATTAATGGAATCACTCTTAGTACATGAGCAAAGATTAAATTGATCAGGGTCATCATCATTGGAAAATGCATTCAGGACTTAGCTATCATTTGGTAGAACAAGAGGGAGATCAAATTACAGCAGAGCCAGAGGACGTTTTACACCAAGAGGAGGAAGAGAAAATACACAATTTGAGAGCAGAAGACCAGCATCAAGCCCACATACCCATTCTACACCAACAAGAGGAAGGGGGAGTAGCCATTCTTATAGCCATCATCAAGGAGAAAGGTATGATAAATCCAACATCCAATGTCATTATTGCAATAAATTTGGGCATTTTGCATCAGAATGTAGAAAAAGGCAATATGACATGAATAAGCAAAAGGCACATTTTACAAATGAAGACAAGCCCAACACTAGTGAAGAAAACACCATATTGATAACATGCAATGTAGCACAAGAGAGCTCCAATGAAGTATGGTTTTTAGATAGCGGTTGTAGTAATCATATGAGTGGGAGTAAGGAGATGTTTGCAACAATAGATGATTCGATAAAATCAGAAGTGAAATTGGGAAATGATCAACGAGTTTCAGTCATGGGCAAAGGGTCAATTAACATAAAAACTAAGCAAGGTGAGGAGAAACATATTTCTGATGTATACTATGTTCCTGGATTGCAACACAATCTCATAAGCATTGGGCAACTTGTGCAAAAAGGATATAGGATATACTTTGAAAATGGTGAATGTGTGATTTTAGATAAGAAACCAAGCAATAGGTTGATTGCAAAAGTTGAGATGACAAAAAATAGGATGTTTCCTCTTAGAATCCAAAGTGAACTATTCTTAGAGCCACAAGGATTGCAAAAGGTTGCTAAGTTAGCTTTCAAAGCTTCATATAAAAATGAATCTTGGCTATGGCATTTAAGACTTGGGCATTTAAACTTCAAAGGATTACAGCTGTTACACAAGAAAAGAATGGTATATGGACTGCCACCAATAGAGCCACTTAAGACAACATGTGAGAGCTGCATATTGGCAAAGCAACATAGGAAAGCATTTCCAGTTGGAGAGTCTTATAGAGAAAATCATCCACTTGAAATAGTGCATTCAGACCTTTGTGGACCTATGCAAACACCATCCATAAGTGGAAAGCTTTATTTCTTGACATTTATTGATGATTTCAGTAGAAAAGTTTGGGTTTAGTTCTTGAAATATAAATTAGATGCATTTGCTATTTTTAAGGAGTTCAAAGCAAAAGTTGAGAAAGAAAGTGGATACTATATCAAAACATTGAGAACCGATCAAGGTGGAGAGTACATATCAAATGATTTTCAGAATTTTTACAAAGAAAATGGCATAAAGAAACAATTTACAGCAAGGTATACTCCTCAACAAAATGGAGTAGCCGAGAGAAAGAATAGGACAATCATGGAAATGGCACGAAGTATGATAAAAGCAAAACATCTACCAAATGAATATTGGGCTGAAGCGGTTGCATGTTCGGTATATATATTAAATAGATGCCCAACAAAAGTAGTGATAAATAAAACACCAGAAGAAGCTTGGAGCAAAAGGAAGCATAACATAGTACATTTGAGAGTCTTTGGCTATGTAGCATACTCCTTGATACCTCAAGAGTTGAGAAAGAAGTTAGATGATAGAGGAGAGAAGTGTATATTTGTGGGATATAGTGAACAATCCAAGGCATACAAGCTATACAATCCTATCACAAAGAAGCTGATAATAAGTTGTGATGTTGAGTTTGTTGAAGAAGAAGCATGGGATGGCAGCATAGACAAAACAACTTCAGTTGCAGCTAGTGTTCCACAAGAAAATGAAGAAAAAGAAACTCAAGTTCTGCCTACTACACAAGAAAATGTTCCTACAACACCTTCTAGGGCACCTACCACTCCAAATCCAATTACTCCAGCAAGTAATAACAGCAGTGAGTCCTCTAATCCAACACTTGCATCACTAAGATCAAGATCTAGAAACACTTCAAAAAAGACACGAAGTCTAAGGGAGATATATGATGAAATACAAGAGGCTGAAAATGATGATTTATGCTCTAATTTTACATTCTTAATACAAGTTGATCCAATTTATTTTGAAGATGCAATTAAGGATGACAATTGGATTACAGCCATGGATGATGAGATTTAATCAATTGAAAAAAATCAAACTTGGGATCTTGTAGAGCTTCCTAAAGGCAAGGATGTGATTGGAGTTAAGTGGATTTACAAGACAAAGTATAACGTTGATGGAAAAGTAGAGAAACACAAGGCAAGACTTGTAGCTAAAGGCTTCACACAACAATCGGGCATAGACTACAATGAAACATTTGCACCCATGGCAAGATTGGATACCATTAGAATGGTCTTATCTATAGCAGCTCAAAACAATTGGAAGGTTTACCAAATGGATGTGAAATCAGCATTTTTGAATGGCATTTTAGAAGAAGTGTATATAAAACAACCACCAGGTTATGAAGTTTTGGGAGAAGAACATAAAGTATACAAACTGAAAAAGGCACTATATGGTTTGAAACAAGCTCCTAGAGCTTGGTACAGCAGGATAGATTCTTATTTTTTGAATAATGGGTTTAACAAGTGTGGCAATGAACCAAGTTTGTATGTCAAAGTGAATGATGAAGGAGAAATCTTGATAGTGTGCTTGTATGTAGATGATTTGATATTCACAGGTAACATGTCAACTAACTCATTCAAGGAAGCCATGAAAGAGAATTTGATATGACTGATTTGGGGCTCATGAGATATTTTCTTGGTATAGAGGTAAGTCAAAATGACCAAGGCATTTTTATTTGTCAAAGCAAGTATGTTAATAATTTTTTGAAGAGATTTAAGATGACAAATGTAAATCCAATTCCTACACCTGTTGCATTGGGTTTAAAACTTAGCAAGGATGAAAAAAGTCCTAGTGTTGATGCAACTTTATTCAAAAGATTAGTTGGCAGCCTCATGTATCTAACCGCCACAAGACTGGATATCATGTATGGGGTGAGTCTTATTTCTAGATTCATGGACACACCAAAAGAATCACATTGGAAAGCTGGAAAAAGAATTTTAAGATATATCGCTGGAACAAAGAGCTTTGGGATTTTGTATACATCTTCAGACGACTACAAATTGATCGGATATATAGATAGTGATTGGGGAGGTAGCATGGATGATAGAAAAAGCACCTCGAGCTATATCTTTTATCTAGGACCGGGAGCTATCTCTTGGGCATCAAAAAAACAACCAATTGTGACACTCTCATCAGCTGAAGCAGAATATGTTGCAGCCACATCAGCAACTTGCCAGGCAGTATGGATGAGAAGGGTGCTTTCAGATTTGAGGCATCCACAAGAAGAACCATCAAAATTTTTTTGTGATAATAATTCAGCAATTGCTTTATCTAAAAATCATGTTTTTCATAAACGGAGCAAGCATATTGATACAAGGTATAATTTTATTCGTGAATTGGTGAACAATGGTGACATACATCTTCAGTTTTGCAGGTCCGAAGAACAACTGGCAAATATCTTTACAAAGCCACTTTCAAAGAATGTTTTTGAGCATCTCCGAGAAGCACTTGGTATTGTAGACATACGTGGCAGTGAAGATTAAGGGGGAGTGTTGGTGACGTGGACTTTTTGCTGTACACATTTTAATCTTCCCTGCCACCGTTGCATATCTACCATATCTACCGCATTTACTCCATCATTCCTCCCGCTTCTATCTACCTTCTTCTATCTCCTTCTCTAATGCATCTAGACACTTCTCTTAGCGTATTCTGGAAGCTTCCCCTATAGCTGAGCAAAAAGACTCTGTTTTGTAAAATGAAGGATGTAATACTCTATTTTGAGTAGAAGAATGTATGGGCATAAAGAGCACTGAAAGCTCTCTATTTTTCATAAGGAAATTATATAAATCTGTATGTTGTTTCTAATATTAACTGTGTTTTTTATAATGCTCTATGCTGAATGCTGCATTTACTCTTTCTCAGTTGAAAACCCTGTTTAGTTTGTCTCTGTATTTTTATCCAGCAAACTTTATGGTGTTCGATTTGGATAGCATGATAATTCTTTGGCTATCAATCGGCCTTGAGAGAATATTGTTGCAATGCTTCCTTGATTGATTCTGCAGGGGTGCGCCTTGGAGCTATATACACCCTAGAAAAAATAAAATTTTCAAGGTTGATTAATATATATCATATGTGTCATTGATTGCTATTGCCAAGCACTATTCAAATTTGAAAGAAATCAAGCTCATTGGTTGTGACTCTGTCACAGGAGATGGAATTTGTGCCTTTTCACAACACATTTCTTTGGAGGCAATGATTTTAGATGGATGTAGTAATGTCCACAATGAAGATATTGAACAAATGGTACTTGGATGCCCCACCATAAGTTATCTTCGATTAGATCAAGATCTCAGACATTGGATTCCTGCCAATGTAATTGAGAAAATTTAGGGTCATTGTCGAGTAGAATGGTTATAAATTGCTAATAATGCCCTTAATTGGGAGAGGTTTCAGAACCCCAAAAATTGGCTTTGTTGATGTGAAGGAAATATTCTTAAATAGCTTAATCCAACACATGCTATTGAATTGTTTAAAATTGTTGAGAATTCGTATGATTCAAACTTGTTATATAGTCTCAAATAGGTGCACAATACTCACAAACTCATGAAACGTATCAGTAGAAGACTAGAATAAATGGTCTAGGAATGATTAGGTGGAGTAAGCAAATTGACAATGGAAGTTAGAACTACTGGACTGCTCGTGGAATCTTTAATTGAATAATTCTAAAGAAAACTAATAAAGCAGTGAAAATAATTAAACAATTAGAAAACAAGTGAGACAATCAATTGGTAAATCTCCAATCCTTGTAAATGCAATAACTATCCCAAGTTCAAACTATTGGAATCATCTCATTTACTATGGTTCTGTTTCTTGATTATCTCATAAAAAATTTCATCATAACATGGCCTTCTCTATCATTTGAAGATCCAGCCAACATAGAATATTCATCATAGTATAGTCTTCTCTCTCAGCCAATGAGCCCGACATCTTTTAACACTACCATTGGATATTTGCATCTATTGAAAGCCATTGCCTCTACCACAAGCATCAAGCCACATTAACATGAAATCACACAATAGGAATTGAGGGAAAGATTAATGAGTCTACCACCTGGGTCACAAGAGTCATCTTCTTGCAATTAAAGGTGACCCTGTGATTGCTAGGACTATCTAAAAGTTTATAAATTTAGAAACTTATAACATTAATCATTAATTTAAGATCAAAATTTATAACATTAATCTTTAATTTAAGATCAAAACTTATAAGTTTATAAATTTATAAACTTTTAAATTTTAGAGACTTATAAATTTTGAAAAAAAATCAAGGCATATCTTTGTTTCTAAGTTTCTAAAAACTTAGAAACTTATAAGCTTATAAATTTATAAACTTAGAAATTTAAAAGTTTATAAACTTATAAATTTATTTTATTAGACATGAAAAAAGTTTCTAAAATTTATAAATTTAAAATATATATATATATATATTCTAAAAAGTAGCAAGTAGCAAGAATATCTTTGTTTCTAAGTTTCTAAAAACTTACAAACTTATCAAATTATAAATATTGTATAAATTTTAAAAAAATTAAAATTTATAAATTAAAAATAAATAAATTATAAATTAAAAAAAAAAAAAAATTTAAAATAAATAAATAAATAAATATATATATATATATATATATATATATATATAACTTAACATATATAAGTTTCTAAAATTTAAGATTTATAAACTTATAACATTAATCTTTAATTTAATATCAAAATTTCAATTGAAGAAACAATTATTCAATAAATTTATAAGTTCATCTTATATATTAAATTTAAGATTTATAAGTTGATAAATTTATAAACTTATTAAATTTATCATTTACCTTATAAATTTATTTTATTAGACATGAAAAAAGTTTCTAAAATTTATAAATTAAAATATATATATATATATATATATATATATATCTTAACATATCTAAATCTATAAATTTATATATACAAGTTTAACATAAATATAGATTAACATATATAAGTTTATAAATTTATAAGTTTCTAAAAACTTATATAAGTTTCTAAGTTGGAGGAACTAGAATTGAAGTTGTCTGCTCCTAGTAATGAGGAAGGAAAATGGAATAAGAACAATACTGGAATGGGACATTATGACATTGAGGACAAGTATAAGACTCTGGATGCTGAAATTGTTAAAATAAAAAACAATATGAAAACTATTGTGGAACAAAACCATAGAATGGCAAGGCACAATGCCATTATCATCAATGCAATGTCTCAAAAGTTGGAAAAGTCACAATAGGGCTTGTTGGTTGTTGATCTGGAAGATGACAAGGAAAAAAGCAAGAATGAGAACCAAGGAATTTCGAAGAGGACCCGTGTCAACCTAAAGAGGATAGCGTGTTCTACTAACTAGATGGTCCACATCTTAAAGAGGGGGGTTTAAGAAATGAACGACATGGAAGTTGAGACAGTGGAAACTTTAAAGTCTCAAGTTTAGTCATTGTTGGTGTTTAGCCTCTCTGTTTATAGGGCCTTTGATGATCTTTTCTTTTGTTTGTAAACTTTGTGGTTTTGGGTCCTTGTAAAACCTGTTTTTTCCTCTTTCAAAAACTTATATAAGTTTCTATCTTCTTTTTCAATTAAAAAACAACAAGGGATATCTTTGTTTTGAATATATCTTAAATTTATAAAAAATATATACAAATTTAACATATTTGTTTTATGTTTTATCTTTATAAATAATTACTCTTTATTAAAAAATACTTAAAGAAAACAACATAAAAATATGAATAGATACTAAAAGTTCCTATTGAAATTTTATGTAGAAATTTAATATCGATAATACTAAAATATTGGAATGAAGAAACTTATAAATTTATAACTTTTATGTTTATAAATTTATAAACTTATAAACTTATAATATTTATAAACTTATAAATTTATTAAATTCTAAGATTCTAACATTTATAAGTTTATAAATTTATAATTTATAAAATTATAAAAAGGAATGTAAAATAATTGTTCTTTTTAAAAATTCTAAATCAATATATTTAAAATTAAAAAAATAATTTATTTTTTTTATAAATTCTAAAAAATATATATATATCTTAACATATATATAAGTTTCTAAAATTTAAAATTTATAAACTTATAACATTAATCTTTAATTTAATATCAAAACTTCAATTGAAGAAACAATTATTCAATAAATTTATAAGTTCATCTTATATATTAAATTTAAGATTTATAAGTTGATAAATATATAAACTTATAAAATTTATCATTCACCTTATAAATTTACTTTATTAGACATGAATTTTTTTTCTAAAATTTATAAATTAAAAAATATATATATAAATATCTTAAGATATCTAAGTCTATAAATATATATATATATATAACTTTAACATAAATATAGATTAACATATATAAGTTTATAAATTTATAAGTTTCTAAAAACTTATATAAGTTTCTAAGTTGGAGGAACTAGAATTGAAGTTGTCTGCTCTAAGTAATGAGGAAGGAAAATAGAATAAGAACAATACTGGAATGGGACATTATGACATTGAGGACAAGTATAAGACTTTGTAAGCTAAAAATTTTAAAATAAAAAACAATATGAAAATTGTTGTGGAACAAAATCATAGAATGGCAAGGCACAATGCCATTATCATCAATGCAATGTCTGAAAAGTTGGAAAAGTCACAACAGGGCTTGTTGGTTGTTGATTTGGAAGAGGACAAGGAAAAACACAAGAATGAGAACCAAGGAATTGCAAAGAGGACCTGTGCCAACCTAAAGAGGATAGTGTGTCCTACTACCTAGATGGTCCACATCTTATAGAGGGGGGTTTAAGAAATGAACGACATGGAAGTTAAGACAGTGGAAACTTTAAAGTCCCAATTTTAGTCATTGTTGGTGTTTTGTCTGGTCTTTGTGGGCATTTTCTATGGCCCTTGCTAGCCTTTTTTGGTGGTTGTGGCTTTGTCATTTTGTTGTCCTCTATATAGCCTCTTTGTTTATAGGGTCTTTGATGATATTTTCTTTTGTTTGTAAACTTTGTAGTTTCGGGTCCTTGTAAAACCCTTTTTTTCCTCTTTCAAAAACTTATATAAGTATCTATCTTCTTTATCAATTAAAAAACAACAAGGGATATCTTTGTTTTGAATATATGTTAAATTTATAAAACTATATACAAATTTAACATATTTGTTTTATGTTAAATTATCTTTATAAATAATTACTCTTTATTAAAAAATACTTAAAGAAAACAACATAAAAATATGAATAGATACTAAAAGTGCCTATTGCAATTTTATGTAGAAATTTAATATAGATAATACTAAAATATTAGAATGAAGAAACTTATAAATGTATAACTTTTAAGTTTATAAATTTATAAACTTATAAACTTATAATATTTATAAACTTATAAATTTATAAATTTCGAAGATTGTAACATTTATAAGTTCATAAATTTATAAAATTATAAAAAAGAATGTAAAATAATTGTTCTTTTTAAAAATTCTAAATCAATATATTTAAAATAAAAATAATAATTTTATTTTTTTATAAATATATATATATAACTTTAACATAAATATAGATTAACATATATAAGTTTATAAATTTATAAGTTTCTAAATACTTATATAAGTTTCTAAGTTGGAGGAACTAGAATTGAAGCTGTCTGCGAGTAATGAGGAAGGAAAACGGAATAAGAACAATACTAGAATGGGACATTATGACATTGAGGACAAGTATAAGACTCAGGAAGCTAAAATTCTTAAAATAAAAAAAATATGAAAACTGTTGTGGAACAAAACCATAGAATGCCAAGGCACAATGCCATTATCATCTATATTAAATTTCTACATAAAATTGCAATAGGCACTTTTAAATTTAATATAGATAATATTAAAATATTATAATGAAGAAACTTCTAAATTTATAACTTTTAAGTTTATAAATTTATAAACTTATAAATTTGTAAATTTCTAAGATTCTAACATTTATAAGTTCATAAATTTATAAAATTATAAAAAAGAATGTAAAATAATTGTTCTTTTTAAATATTCTAAATCAATATATTTAAAATAAAAAAATAAAAATAAAAAAAATATATCTGAAATTTGCTATGAAATTTTTAGTCTTAGTTGTTTATTAGGATTGGTCCAGTTTCTAATTAGTTTTGGTGCACTAAAAAGGAGTGACAAAAATACATATATCATTATACGGCCTTTGCCTATTGTATTCTAATATGTTTACATGTTTCTCTTGTAGAACACGTCTCCTTACTACATAACAATAGCTCTCTCAAAATATTCTACATAAAACTACAAAACATGATTCTACATTAAATTTCCCATCCACTCCAATTTAGTAAAAGTCGAGTAATTTTTTTTTTTAAAAATATTTATATAAAATATTCAAATAGACTCACAAAAACTTTAAGGGGAAAAATCCAAGTCACATATAGTGTACATAGTTCAGACAACTTGGAATCCACAAGGAATATCCACCACGACCACAAACTTGTTCATACTAACTTCATATATAGGGAATACTATATAAGGCCCAAATTTGATAGTTGATCTTTCCTGTCATCAACCCTGCAAAAGAAAAAAAAATCTATAACAAGTCCCAAGCAGCATTTTCGTCAACAAGATATGTCACATAACTCTGTAAAATTTGTCTATTTCAAAAAAATGTACACAATCATATTTTTTTAGAGTGCTTTGACATTCAACAATTAATTATAGGAAATTGTAATTTTATTTATGTTTTAGATACTACTTTTGATTTCATCCAATTTTCTTATTACATTATTCTTTAATGAAAAGTACAATTACTACAAATTAAAAAAGAACGTTCTTTATTTTAGTAGAATTTTGAAAGTTTAATCATTTTTCTTACTATAAGATTAAAAAAATACATAATTAATTATAAAAAAATATTTAATAGATATGGTTCAATTGAGAATGTTTGAATCGGGTGAGCAAAGGAGGCAACATCAGAGAGAGTATCAAAGAGAATATTGAAGAAGGAAACGAGAACAAATGACAGATGTTCAAATAGAAGAACAAAGAAGAAGACATAATGAAGCTGAAAGAAAAAGATATGCTAGACGATGAGCAGAAGTAGTAGTACAAGAATTAGAATTTCAAAATGAGGAGGAAAATTTGATTAGAAATACTCATCAACGAACTTCTGAAGGAACCTCTAATTCTGAAGGAGAAGAAAGACAACAATGTGATCCTCAATCAAGTGAGAGGTACAACAATACATCTGATGTAGACATTCAATTGAATGTTGAAAATGAAGCTTCAAGGTCAATAGATCATGTATTAGAAACACCTCAACATGGAAGTCAAATTGCTATCAATTTAGGTGTAGAAGACAATGTACAAAACATACAAAACCCAAATGGAATGCTTCATGCTAATTTTCAAAGTTTTCAAATGCAATTCTGACATCGATTAGATGGCTTAAAAATACCAAACATGTGTTATGTGGAAATATTTTTAAATCTTTTATTTGACATTTTTTCGCAAAATCAATCTTTAAACATAGTATTTATGCCTAAATTCAATCAAATATAAAGTTTAATTTTGTCAAGATTATGAAATTAGATTTTTTGGTGCTATTTCAAATATATATAATGTTTTTTCATCATTTATTTTATGCACTATTTGTTACTAAATTTTTTAATTTTTAATTTTTATTTTATGAAAAATTATGGATACTTTTGTTCTTATCATTCTTAAATGCTAACCTTAATTTTATTGTTCTTTTATTTTTATTGAATAATCTAATTGAAAATGGAAGAATCATAGAATGAATTAGAAATCATAGTTGAAAGCCCAACTATCTCTATAAGGTCAAATGATTTTGTTGAAACCCTTATCGATAAATGTGCAAGAACAGTTTTAGAGTGTTGCAATAAGATTGTCAAAGAAATTGAAAATACAAGCTTAATGATCGATGGTGATGTCGAGGAACTAGAAATAATGAAAATGGAAGCTATTGCAAAAAAATTTCATGAGGCATATACTATAGTAGCTGCATTTCCAAATATGCTCAAAGAAGTATATGAAGATCACTATGAAAATAAAGGTTGTAATATTGATCTCATTGTTGAAGAATTTGTAATATATTTACACCATTACAATGAGATGTTATTAGTATAATCACTTCTTATTTGACCTTAAATACTTCTTATATTTACAAACTTTGTACACATTGCATGAAAGGTTTATTAATTTTGTTTAACTTATATCATAATATAAAAAAAAAAATTTAAAAAAATTGAAGAGGATGTGTGACAACATATAACAATTCCATTTCCATTTTATTTTCTTTTGATAACACATTTTGTGCTACTCATTATCTGTAATGTATGTAGTTTTTTAAAATGTGTGGTATTAAATATATTTTTAAAGTGGATGTGTGCAAAATCTATATGAAATATTAAATGTGCCACAAATTTATATAAGTTAAAATTTAAGATTTATATTTAAATTTTAGCAAAAATATTTAACAAATGTTTGCAAATAATTCTTAACCTAGCCATAATCCTAAAAGTATACTAACATATACTAAAATATTATTATATAATAATATTATTATTTAAACCTAACCCTAACTCAAAATCTAACCCTAACTCTAACCTAACTTTAACCTAATTAAACCTTGTTAACCCTAACCCTAACCCTAACCCTAACCCTAGCCTAACCCTAACCCTAACCCTAACCCTAGTAACCCTAACCCTAACCTAATTAAATCCTAACCTTAATCCTAATCCTAACCTTAATCCCAACCCTAACCCTAATCCTAACCCTAACCCTACTCTTAAACCTAACCTAATTAAACCCTAACCCTAATCCTAATTGTAATCGTAACCCTAAACTTAACCCTAAACAAAAATTAATAAACCTAACCCTAATCCTAAAAATAAATTATAATCCAAACCCTAATTAAACCCTAACTCTAACCCTAACACTAACCCCAATCCTAACCCCAATTGTAACCCTAACCATAGTCCTAATCCTAACTCTAAACCTAACCCTAATCCTAACCCTAACCCTATTCCTAAGCCTAATGGTAATCCTAACCCTAACCCTAATCTTGATCCTAATCCTAACCTAATTAAACCCTAACCCTAATCCCAACCCTAACCCTTATCCTAACCCTAACCCTAAATAAAATTAATAAAACCTAAACCTAACCCTAACCTAATTAAATCCTAACCCTAACCCTAATCCTAACCCTAATCCAAATCCTAACCATAATCCTAACCCTAACATTACTCTTAAACCTAACCTAATTAAACCCTAACCCTAACCCTAATCCTAATTCTAACCTTATCCCTAACCCAAATCCTAACCATAACCCTAAACCTAAACCTAACCCTAAACAAAAATTAATAAACCTAACCCTAATCGTAAAAATAAATCATAATCCAAACCCTAATTAAACCCTAACCCTAACCTTAACACTAACCCCAATCCTAACCCTAATCTTAATCCCGACCCTAATCCTAATCCTAACTCTAAACCTAGCAAGAATCCTAACCCTAACCCTAATCCTAAGGCTAATTGTAATCATAATCCTAACTCTAACCCTAATCCTAATCCTAATCCTAATCCTAACCTAATTAAACCCTAAACCTAATTCCAACCCTAACCCTTATACTAACCCTAACCCTAAATACAATTAATAAGACCTAACCCTAACCCTAACCTAATTAAACCCTAACCCTAATCCTAATCCTAACCCTAATCCTAACCCTAACCCTACTCTTATACCTAACCTAATTAAACCCTAATGCTAACCATAATCCTAATTCTAACCTTAACCCTAACCCTAATCCTAACCATAACACTAACCCTAAACCTAACCCTAAACAAAAATTAATAAACCTAACCCTAATCCTAAAAATAAATAATAATCCAAACCCTAATTAAACCCTAACCCTAACCCTAGCACCAACCCCAATCCTAACCCAAATCCTAACCCTAACCCTAACCCTAATCCTAATCCTAACTCTAACCCTAACCATAATCCTAACCCTAAACCTAATCTTAGCCCTAACTCTAACCCTAATCCTAACCCTAACCCTAATCCTAAGTGTAATCATAATCCTAACCCTAACCCTAATCCTAATCCTGATCCTAATCCTAACCTAATAAACCCTAACCCTAATCCTAACCCTAACTGTAATCATAAATCTTAAATTAAAATTTAAGATTTATATTTAAATTTTAACAAAATTATTTAATAAATGTTTGCAAATCAATCATAACCCAACCCTAATCCTAAAAGTATACTAACATATACTAAAATATTATTGTATACTAATATTTTTATTTAACCCTAACCCTAACTCTAACTCTAATTGTAACTCTAACCTAACTCTAGCCTAACTAAGTTACCCTAACCCTAACCCTAACCCTAACCCTAATCACAATCCTAACCATAACCCTAACCTAATTAAACCCTAACCCTAATCCTAACCCTAACCCTAATCCCAATCCTAACCCTAACCCTACTCTTAAACCTGACCTAATTAAACCCTAACCCTAACCATAATCCTAATCTAACCTTAACCCTAACCCTAATACTAATGTTAACACTAAACTAAATCCTAACCCTAACCTAAATAAACTTGTTGATGGTGTTTTTATGCCCTTTTCAACACAGGCAGTGCATAGGTGCACTACCTCTCTTGAAAGACAATCTTCCACAATTAGATTGCAGAACACTATCCCAATGTCTCTAATGTCAGGTCTTGACAGTGCTTGGAATATCTCAGTTGTTTGATGTGATTTGTTGGAATCATAAGGCGGTCTTACACAGGAAATGCAAAGCATGGATACAAAGCATGGAAGTTGGATCTTGAAATGGAGTTCTTAGGATGGAAAGTTGTTATGCATTGGCTGTGGGTTCAAAATGCAGTCTTGGACTCCATTTTGTTGTTGGATTTGGCTTTACAATGTGCAATGAACCTTAGCATAGGTCAGTTAAAAAAGAAAGAAAAGAAGGCAAGGAAGAGGGAAAGTTCCTAAGTCTGCAACTAACTGTTAATAGTGACAATGGAGTTCCTGCAACGGACAACTTCTCAAAACAATATCCCACTTAACCAGGGATTTCACAGTATCATGGAAATTGTGCTATCTTCTAAGGCCTGCCGATATTTTATCCTTAGGTTTGAATGATTTCCTTGGCACTCGAGCCATCTTCCTCATCCCCACTCTCGGAAGAGCCCATCTCCTCCTCCTCGTAAACCACCCTATCAATGGTTTGGTGTTCGTACTCTGGGTGCTCATGGTACTCATCAGCCTCCTCCTCAACAGGCTTCAAGGCCTCTCGCTCTCGTTCCTCGAACTCCTTTGAGATTAGCATTGTGGCCTCCATAGTTGGTGACCCTGATGCTGGTTATGAAGGTTGAGTAGTTGCAAGGACTTGCACAAGGGCTACTTGGAGAGTCGGATCCATTAAGATCTGAGAGAGCTCCGGGGGGAGGTTTTGCATGTGTCTTGTAAGAGCCTCGGGCATACTGGTAGTGGGAGCAGGTACAACTATTGTAGCCTGAGGGAGTGATGTGATTGGTGACATAGCAAAGGAAGGGGGAGAATTCATGGCGGAAGAGGAGTCAATAATTATCACAGACTCGGCCAGAGGCGAAGAGGCAAGATGGACAGAAATGTGCACTACCGGTGGGGATGCAGTGACCATAGCCAAGGAGGTGGGTGGTGCAACAGGAGGGGCAAGGAGAGCCAAGGGAGGCTACAATTGACCCATACCCTCTGCTTCTTTCTCTTAGTTTGAAATTTGTTCCATAGTACTCCTTGCCTGTTTGAGCCTTTTGGGAGGTGAACCTCCCGTTTCTTTCTTTGTATATGCCTTGGCGTCTAGAGATTGCTCAGTTTCTATTCCTTTTCTTTTCCTGGACTTGGTGACCAGAGGAGACCTGGAAGTCCCACCATTGATGTGGTGGTAGCAACATCCTCTATGGCACTCGGCTTGCTTTTGAACCCTTCATAAGTCAAGATCACTCCTTGTCGCTTTAAATGAGCCACCTACTTGTCGATCCACTCTTTGGTACGAGTTAAGATTGGCTAGGTTATGGTGTCCAGGTCATCGACCTCCTGCTCATCCCAGTGAATTGATGGTATTGGTAGATTGGCGACTGCAGGGTACCTTGGATGAATGATATTAGACTCATCCTCCTCGACCTGGTCCGGTATGGGGAATGGCTACACCCTCCTTAGGAACTGTACAGTCATTCGCATGTAGTGTCTCGTGCACACTTCTTTTTCATCCTGGCAGTCAGCCCAAAAATCTTCAATGTGATAGAGATGGGCATATGCTGGCCCTAGTGCTCTCCTGACGTGGCCATGCGGGTCCATCTCTGGGTGAGCAATGTGTAGGTAAAAATGGTAATCCTTTAGCTCTTTCTCGGAGTTACTAGCACACTGGGAAGTCTATAATCGGTACATGCCCTGGACAAGGGTCATAGGATAGGAAATCCCTGTTACATGTTTATTGTTGAAGATTGCCTGTAAGTGCTAGAGTTGCCGAGAAAGCTCTAGGAGGATGATTCGACCATTGGGATATCGGGGCAATCTATTTGGCCTTTCAATAAAGCCTTAGGCACGGATGCACGTGAACTTCGAATATTGGATGTAGAGAAAGGCATACTGCTTCAAAAGCACTCTGGCACTGTGGGAGACTCTCCTCTTGAAGTCTCTGGAAATCAACCTAATAATGTGGCCAATGAAGGCATCATTTACCCTGCAGTAATCCTTTTTGAAGTTCCGGTACTGGAGCTACAGATATTTATCAAAGGCTTTGAGTCCTCGCTTCTGCCCCTGATCGGATGCCATAAACAACCCGTTATACTGCCTCTAATCCACCAAGGAATAGACAAGGTAGGACGTCATATAGAATTTGGAGCTCTTCTTTATGTTGACAAATTGCTCATGGAAGCAGCTGCTTATGATTCCTCCCTAGTAGAATGAAACCTTTGTTGTGACGTCCTCGTTTCCATGCAAGATCTGCTCAATAAAGTATGCCATCCATTCCTGAAAGTAGGCAGCCGTAGAAAGGCCCATAACCCTATTCAACAGGGTTACCAAGTCGTGGTAATCCTCGTGGAAATCACTGCAGAAGAGTTCCTGAGGAATTTTTACAGTGCTGCCCCGTCTTTCCGTAAGCCAATGTAGATTTATTGACTTCTTAAAGCCACCTAGATTATCATCCCATGTCGCTTGGCATTCTTCTAAGGTGGGGACCTCCATCTGTTAGAATGTGGGAATATGGAAGGTCTTGGTGATCCCCTCTGGCGACATATGAGCAATAATATTGACCTCTTTATCAACAATTGACCTTGTGTCGGTTTGATATGCTTCCCAATAAGCCATGACCAATTTAGGGGCCACAAGAGATGGAGGGAATCCAACAGCCTTAGCTATTCCACTCTGCCTTATCAATCTTGCATTCTTTGTTGTTGGGTTGACCCTGACTCTTTACGTGAATTCATCAATATCCACCTGGCCAATGTGAGTGTCTGTGATCTCCTTCCAATCTGTTGTGACTTTTGAGTGGAGCGACTCACCCTGGAATTGGTACTTTATCTGGTCTTGGTCTTCTTTCCCTTGAGGGGTCCTTCCTGACTTCTTACCCTTGTCTTTTTTGGCAAATGCCCTTGAAGGTCTTACACCCGGTTCCATATATTCTACAAGCAAGGGAAAAGTCAGCACAATATATCACAGAAGAATTTGTGTTAGTCAACACCTTGAAAACAGTATTTATTTCAAATAATCAATCAAGCATATCATGAACCTTCATCTCTAGATGTTATTGATCTTTCGATTAAGGGCATTTGGACAATTCAGGCCCGGAGGGCCAAACTTCCCTAGCAGGAATGTTGTTTGGAAGGGAAAATATGGCAGAAGGCTCTCAAAGACTCCCTTCGGTCAAATTTTAGTATTTCAAGAGGTTGGGAATGAAGAGGACCGAAATTCAGCATGTGGGTCGAAGTTAGATTCCAGATTTGGTCTCGTTTGGATCGGTTTAAGAGAACTCAGAAGTCCCAGGCCAGAGAGCTATCGAGAGAGAGTAGTTTTGAATGGCAGACAACAAACGAAAATTTGGATACGAAACTCTAGGGCCAAGGGGCCGGAGGGCCAAAGGGCGGCCGACAGTATATCATTTCATTTCTAAGGGCTTTGGTCGGCGACACCGGGAAGGCATCCGAACTTCGCCGTTTGGGACGGAAAACATCGGATGGAAGTCTAGGGGGGAAGTCTGGTAGTAAGAGCCTGGCGGCATATGTTTTCGTTGAGATCTGCGAAAATCGGCAGGGCAGAGCCCGGAGATCGGGACACCGGGCACGATTTTCTCATTTGCAATGGCAGGCGAGGACAGGAGTCCCATGCTATGGGGCCCAGTATGAACAAAGGCATTTATAGTTTCAGTGAGATCCCATGGTGAACGGTGGTTTGGGGTCCGACAGTTAGACGGACATCCGAAAAGGGGATCAGCAAAAGGGGTAAGTCAAAGTGCGAAGTCAACCCGACAACAGACGGTTGGCCAGAACCTGAAACCCAGAGGGGCAGAGAAAGTTAGCCATGAGGAAGGCGGACAAAGAGGCATGGAGACCCAGCGCCCGGAGCCCGAAGTCAATAAGGATGCTGTGCGTGGCTCAAGATGCATTTCAGTGGGTAATGGGAGGCCGAGGTTCGGAGGGCGGGATGCTGTTAGAGGTTCACTGTTAGGCGACGGTGAAGTGCGGGCGGAACCCCAGAAGTGGAACTATGGGGTCTGGGGCCTGAGAATACGAAGGGTGTTGGTCTGATCTTTTAAAAAAACTGTGGCGAGGAGACGGTTAGGCTCCGGTGGACGGGAAGCCAGGGATAGATTGCTATTTTGGCGCGGTGGTAGCATGAGTGACTTTCGGACGGGGAAGTCTAATGGCCCGGGCCTGAGGGAAGAAATTGTCGCCGGCAGGTGTTCAAGGTTTAAAAGTCCAAGACAAGCCCCGGGCCCAAAGGAGACAATCTCCCTGTGCGAAGAATAGCCACCACGATGAAAAGTCCCGGATTGGTGAGGAGGGCATTATAGAAGGATTTCTCAAGTTTTAACACGTGGGCTATGTGCGCAATCTTATGTTTTACTACCTTATGCCCTACTAATGATTGTTATTTCATTTAAACGCTTAGAAATCACAAAAGTAATTCTCGGGAGGGTGAACGGATGGCCTACCTCGAACACGTTATGTGGGAAGATGTGGGATCCACCTACGGTTGATGAAATAATGCTGAGGGCGATGATCGTGACGTTGTCGAAGACAGTGGGCACCAATAGCAGGTTCTCTATTCGCTCTGCAATCTTGTGAAATGATAATGATGGGTTGGAGTGGGTATTTTATACCCCTAACCGCCATTAATGCTTGTATTTAATGTAGGTACAACGGAAAAAAAGTTAGTGAGTTCAAAAGTCGGTGATGACAGCGGGAGAATTAGGGCCTGAAGGCCAGGGAGACACAGGACGACAGCCGCAGTGAGTATTTCAGGTCAGTTGGGATGGCAGTGGTGAGGAGCGAACCCGGGCCCAGAGGGTGGAGTTCCACCAAAGATCTGCCATCATAGATGGTGGAACCACCATGGAATTCCGGACTTGGAATTCTGGATGGTCGGGCCTGGAACGCTCTATGGCAGTCAGGGACTCCCGCAGACTTCGGTTGACGAAAATGTTGGCGGGACCCAGGGGGCGGGACGCCGTAGGAAGTTCACCGTCATGGATGGCGAAACAAGGGCGGAACCCCGGAATTGGAACTCCGGGGTTCAGGGTCCGGAGAGTGTGACGTTGTTTGAAAAATTTCCATAAGTTTTGGTAGACGGCGAAAGGGGATTTGGACCCCGGGGTCCGGAAGGACACGAAGCGGACGCTGCTGGGAATGGTAGTTCCAGCGGGGAAACCCGGTGAGGGAATCCCGAACAGCCGGGCCCGGAAGGGCCCAAGGCTGTTGGCAGGGTCAAACTACTAAAGGGACTCCGCGAGGTGCCATAACGCAGCAAAACTAAAAAGGGGAAGGCATGGTCAACTTATGGTGGGTCCTTAAAGCAACATTGACCATCAGAGACATCAAAAGGGAGGCACGCAAAATGAGGTGGTGACAAAAAAAATGACTTGATAAATCGAAAGAAAAGAGGGTCCCCGTTTCG
The DNA here is from genome assembly GCA_007258455.2 of Sequoia sempervirens. NCBI lineage: Eukaryota > Viridiplantae > Streptophyta > Pinopsida > Cupressales > Cupressaceae > Sequoia > Sequoia sempervirens. Next base: position 563,992,409 of record VDFB02193867.1, on the reverse strand, counting down.
AATGGGGCATGTGTGCTAAGGGAACAACAAATGGCGACTCTACTGGAGAACACTCCCAAGCGTTCTAGGGATAAATATTCATTCAGGACCCAGAATCTCTGGCTTTGCAGACCAGGAGTGGCTTCCAAAGATGAATCTAAGAGGACGAGATCCTTAATTGGGTTAGCTTACAGGACATCTCAGAAGTGTGTGTAGTGAATTCATTCATTTCCTCAGGAAATTGGCTAGGATTACCAAGTCAACCGAGCAAGCTACATAAATTGTCTAACACCAAAAGTGACCTAGACATTGCTTCGCTGCCAGTTAGGCATCCATAGCCCTGACAGAGTTGTCACTGCAATCTCACGGATATTGCTCTACTGTCGGCCGAGCGTCCATAGCCCTGGTAGAGTTACCCGGACACCCATATGGTCATTTATTTTTAGGATTCCTTTAATTTTTTGCTTTCATATTTCCTTCAATGTTCATTTTTCTTTTATCATTTAGTTCGACCAGGTAAGCACTGAAGCCTACGATCCAGGTTTGAGACTATAGTGGTCACTAGAGCAGACTTGATATTTTTCACTTGCTGGGGTGTCATGACAAGCATGGCACGGTCCTTTAGAAATTATTATTATGTGCTTTATGCAAGATTCAAGATGTGTGTAAGAAGACCCAACCAAGGGTCAAGTTCTAAGCAGAATTCAAGCAAGGAAATCATTCATGGGTAGCTTTGAAAGACCCATAATCGAGAGTGAATTATTAGGTAAAGAACACAAAGAATGGGAAGCAAAGTAAACCACTTGTTGAGCAAGCACAACCACCACAAAGGGGCGAGAAACAATTTTTGAAACAAAACTGCCAGGAGGGAGAAAACAAAAGAGTGATGCAAACAAAATGCAAGCAAGCTAGAAAGAAAACTATCCTAACCTATGTACAGGTATTTACAATGAAGAGCTTGAATGAGCTTAAGCCTAGAAGTAATGCTTTAGGTGCTGCCCATTGACTGGCAATGGGACGTTCTCACCAGTTAAGGTCTTTAAGCGGAAGGCATTATCTCCCAAAATCTTAGCTATTTGAAAGGGGCCAAGCCAGAGCTTTTCGAATTTGTTGTGTCCCCCTTTCTTTTCATGGGCCTTATCCCAATACAAGACCAAATCTACAATTCTAAAGGCCTTGATCTTGGCTCGGCGGTTGAACCATCTTTTAACTACACCCTAATGTTTGGCAAAATTTTCTATTGCATGGTTTCATAATTCCTCTAAATACAAGAGCTGAGCTAACCGAGCTTCCCTACGATCTCCTCCCTCATAAAAATCATTGATGAACTAAAGAGTAGGAATCTTTAGATGGATGGGGAATACAGGTTCTAGGCCATAAAAAAGGTGGAACGAGGAATCGCCAAGGGCAGCCTTGTGGTGAGTGCGATCAACCCAAAGGGTAAAACAGAGCTGGGTATGCCAGTCCTTGGGATTCCTATCTAGGAGCTTCTTGATCATAGTAATCAGGTTTCTATATTTAGACTCAGCATGGCCATTTCCCTAAGGGTAGTAATTAGATGAGAATTTGAGGGCAATTCCATAGTCAAATGCCCAACTAGCAAATTTTAATGAAGCAAACATAGGTCTATTATCACATACCAAAGAATAAGGACAACCAAAGTGATTCAAAATGAAGCTTTCTAGGAAATTAGTAACTACTTTAGTTGTGCATTACTTACATACTATTGCTTCCGTCCACGTAGTACAGTAATCAGTAGCGGTAAGAATGTAGTTGTGTCTCGTAGACGATGGAGGGCTTACTAGACCGATGAAGTCAAGACCCCATTGCACAAATGGCCTTACCTCTAGCACAAGCTGTAGTGGGACAGCAGCATTCTTTTCCCTAGTAGCAACGGTCTAGCATGTGTGACATGAACGAACATGGCAATGGGCATCCTTGAAGACAGTTGGCCAATAATACCCTGCTCTTAATATCTGATGTGTTGTGGAAGAGCTAGAACCATGGCCTGTGCCAAATTTATTGTGGAACTCTCTTAAGACTTGATCTGCTTCTTCCTTGCCAAGGCATCTTAAATAAATGCCTTCATGATTCTTCTTGTAGAGAATGGAACCCTGTAGCATGTAGCCATTGCTTTTCAATCTAAGGGCCCACTTTTGGACTCCTTGCAGGTGCGGTGGACACTTATGGTTCGACAAATAGTAGACGACATTCTGGTACCACTCTTTAGGGGAAACATCCTCAAGCTGGTACTACTGCACAGTGAGTTCAGGTCCAGCTTCTGCTACTATTTCAGCAATTGTGTAGGTGAGTGCCTGTCCTCTCACCAGTTTCATCGGTTGGATCTCCATGTCATATTCTTGGAGCAGGGTGACCCATTTAGCTCTTCGTTTGCCCAATTCATTCTGTATGAGCAATGTTTTTACTGCCGGGTTAGGGACAATGGCAAACACCTTATTGCATAGGATATAGTGTCTAAATTTCTTCACACCTCTGATGAGACCATATGCCTGCTTTTCAATGTTGTGATATCACAATTTAGAATCCTTAAGGGGAGCACTCATAAAGGTGATCGGATGCTCATTTCCTTCATCGTCCTTCTAGGTCAACATGCTTGCACATGAATGCTCTGAAGCAAATGAGTAGATGTAGAAAGGCTTCAGATAATCTGGGCTAACTAACATAGGCGCCTCAGCGATGGCTTGTTTGATTTCTTCGAAAGATTGTTTGGCATCGGGTGTCCATTCAACTTTGGCATCTTGTTTGAGCATAGCATTGAGAGGTTTAACAATCTCCGTGAAACCTGTGATGAATTTCTGAATGAAGTTGATCTTTCCAAAGAAAGATTTTAATTCTTTCTTGTTTCCTGGGGGTGGGATTTTGAGTAAGGACTCAATACATTCGGGGTCTATGGAGATTCCCTGTTCTAAGATGATATGCCCAAGCAATCTGCCTTCAGTCACTCTAAAAATGCACTTCTTGGAGTTAAGGGAAACCCCAAACTCCCTACATCTCTAGAATACCTTGCATAAATCGAAGACGTGATCACCCCGCTTTTTAGAAAATATGCTCAGATCATCCATGTAGATAATTATGCACTTGCCAATCAGGTCCTTGAAGGTGATATCCATGGCGTGTTGGAAAGTGGCGCTAGCATTGATGAGCCCAAAAGGCATTGTTCTATACACGAATGTCCCCCACTAAGTGGTGAATGCCGTTTTGTGATGGTCCTCATACTATACCATTACTTGGTTATACTCGGAGTATCCAACGAAGAAAGACATCATCTGGGAGCCGTTGATGATATGCAGCAGCTCATCCAATGAAGGTACTGGATAGTTGTCTTTCTCTGAGGCGCGGTTCAAATTGCGAAAATCTACACACAATCTAATCTCCCCATTCTTTTTTTTGACCGGGACTAAGTTGGCAACCCATGTGGAATGCCTAACCAAAAAAATGATTCTTGTTGAGAGCAACTTCTACACCTCTTTGTAAATGACAGGTTCTAGCAAGGCATTAATAGGGTGTTGTCGCTGGCGGAATGGCCTCACCTCCGTCTTAAGAGGGATGGTGTGAGTGATGACAGAAGTGTCATAAGTTTTTAAATCTTCATAGCTCCATGCCACCACGTCATGATACCTCCATAACGCATCCGTAATTCCCTTCTTTTCCTCTGGCATGCACACCTTGCTGATAAAAACATTCATGATTTCCTTGGTTGTCCCAAGGTTGTGAGCATTGCACTGGTTGCTTATAGCCTCCTTTTTCATTTTCTGATTCTAATCTCTGATCTAGTCCAAGTCAAATATGCATTCCAACTGAACCATACCCCTAGGGATCGTATTAGTTTTGAGTTTAATAACTCCCTCTATGTTCAGTTTGGCTTCCTGTGGATCAGCTTCATCAATTATTTGAGCTGCGAAGACATCAAAACTTGTGATGAATTGAAGGATATGTTTGTCATCATTGAATACTTGGAAGTGGGTAACATTATCTAGGACCGATGGCATGGATGTCAGCTCAACCATGAATTTCTTGAGCCCAGACAGAGAGAGGGGTTGTAGAGTGCTGGCTGCTTGAGCTAAGGCATCAACTATATGATTCTGGGCCTGAGGGATCAATTGTATATTGAATGCATCTAAGCCCTCCAAGAGATCCCAAACCATATTCCTATAGTTTGTAAGTCTCTGATCATGATAGGAATACAACTTCCTAGCCTATTTAACTACGAGCTCGGAATCCTCGAAGACTTGCAGCATTTTTACATTTTTCTTCAAGGCCATGAGAAGGCCAAGGACTAAGGCCTCATATTCTGCTACATTATTGGTGCAGTAGAACTGCAGTCTATGGGTAGCTAGAAATCTTTTACCCATTGGGCTGATGAGTTCGAACCCAGCTCCAACTCCCTACTTAGACTTAGATCTGTCAAATCAGAGCGTCCAACATGTAGAGGGCTCTTTATCTTCAGGAATGATTAGGCTTTTGTTCCCTTTTAGCTAGGTGGCTGACCCTGTGACCTTAGGGTAATTTTATGGTTCGATGCATTGATCAATAGGTGGTTTTTATTGTGCCTCATTTGGCATTTCTATCTTAGGAGCAGCTAATTTTTTAACATGTGCAACTGTTGCTTGACACAAGCAACAATCAAACTTGAAGTGGGCAGCATTGTGAACCCAGGACCAGTTTGGTAACAAGAGATTCTACAAATTCATTCGAGTCCCTAAGCTGAGTTGATCCCTTGCCCACTTCTCCATAAATTCCTAGAAGCCACCGAGTACTCCCCAGTTGTCATCCTTATCAGGATCATCATCGGCTTCTATCAATATTTTTGTGTCTGGGAGCATTCGTGCAGAATTAGTCGAAGGACTACACAACACTAGTAATACTTCATTTGCACCTTCTTCGTGAAGCTCGACCTCATTTTGGTAGGCGAAAGGGCAGTAACTCCCTAGATCAATCTCGGCGAATACCACCTCAGTGATATTATTGTACTTTGTGATTATGTATTTCATCTAGGGTTCACGGTCGATACGGATTTGATTTGGCAGCCCCTTCCATGGTAGGTGTGTCCATGTGAGCTATTTGACCTTTGTTCTTATCATTGCCCATATCCCTGGTTTGCCTAAATAGCTGGTCCTTGGAAAGCTGCCTATTAGCCCTCTCCAGATCCTTTTCAATTTGTTTACTCGCAAGTTGATTTTCAGGGATATCCTTCATTTTTCCAGCATTATCTTATTTCTCTAGTTCCTTCCTAGACTCTTCAAAGGTAACCCTCTTAGCTGGTGTTTCTTGTGTTGTACTAGAAGATGGGGTCCTATTAAGAACCCTAAAGAAGGCATGCCTCACAGCAGGGACTTTGAGTAATTTGAAGGCTGACAAGCTGATTTTTACCTTATTGAACTCTTTTGCTACATAATCACCCATTTTCTCAATTTTTGAACTAAAAGCTTGGCATATAGCAGAACTGGGAGGTTGGACCTTTGTTTGACTAGACGAATTTTGGGATTGGCCTTGAGGTTGATTTTATGATGGGTTTTGAGATCCATTATTGTTGAGGTATTGGGTGGGTATATGAGGAAGTCCAAGGTTATTACTAGCATTAGCATCAGGTAGAGTGGCGAAATTGTTTAGCGGGGTAGAAGTTGTAAAGGGTCTGCCCACCTATCTATTCCTAAGAAAGTAAGGAGTCAACCTTCGGTGGAACATGTGGACCTCATCTACAAATGGCTTTTCTTCATCTACCAGACCATTATCTACTGAACCAAAGAGTTGAGCCAAAGTTTATTCATTACTTACCTCTTGTGCTTCTTCATCCTCAATAGGAGTCGGCTTGACTTCAGGCTCGTTGCGGTCACATTGTGGAAACGGTGCTTGATTAACTACAAGACAAGAGGAATCATATGGCTCAGATGGGACGATGTCCCTATAGCCGGCATTCTCGATTGCATTTTGCACCTCCACCTGGAAGATTTCAGTAGCTGTCTAGAACTCGAGACAATCCAGCTTGGAATGCCTGTTGGTTTTGTGAATTTGACAACATCCGAACAAGGTTGCTTCGGCAAGGTATACTCCGCTAGTCATTTTTTCGTTGCTTGTCAGTTGATCAAAAGGTGTAGGGACACCACCATTATTAGGCCTAGTGTTCCACGTGCAATTCTGCCTCTGAGAGGGTCTCCTTTCTACATTTTAATTAGCATTTTACCCTCTATCATAATTCTATCTGGAGGAAGTGTCGACTTCTCAATTATCCCTGCTGTCCCTATTGTCTTGGTTGTTCCAGTTAATATTGGCCTAGAAATTACACTGGGAGGCCTGCAACTGGTTATTCTGATTCTTTAAGTGCATCATTTCCGTGGACATTTTCTTTATCATCTCAGTCAGTTCCTCTAACTTGTCTTTCTCAGTCCCGTTCCCGGGCGACGGAACCGTATTTTGGAGAAAAGTGAGTGGGGCTACCAGCTGATTCTGATAGGCTGGAGGAAACTCCGGTCCTAATAGGTACAATGGCACCTGGGGCTGCTGGGAATAGGCCTACTATTGTGGTGCAGCTTGAGAGTAGTTGTACTGTTGCTGGGGTTGCAAATAGGAAGGCGTAGGAGGTGCGTAATTCAATGGCTGCCTTGGATGTGGCACTATAGGCAATTGAGGTACTTGGTTCATAAGAGGGGTTTGATGAGCAAACGCCTGATTAAGCTCTTGAATCTGCATCAGGTGAGCTACTGGCCCCAAAGAAGGTAGCGGGCTGGAGATATTCTATCCCAAGTCTACACTGGCGATAACAACCTCTTTATAGGCCACCACCAATGAGGTGGGCAGCGGTTGTATCCCTTTTACCAAAGCTAAAGTGAGGTAGTCCAATGTTGCATAGTAGACTAGGAGAGTCGCGACATCATTATAGAGGTATAGGTCCTGAAGCCTTGTGTAGGCCCGATGGAAGCGATTGTTGAAGAAGCCAATAGGTTCATTGACTTCCCTTCTGACGGACATGAACTGCTGGTATAGCTTCGAAGGGCTGATGGGGATCTTGTATTTCTGCAGGAAGGCATTCTTCATTAGAGTCCATGAAGTGATGGATCCCCTCGGCAGATTGATGTACCAATAGAAGGCTTCTTCCCCCAATGAATGTAGAAAGAGGTGGCATGCAACATCCTCATGGTCAACTTGCATTTTGGTAATCGTTGTCTCGAATATTTTTATATGCTCCTCAGTTGTTCTATGTAGGTCACGCAGATGAAACTTCGAACAAAAGCCCTTCGGATTCTTGGGCTTATCATTATAGGTAGCAAAATGTATCAGCAAAGAGTTATGTTCTAACTAAGCCATGGAGGGTGGCAGAGGTGGTATCTACTATTGGAGAATGGAAATTTGGGACTGTACTTGAGTGGCGGCTGAATGGACCATGTCCTGGGTTGGAAGGGCTGGGAGAGGAGCAATCCCTTGGTTGCTAGAGATAGGAGGTGCAAATGTAGTTTGAGATGGTTGAGTGGAGGACAAAGGCCAACCAAATGAAGGTGAAGGTGGAATAGAGGTGGATGGAATGGAGGAAGAGGAAGAGGCAACACTACTTCCTTTAGCTCACTGTGCCCCTGTAGGAGGCTACAATTCTTTAAACTCTCCCCTGTTTGGTGTTGACCGTAGAAATCTTTGAAATCTTTCTGGGGACAATGATCCAATTCGATCAAGCTTCACTTTTAACCCTTAACTTGATATTTCCACTGTCGGACCTCCTTCTAGCACCAGTTTTGTTGATGGCATTAGGAGGAGGAGGGCATAAAATGAATCACTTCCAATCTTCAGCTTTGTATTCCTAATGTGTCAAGCCCTCCTTCTAGTACCAGTTCGGTTGATGGTGTTTTTATGCACTTTTCAACATAGGTAATGCGTAGGTGCACTACCTCTCTTGAAAGACAATCTTCCACAATCAGATTACAGAACACTATCCCAAGGTCTCTAATGTCAGGTCTTGACAATGCTTGGAATATCTTAGTTGTTTCATGTGATTTGCTGGAATCACAAGGTAGTCTTACGTAGGAAATGCAAAGCATGGATACAAAGCATGGAAGTTGGATCTTGAAATGGAGTTCTTAGGATGGAAAGTTGTTATGCATTGGTTGTAGGTTCAAATAGTAGTCTTGGACTCCATTTTGTTGTTGGATTTGGCTTTAGAATATGCAATGAACCCTAGCATAGGTCAGTTAAAAAATAAAGAAAAGAAGGCAAGGAAGAGGGAAAGTTCCTAAGTCTGCAACTAACTATGAATAGTGACAATGGAGTTCCTGCAATGGACAACTTCTCAAAACAATATCCCACTTAACCAGGGATTTCACAGTATCATGGAAATTGTGCTATCTTCTAAGGTCTACTGATATTTTATCCTTCATTCACCATGTACATGCATGAATCAAAGATAAATATTTTGGAGCAGCTTCAAATTCAAGTCCAGGCTAACTTTGCACAGCTATCTACCATCAGCAAACAACAAAAAGTATGGACAAAGAAATCAACATGATAGGAATTTTCATAATCACCCAATAGCATTCCTAAAATCTATCCAAAGAAAGAAAACAGCTAACTAAAACAGCAATAAAACCTAAGTCAAACATCTAACATTGGAGATTGAATCAAGTAGCATGAGAGAAACTAAGAAAATACACCAAGTCAATGCTTTTTCTTTATAAATTTCTACAGCATGTCTTTACAACAACTCAACTCTTTTTTTGCAAATGAGAGGAGAGCCCTATTTATAGTGCCCAAAATATTCAATGAATGGCTAAGATTAATTCTTATTGTGTGGCCAAGATTCATTACAAAACAGGGTTTCACCTACCCCCCAATAGATCAGAATTTAAAATTACATTTTGTCTCTTCCCTATTTTGTCCTCTTGCTAATGGCACTATAGCTCTTTTGTCATTTAGCGGATTGTTGTTTTTACTGTAGCTACTCTTTAGAAAGTTCTTCATCTTTAGTCAACCTGTTCTCCTATCCCTTAGAGGTTTTGTATTCGATGAACTTGAGGATGACCGCCTGGAGTTTGTCTAGTTCGATGATTTTGAATCGTAGTGCCTGGTAGCTCCACTCCTTTGCATTATCCTCCAGCCTCTTCAAATCCTCATCATACTTTGAGCCTTTGGTCTCTGAATAGTTCCAATTGATCGAAAGCGCGGGCAACAAAACTCAGGAATTCCATTTTGATTTCTCCAGCCATCCCATCCATCTTCTCCTAGAAGTAGGTTTTTATCTTTTCCGGATCTATTTGTACAGTGGGCATATCATAGTCCATCATCAGCTTAAGGTATCAAGCACATTCTACCTGGATTTCTTTGATCCATTCAATGTACGGATCCACCTTGCTCATGATTTTCTCCAACCTCTCTTTCTGGTTGTCGAAGTCTCGGTGCCATATATCCATCAGTCAGTGATCTTCTTTCTTAAACGCAAGCTTCTTCTCCCACGTGGCTTCAAGCAATTGAAGGATAACCTCAATCCTTGGGAAGGTGGAGTCGTAGGTTGCGGGGAAATTGGTGCAGAGCTTCTTTGTGCTCTCCAGAGACTACATTGGGTCCAAGAACTTGTTGGCTGTTCGCACAGCCTAGCTAATTCCCATGTTTCCAACGTATGAGACTTGTCAGAACGAGTCCTCTGTGGTCTTCTCCAAGTTCTTTCTCCTTTCCATCTTGTCGATCTGTTCCTTGGAAAATAGTTGAGGTGTGGCCATGGATGTAGTAGGTAGGTCGTCTACTAAAGACCATTACTGTATGTAATCTGTTAAGGCTGCAACCTGTGCCTTAAGCTCATCCTTTGAGATTTTATATTGCTTTATTAGATGCACCACTGTAGCAATCGACTCCTCAAGGTGCTTGAATTTCTACTCTCTGGTGGTAGTTCCCAAGTCAATGGTGGAGATGCTATAACTTACCTCAGCTTGGCCAATCATGGGTGTTGCAATTTGGGCTGCTCGAGACCCGGAAGCATCCATTGTTACCCTGGATCTGACTTTGGGCTTCTTCTCCTTCTTTGTCATGATTTAAGCTCGAGCCAAGATGGCCTCTAACCTCACCCTTGGGTCCTTCAACATAGGGTTTTTTCTTTCGAGCTGCTTCTCCAACCACTTGGGCATAGTAGATTTCCCTTTGGGTGAATAGTGGTCACCTTCACCTTTCTCAATCAATGCCAAGATTTATGTTCCCTTTTCTTCTGGGGATTCTCTTTTCTCTTTGGAAGCATCCTCCTCCTCTTCATTAGAGTCATGGACAAACACAAGGCGCTTGATAGGCAGACTAGTGGTTGGTTGCTAAATGCGACTTTCTTCTCTTGTTGTTTCTCCTTCCTTCTTTTCCTCAGTACCCTCAGCCTCGGGGCTTCTAACGACATGTGTTTCAGCCTCAGTCAAATCCTTTTGCTGCTGTTCTTTTGGTGGTTTCCCTTCTTCATCATGGGGTGACCCCTTGGCCTCTTCCCCAATGTCCTTTAACTATTGCGCCATTTCTTCCTCAAGGTCGTCATCAAAGGTTTGAATGATTTCCTTAGCACCTGAGCCATCTTCCTCATCCCCACTCTCGGAAGAGCCCGTCTCCTCCTCATAAACCACCCTGTTAATGGTTCGATATTCTTACTATGGGTGCTCATGGTACTCATCAGCCTCCTCCTCAACAGGGTTGAAGGCCTCCCACTCTCATTCCTCCAACTCCTTTGAGATTAGCATTGTGTCCTCCATAGCTGGTGGCCCTATCAATGGTTGTGAAGGTTGAGCAGTTGCAAGGACTTACGCAAGGGCTACTTAGAGAGTCAGATCTATTAAGATCTGGGAGAGCTTCGGGGGGAGGTTTTGCATGTGTCTTGTAAGAGCCTCGGGCATAGTGGCAGTGGGAGCAGGTGTCGTTATTGTGGCCAGAGGGAGTGATGTGATTGGTGACATAGCAGCAAAGGAAGGGGAGAAGTCATGGTGGAAGAGGAGTCAATAATTATCACAGACTTACCCAGAGGCGAAGGGGCAAGATGGATAGAAATGTCCACTACTGGTGGGGATGCAGTGACCATAGCCAGGGAGGTGGGTGGTGCAACAAGAGGGGCAAGGAGAGCCAAGGGAGGCTGCAATTGACCCGTACCCTCTACTTCTTTCTCTTGGTTTGAAGGTTGTTCCGTAGTACTCCTTGCCTGTTTGAGCCTTTTGGGAGGTGAACCTCCTGTTTATTTCTTTGTATATGCCTTGGGGTCTGGAGATTGCTCAGTTTCTGTTCCTTTTCTTTTCCTAGACTTGGTGACCGGAGGACAATTGGAAGTACCGCCAGTTGAAGTGGTGGTAGCAACATCCTCTATGGCACTTGGCTTGCTTTTGAGCCTTTCATAAGTCAAGATCACTCCCTATCGCTTTAAATGAGCCACCTGCCCATCGATCCACTCTTTGGTATGAGTTAAGATTGGCTGTGTTATGGTGTCTAGGTCATCAACCTCCTGTTCATCCCAGTCAATTGATGGTATTGGTAGATTGGTGACTGCAGGGTACCTCAGATGCATGATAGTGGACTCATCCTCCTCGACCTAGTTTGGTATGGGGAATGGCTGCACCCTTCTTAGGAACTGTACAGTCATTCACATGTAGTGCCTCACACACACTTCTTTGTCATCCTGGCAGTCAGCCCAGAAATCTTCAATGTGATGGAGATGGGCATATGCTAGCCCCAGCGCTCTCCTAACGTGGCCATGCGGGTCCATCAATGAGCGAGTAGTGTGTAGGTAAAAATGGTAATCCTTCATCTCTTTCTTGGAGTTACCAGCACACTGGGAAGTCTGTAATCGGTACATGCCCTGGCCAAGGGTCATAGGATAGGAAATCCCCGTTACATGTTTTTTGCTAAAGATTGCTTGTAAGTGCTGGAGTTGCCGAGAAAACTCCAGGAGGATGATTTGATCATTGGGATATCGGGGCAATCCATTTGGCCTTTCAGTAAAGCCCTGGGCACGGATGTACGTGAACTTCAGATATTGGATGTAGAGAAAGGCATACTACTTCAAAAGTGCTCTGGCATTGTGGGAGACTCTCCTCTTGAAGTCTCCAACAATCAACCTGATAATGTGGCCAATGAAGGCTTTGTTTACCCTATAGTAATACCTTTTGAAGTTCTGGTATTGGAGCTCTGGATATTTATCAAAGGCTTTGAGTCCTCACTTCTACCCCTGATCGGGTGCCATAAACAACCCGTTGTACTGCCTCTGATCTTCCAAGGAATAGACAAGGTAGGACGTTATATATAATTTAGAGCTCTTCTTTACGTTGACAAACTACTCATGGAAGCAGTTGCTTATGATTCCTCCCCAGTAGAATGAAACCTTTGTTGTAACATCCTCGTTTCCATGCAGGATCTACTCAATAAAGTATGCCATCCATTCCTAAAAGTAGGTGGCCGTAGGAAGGCCCATAACCCTAGTCAATATGGTTACCAGGTCGTGGTAATCCTCGTGGAAATCACTGCGGATGAGTTCCTGAAGAACTTTCGCAGCGCTGCCCCATCTTTCCTTAAGCCAATGTAGATTTATTGACTTTTTATAGCCACCCGAATTATCATCCCATGCCGCCTGGCATTCTTCTAAGGTGGGGACCTCCATTTGTTGGAATGTGGGAATATGGAAGGTCTTGGTGATCCCCTCTGGTGAAATGTGAGCGAGAATATTGCCCTCTTGATCAACAATTGTCCTTGTGTCGGTTTGATATGCTTCTCGACAAGCCATGACCAATTTGTGGGCCACGAGAGATGGAGGGAATCCGGTAGCATTAGCTATTCCACTCCGCCTTATCAATCTTGCATTCTTTGTTGTCGGGTTGACTCTGACCCTTTGTGTGAATTCATCAATATCCACCTGGCCAATGTTAGTGTCTGTGATCTCCTTCCAATCTATTGTGACTTTTGAGTGGAGCGGCTTGCCTTGGAATTGGTATTTCATTTGGTCCTTGTCTTCTTTCCCTCGAGGGGTCCTTCCTAACTTCTTACCCTTGTCCTTTTCGGCAAATGCCCCTGAAGGTCCTACACCTGGTTCCATATATTTTTCAAGCAAGGGAAAAGTCAGCACAATAGACCACAGAAGCATTCGTGTTAGTCAACACTTTGAAAACAATATTTATTTCAAATAATCAATCAAGCATATCATGAACTTTCATCTCTAGATGTTATTGATTTTTTGATTAAGCGCATTTGGACAATTCGGGTCCGGAGGGCCGGACTTCCTTGGCAAGAATGTTGTTTGGAAGGGAAAACATGGCGGAAGGCTCTCGGAGACTCCCTTCAGTCAAATTTTAGTATTTCAAGAGGTTGGCAATGAAGAGGACCGAAATTTAGCATGTGGGTCGAAGTTAGATTCCAGATTTGGTCTTGTTTGGATCAGTTTAAGAGAACACGGAAGTCCTAGGCTAGAGAGCTGTCGAGAGATAGCATTTTTGAATGGTAGACAACAAACGGAAATCCGGATAGAGAACTTTGGGGCCCAAGGCCCAGAGGGCCAAAGGGCGGCCGATAGTATATCATTTCATTTCTGAGGACTCAGGCTGGTGACACCGGGAAGGCGTCCAAACTTTTCTGTTTGGGATGGCAAACGTCAGATGGAAGTTCGGGGGGAAGTCCGGTAGTAAGAGCCCAGTGGCATATGTTTTCGCTGAGATCCATGACAATCGGCAAGTTGGAGCCCAGAGATCAGGATGCCAGCCAGGATATTCTCGTTTGCAACAGCGAGCGAGGATAGCAGTCCCGGGCTATGGGGCCCAGTGCGAACAAAGGCATTCAGAGTTTTAGTGAGATCCCACAGTGAACGGCGGTCCAAGGTCTGGTGGTTAGACGGATGTCCGAAAAGGGGATCGACAAAAGGGGTAAGTCAAAGTACGAAGTCAACCCGACAGCGAATGGTCGGCCGGAACCCAGAACCTAGAGGGGCAGAGAAAGTTAGCCGTGAGGATATCAGACAAAGAGGCATGGAGACCCGGCGCCTAGAGCCCGGAGTCGATAAGGATGTTGTGCGCGACTCAAGATGCATTCTAGTGGGTAATGGGAGGCAGGGGTCTAGAGGGCGGGACGTCGTTAGAGGTTCACCGTCAGGCGACGGCGAAGTGCGGGTGGAACCCTGGAAGCGAAACTTCGGGGTCTGGGCCCTGAGAATGTGAAGGGCGCGAGTCTGATCTTTTAAAACAACCACAACGAGGAGACAATCGAGCTCTAGCGGATGGGAAGTGAGTGACTTTTGGACAGGGAAGTCCAATGGCTCAGGCCCGAGGGAAGAAATTGCCATTGGCAGGTGTTCAAGGTTTAAAAGTCCAAGACAAGCCCCGAGCCCGAAGGAGACAATCTCCCTGTGCAAAGAATGGCTGCCACAAGGAAAAGTCCCAGATTGGTGAGGAGGGCATTATAAAAGGATGTCTCAAGTTTTAACACGTGGGTTATGTGTGCAATCTTATGTTTTACTACCTTATGCCCTCCTAATGATTGTTATTTCATTTAAACGCTTAGAAATCACCAAAGTAATTCTCGAGAGGGAAAACGGATGGCCTACCTTGAACATGTAATGCGGGGAGATGTGGGATCCACCTACAGTTGATGAAATAATGCTAACGACGATGATCGTGACATTGTCGAAGACGGTGGGCACCAATAGTAGGTTCTCCAATCACTCTACAATCCTGTGAAATGATAATGATGGGTCAGAGTGGGTATTTTATACCCCTAACTGCCATTAATGCTTGTATTTAATGCAGGTACGATGGCAAAAAAGTTGGTGAGTTCAAAAGTCAGCAACGGCGGCGGGAGAACCGGGGCCCGAAGGTCGGGGAGATGCAGGACGACAGCTGCAGTGAGTATTTCGGGTCGGTCGAGACGATGGCAGTGAGGAGCGAACTAGGGCCCGAAGGGCGGAGTTCCACCAAAGATCCACCATCGCGGACGGCTGATCCGGACTCGGAATTCTGAATGGTTAGGCCTGGAATGCCCAACAGTAGTCAGGGATTCCCGCAGACTACGGTCAGTGAAAATTTTGGTGAGACCCGAGGGGCAGGATGCCCCAGGAAGTTCGTTGTCACAGACCACGAAACAAGGGCGGAACCCCTGAATCGAAACTCCAGGGTTCGGGGTCCAGAGAGCGAGACGCCGTTCAGAAAATTTCCACAAATTTTGGCAAACAACGGAAGGGGATTCAGACCCCAAGGTCTGGAAGGATGCGGAGTAGATGCCTCCAGAAACAACAGTTCCAGTGGGGAAACCCGGTGAGGGAATCTCGAACGGCCGGGCCTGGAAGGACCCGGGGCCGTTGGCAGGGTCAAACTGCTAGAGGGACTCTGCGAGGCACCAGAATGTAGAAAAACTAAAAAGGGGAAGGCATGGTCAACTTATGGTGGGTCCTTAAAGCAACATTGACCATCAGAGACATCAAAAGGGAGGCACGCAAAATGAGGCAGTGACAAAAAAATGACCCAACAAAGCGAAAGAAAAGAGGGTCCTCATTCCGAACGGGGCGTGTGTGCTAAGGGCACAACAAAACCCTAACCCTAAACTGACGCTAATCCTAACCCTAACCCTAAGCCTAACCCTGATCTTTTCCCTTACCCTAATACTAACCCCAACCCTAACCCTAATCGTATTGGAATATTTTAATTATTATAATAATTTTATAATAAAATAATTGTATAATAAAATATATAATTAGAATATTTTAATTATTAAAATATATAATAAATATAAATATAAATTAATTTAAGATATCACATGTTTTTTCCCAATTGCTACTAGCATATATATATATTATTTTAATAATAATATATATAAAATACGTCGAGAGATATCCTTCTTGAGGTGCCTAGTCAATTTTTATAATAAAAATTTGATTAAAAAATAGGCACCTTCAAAAAGATATCTCTCGGCATATATATATACATATATTGTAGATGGTGAAATCTCCAAATTGCTAAAACCTCCAACACACACATTTTGTATGGTTAGTTGCTAAAACAAAACAAATAACAACATCTCTATGAAATAATCTAACATGTTCCATAATGCAAATGAAATAACAAAATAAACTAAATTGAAAGCATTAAAAAAATATGGTAAATACCCCTATCTCATAGTGGATTGGTGCTTCTTTGATGTGGAAAGAAGCCCTTTCCCAATCCTTAGATGATCAACAAGATGCAAATTCTTGAAATTGGATGAATTGTGGAGGATTAAAACAATAGAGGAGCTCTCTATTTATAGCCAAGAAGGATAAAATAATGCCAAACATGGAGGATGTGGGACTAAAGATCCACCGATATCAAGGTGCCACTTGTCGTCATGTGAGAAGTTGAGGAATGAGCACATTTTGGTCAATATGCCAAAGAGGGGGAGATTTGAAATTTGAATTTGATGACAAGATGAGTTAAAGGTTGAGTTTGACTTGTGCAAGAGACATGTAAGGTCTCTTAAATGCTTTGTTGGATGTACATGTCAAATTGAGGGGAGATTCAAACTTGGAGAATATTCCTCAAAGATGCCATGTTAAGGAAAATTATGAATTTAATAAATCAATAAATTGATTTATTTGTGCAAGTGGGAAAAGCTAGAGGATGTGATGGGTGATTAGATAAGATTAATCAGGATTAAATTAATTTAGTGGGGGATTAGGTGATTTGATCTATTTGACTTAGATTTAGGGATTTAACTAAATCAAAGGGGGGTGAAAGGTGATTTTAGACTTGATTAAATAAATATTTGATTTATTTAATCAAAGAGGATGTTGTTAGGCTTAAATTAAATAAAGTTAATTTATTCAATTCAAATGGATGACCTTAGGAGATTAATCAATTAAACTTGGTTTATTTAATTGACAAGTGCATATGATTATGCATGATGTCAATTTTGCCTGTCTACATTTTTCCCCTCTTTGAAGCAATGTACTTGCTACATTGGGTCAAAGAATAAACTTGCCGTGATAAAAATTCAATTTTTTTTATTTTTTCAGATGCCCCAGAGGAAAGAAGAACATTGGTACATTTCCCCCTCAAGATATCTAGTGAAAAATTTTGATTCGAGGGTTGATCTGGCAATAAAGAGGTTCAAGATAGGAATATGGATGGTTATGATGATGATGCAAATGAGATGGTTTCAAGATGCTTAGAATAACTAGTCTATATTATCCTAAACAACTTAAATGATGATATAATGCATGTGAGATGGATGAGATGGATGATGTGATATGCTATGATTATGAGATTTATGTATGCTAATGATTTGTGGATGCAAGATGGATGCAAGATGGGTGCATTAGTGATGTTATGTTAGCATAAAGAGAAGAAAGAAGAAATGAGATGATGACAAGAGGATCCAACAAGTCCATGATCTGGTGAGACTTTATTAGAGATGATGATGATGATGATAATGATGATGATAGATGATGATTTGCTTATCAAGAATTGGGACTTTAAAAGGGCTACTTACCTTATGTTTGATAACACACATAAGCACAATGCATCAAAGTATAAATAACTAGGATGGCATTGTACTTAGTGTGATGGAATTTGACTTGACAAATAGATAGAAGTATTCACGTTCACACCTAACATACAGAAACCTTGCTAGAAAGCACTTTAGAAGTTTCAAACATCTTAGACCAAAACACGGAAAGATAAAACCTATCAATGCAATAGTCAACAAGCTACCCAAAAACACCCTCCATACATACCTAACAGAGCAAGTATTTGCCAAGGTTATATTAGAAGAACGTCCAACAAGCACAACAAACAAAAGATAATGATCATTGCCCCATTCCTTTCTCTCTAAATCATTTTGAGTAGACATCATCTAGAGGATATTGGAATGAGCACAATAAGATAAATCAAAAGAAAAGATCAAGTTCACAAACAAGCCAATGTTCTTCATACCTCCAGCCAAAGGGATGTGTTTTGATAGGATAAGAATCCAAGGTGATATCCAAAATGATGCCCATTGTCGGAACGATATATCCTAGGACATGCATTGTATAGGATGAAGATGGTTTGATAAGTTGATTGACATGTTTGAAAATGATCAAGAGTTTGATTTTGCATTTAAAGGTTTGTTGTTTCAATTTGATTTCACGTTTGAAGTTTTCTTTTGTTGATTGTTGTGGTTGTTTCTATTTATGTTGCCAATGGATGAAGGTGATGATCAGTTTATTATGGATGATTGATTATTTCGAGTGAAAGAAAGATGAAATGGATGTATTTTTTAAAATATTTAAATGTTTTTGATGCTTTTGAAATGTTTTGAGGTTGTTTTGGTATTTTCAAGATGTTTTACAAATGTTTTGATTTTCAAAATTTTCCAATGTTTTGGGGTTTTCTGAGATTTTATGAATGTTTTTGGATTTTGATGTCTCGGGGTCTGATAAAAGACTAGCCTTGCCTAGGTTTAAGGTCAGAGACGATGTAGTTCGGATACCATGTTTTTGACATTTTTCTAATTTCAACTTGTTTTTTGATTTTCGCATGATTTTGACGATTTGGATAAGGATGTGTGTGACAATATCAGTGATCTATTTTGGGATTTTGTTGAAAAAAAATCTAGGGTTGATTGATCTGATTGATGAATTGATTATGATAACATTGTTGAGGATGCACAACAATGCAAGGATAGTGTTACACAACACAAGGATTATGATGGATATCCCAAGATGATGAAGGATTGATGATGATAACATTGTTGAAGATACGCAACAATGCAAGGATAGTGTTAAGAAACACAAGGATATCTCAAGATGATTTTTTGATTGGATTTGATTGATCATTATTGATGAAAATTGATTTGGAGCAAAATTTGTTTAAATGATTTGATGTGATGCTGATGTGAAAATTAGATGTGACTGATATTGATTGTTTGGATTGATGTTCGATGAAAGATAAAGCTTGATAATGAACATTTTCTTGTCAAAGTATGTCATGGGATATTGATTTGGATTTTGGATCACAAGTGCTTTGACCAATTTGATTTTTTTTTTCCAATGTTCGGATCATCACATAAGTTGGAGGATATAGATCAAGATTTATTCCCAAAGCAAGATGTAAATATATGCCCCTAGTGTCTAGCAATGTATGGAATGTGATGGGTGGATGCTCGAATAAGTGTATGGATGGATGGATATGGATTATCTTGTGATAAGATAAGGTGTTCAAACAAAGGAATGCTCATTTGGATAATGTTGGGTAGGATAGGATCAATGAAAATGACCCATGTCAAGATGTCTACCATAAGCAAGCATAAAGTGTGCACCAAATTTTTTCAAGATCAAATAACTTGGACTATAGATGCATAATGGATTGGATGAATGGTTCATGGATGAATGGATTTATTATGGATGAGGTAAATGGAATATTGGATTTATTTTGTATGGGATGAGATGCTTTTACTTGAATTAGTGCACGTAGATGCTTGTTTCCTACACATGACGCTTTTTTGCCAGGTTTTCATCATGGTTTTGTCCAAAGCACCATTGTAGTGGTTTTCACTAGAGGAAAAAAATTATCTTTACTATTTTCATGATTTTTTTATTTTTGTTTGGATTTTCACATTTTATTTTTATTTTTGTTGGTTTTTTTGAAAGATTTTAAGCTCATGTTGAACCACCTTGTGGTGTTGATGTAGTTGTTTCTACCATAATGCACCATTGATATCCTACCAGAAGAAGTTGTTTTGCTAATATATATGCACTTGAATACAACTTTTGAGATTCCTGATCTACTTCGTTGATACCGGAGTTGACTTTGTCTTTGTGCGCACATCACAATAGAGTGCCTTCTAAATCCATATGATGAAGGGTCATTACCAATACATGGTCAATGTGAGAATTGGATATTATGCATGGAGGCATGGATGGAGTATGTTTAGGGATAGGAGATGGATTGGTTGACAGTTTGGAACCTTTGACTCTCCAAACTTGGGAAGGTGAGAAATGATGGGTGGATATGAAAGTGTGTGTGGAATTAGGACCAACTGTTTGATACACTTTGTATGTTGCTTGAAAATCCTAAATTTTCTTTTGTGGAAATCCTTGATGGATACTTTTTCCTTTTTTATTTTTCCCCATAGTTTCTTTCACTGATGGATTTTGATAGGGATAATCTTTCTTTGTATTCTTTGGTATCCATGTGTATTTTATTTTTCCATTATGCTTCCTTGTTTCTTCTGCTTTGATAACATTCCTTATGCTTTGATTCAATTCTTTCTTTTGACGTTGGTCCCAATTCGTGGATGCAGTGATGGGTAGATGAAGATTCATGATGTGGCTCGTTGTAGTATTGGCATTGGTTTCATCATAAGGATTCTCCATGCCCCCTATGTTGACATTTGCTTGAGACATTGTTGCCCCCAGTATGGTGGTAGTGGCACCTTTGTTCCTTGATTCTGTTTGTTTTGAGTGTTCTTGTTTAGAATTTATTCTCTAATAAATGACCACTATAGATGATGTTATTTCAAGTTGTTGATCTGCTGATTTTGGAATATCATGTTATGTCTGACTTGTTTCCTTGAGTGGATAATGTTGGATATCTTTATCCATGATTTCCTCAGTCTGAATTTGGGATATATATGATACTACCATTGACAACTCTATTTGACTATAGGAATCAATAACCTACTCTTTTTGTGTAATAATGTCAGGAGTAAAGGAATCATGTTTTGAATGAAGATCATCTATGTGTCCATCCACATAAAGCATCTCATGGGTAGATGTAGGAGTATGTGCTATGTGGATGTGATTATCATTTGCGACATCTTGTATAGATAGGGGAGAGTCCATTAGATCATTGTAGTATCTTGGAGATACGAATTCTTGATCTTGAATGATTTCAAAATTTCTTTCAACATGCTTTGGATCAAGTTCTTGACATGGGGCAGTTTCAAAGGATGGATTTCTTACAAATGGTTCTTGGACATCATCATTAGGCATGGTAAGTGGTTCAATATCCTCTTGATCTTTGACTGAACTTGGATCAAGTGTCGAGTTCAGGGTTCATTTAGTATCTATAACCGTGAGGTCAAAGGGGGTCAACATGTCTTAGAAAAGACCATTGCTAGACCTTACTAGAAGATTTTGATCTTTCTTTGGAATAAATTCTTGAGATATGTCCTCTAATTCATAAGGTGATGTAGAGACATGATCATTGGTTGATATATCATAGATTATGTCAACGGGATCAAATAATTCTAACACTCCTTGAAATAGATCACAAAAAAGTGGCTCTTGATGTATGGTGAGTTGATCCTCGAATGGGGTAGAAACATCTTCAATGTGATCATTAATGGAGAGATCTTGAACATTGTTTTCAACAATTGTGGCAAGGAGGTTGTCAATTTCTTCAACCATAGGGTCAAGTGATGTTGAAATTTATTGAATTGGATCATTGTTGGGTATTGTTGGTGGATCTTGATCATGATTGAAAAGTGATTCTTGATAAATGTTGATTTGATCTTTGGATGAGGTAGAAACATTTTGAAGGTGCCAATTGATGGATTGATCTTGATCCTTGTTCTCAACAGTTGTGGTGGAGAGATTTTTAATGCTCTCATTGTCCCCAATAGTGATTATCTTTTGATCAATGAGGTCTTGGATGAGATTTTTGAGTCGAATATAACTTGATGTTGCATGTCCCTTTGTTTTGTGAAAATCACAGTGGGGCTCCTCGTTATACCCGGGTGATTTAACTAGGTGTTCTTGATTGTTCCCATAGATGGGGAGCTTGATGAGATTTTCTTGTACCAATTGTTGCAGGACCAATTCGATTGTTCTCCCAAGTGGTGTGTATTTTCGTTTGTTACTTTGTTACTTTGTACTTTAAATTGACCTTGTAGTGATTGAGCTTTGAGATGTGGTGATTGGTCTTCAAGATGTGTGGGCTGGATTTGTTCTTGATTTTGTTGATCTTGATATCCAACTTCTTGACATTGGATATATTGTGCTTGATGCAATTGTGGACACAACTCTTCGATTTGATGACATGGTTCAATCAATGGTAGATTACATTGATTTTGGAGTAAAAATGTCCTGTTTCAAGGCTTCAATTTTTTTTTAAGTGAAGCAATTTGGTCTAGAAAAACTTCATCTTGATTTTGATCTTGGCACCCTTGATATAGTTGATTTGGATTTTGTTTAAGTAGATTTGGAGTGTGTACTTGTGGTGTTTGATTCTGATAGTGTTTTGATTTGCGATGATGCTCAGATTTGGCATCATAGGTTGAAATTGAACACTGTTGTGGTTGGGAATCACATTGCCTTGATTTAGGTAACTTTGATTTTTCATGGTGTTACCTTGACTCGGTTTTTTTAACATCTTGTTTGGACTTTGAATAACCTTTGTATGATTTTTAGACATATCCATCTAAAAATTTACCAATTTTGGGTTCAAAATATTCATGTTTGGTAAAGTTGTACTTGGTACATTCACATTTGGAATCTAGGGATTTGATGGGATGATGTTGTTCATTTGAAGGCTCACACATTGGGTATTTGGTTGATAGATTTTTAGTTTTGGATTTAGATCTACCATTGGGAAAGGTGTTCACAACTTTTGAATGGGCATACTCACATTTGTTGTACCATCGAGGTTTGTAGGGGATAATGATCCCATGTTCGGATTGTATAAATGTGAGTTTTGATAATCAATCGACATTGCAAGGTTTTGAAAGTTTAGTTGATTTGGATTACTCATGATTTATGGAGCAAGTTTTATTCCATATTCTTCTTGTGTTTTGACCTTGTTGCAAGAGTTACCTATAAGGTTCTTAGGACTAATGACGAGATGAAGGATGAAGGGGGTAAATGGTATGAGTGTTGAATGTTTAGGGACTTTGGATCAATGCTAGACTTAGGTTTTGATTTTGATTGGTTTGATTTGATAATGAACTTGTAATACGTAAGATGTTGGATGTGATCTTAGGATGAACTTGTTCAAAGGATTGCTAATTTAACTAAATGTATGAGAAAGGATGCATTCCCCCACACCTAACTAAACAAGGTGATTTTGATTTTGATGATCTACCTAAGTCTAGAATTATGTTTTCAAAGCTCTAAAGTTGTTTTGTGGGATGGGTTTTGATAGATGTTTGGGATGGATGAAGTGTTTGATTTGGTCCTAAATTAAGCTAAGGACTTGTTTACTAGACCAAGATATTGAAGAACATGATTTTCTCTAAGAGTACTTCAAACCAAAAAACCAATGTTTGCATGAAAACAATATGATCAAAAGATATCAAGCACACGTGTGGGGTCCAATTTGTTATCTTTGCTTAGTGACTTTTTTTTACCACAAACACTCTCTTGATTAGATTTTGAATCTAGATGTCTAATGTCTCAACTTTCCCCTTATCCCACAAAGTGTATTATGCATAAACCAAGGAAATTTGACGCAAGAGTTACCTATTGTTGACCTTAGTGAAGCAAATTGAGATGAAATACAAATTCCTAGAAACCTCTAAGGATATGAATCCCAAGGGCAAGCAAGGGCATGTGAATTCGTTCAAGGATATTTGCTTCTCCTAAAGGGTTTGAAATTTGAATGACTTGTTGAATGTTGGTTTCAATGTTTTGGATCCAAGAACTATGTTTTCAAACTAACTCACAAGCAATATAGCATCCTAGCTCAATTGGTATGTTTTTCTTGGTGGGCTTGCCTCATGCCCTTTGTAGTAGAAGAGATGATTTTACATGCAACCAAGGAAAGAGCATAAAGGTATGTTAAGAATGAAGTCTTAACCTCTATACTCTAACCAAGATTGAACATGGTAAGTAACTTCTTGGAATCTAAGTTCCAATGCACCACTTTGATAAACTTGTTGGATGGACTGGTTGGCTACTACAAATAAGGTTCGTAATGACAGGACATTGGGGACATGGCACTTTGCGAGCATCCAACAAGCCACTAAAGGATTTAATCAATCCTACTAGGGGAGCTTACACTTTTTATGGTAGTACCCCATTCTAAAAGACACTATACAACTAAGGCCTACATACCATGAGGACTTGATAGTTTAGTCTTATCCATTTATATACCAGCCCGAATGAAAAACTGGTTGGAGTTGCCTTCGAGTTCTCCTTTTGGATGTGTCTCTTAGGTAGGCCCCTCTAAAGGTAAACAATAGCGAGCAAGCACATCCATAGTTCAATCGACCTTCATTTAGAAACAAAGGGAGAACACACATGATATACTTAACTCACACTCGCAAGCTTTGTTCAATTTTAGTTCCCAAAATGAAGTGTGGAGGCAATATTTTATGCAACTTAATGTCATCAAAAATACTTTTGATTCTCAAGATCATCGTGAAGCATGAGAGAAGTGCATACACCTTTTTAGATGAGATTATTTTGCAAAAATGATTACAAAGCATAAAAAACACATTTTCATTTTAAGTCCACAAAGCAATGATTTGATTCTTTTTAGAGCACTAAAGGAAAAATGAGAGTTGTCTTGTTCAATTGTTAACCTCAAATGAAATCTAGTCAATTTTCCTAAAGTTCATTTAAACGCCTTTGCAATGAAAATTGAAAGCTTTTGAAATGTTTGTTTTAAAGCCCAAAACCAAATGAGTTATCCTAAAATAAAAAAATAAGGCATAAGACAAAATCTCCAAGCATTAAAAAATGCTTTATGTATTTCAAGTTTCAATGTCTGATTCTTCAACTCCAAGGTTCTTCCAAGATTGCCTCTTATCTTTCAATGTTGCAACTCCCTTGTGCAAACAAAATCCCTCCTTTCTTTCCTTTCCTTCATCTTCCTTTTTCCTTCCTCATTTTCCTTTTTCCTTTTGCTTTCCTTTGTTTTCCTTCATTTTCCTTTTCTTGAAACAATTATAGATAAGATTTAGTTCAAGGATTTTATGACCGTTAAAGGCTAGCACTAGAAATTTGATTATATGCACCCCTAAAAATTAGATTTGATGTAAATAATAAAGTGTGAATCCTTTTGAAAGAATGTTGGAAAATTGATTTAAAAATTTAATGCAAATCATCATGACCAAGTTGTTATGAATAAGTTTTTAATATTTGTATTCCAAAGATGTAGTCCCTAAGATTTCTGCATTGGCATTCAACCCACATAATGAAAGATCTTATATGAAAGCACACATCACAGAATTCATTAGCATGTGACTTGTAAATTTGAAAGATGTCAGGAAGCTTCATGCTATAGTGTGAGTTGACAATCAAATGATTTTCTCCAACAAAACAACAGTGAGTAATTTGAAGGCATTGAGAAAAAAAATAGGAGCAAATTGCATGTAATCAGATTTTGAAACCAATCCCCAAATATACAATTACATCAAAACAAAAATATAATTATTTTTAAAATATGCAACTTGTCGAGTGATCATGCATATCTACTAGAGTTTTGTAGATGACATAAACTTTGAAAGTTCAATCTTGAATCAACTTTCAAAGCATGGAAGTCGTGCCAATACAAACTTGAATTTTATGCACCTAGCAACATTAACTCCTCTGCAAATATTTATTTCCTGTTGCATAATTCAAACCACTATCATTACTATTATTTTAGTGAAAAGATATACATTTATATCTAGAAAATAGCATCTATACAATAATCATTATTGTCAATGAAGGCTTCTATAAAATATTTCAAACTAATGCATTGAATAGCTGTAAAATCGCTCCCAAATGTGCCAGCATTTAACATCCATCAAACAGTAAGGGGGCATGTGTAAAACCAACTTTCATAACCTTTGACCAACATCGCCACTTCTAGGAAAATGTATGCATTAAAAACTTACAAGCATATGCTATTATTTCCAATGTAACTCGTAGGTGTAAATCTTAAAAGATTCAAGCAAACACATTTGGAAAGTGTAAAGCTCACTCTACCACCTATGCTGATACAATAGCTTTAAATAAATCATTAGAGGATAAACTTAAAAAAACTGATGTAATTAACAGATGAAAATCCTTCATGCACATACTTAATGTGGTGTAACTTTCAAGCAAATGCAATTGGCAAGTGTAAAATTGGATTCCGTAGTTTCTATCAGTAGTCAAAAGAAAGTTTCAAGCAAAGACTATTGGTGGGCATAGAAATACAATCCATTTCAAAATACTTTTATATGACATAAATTCTGACTTTCTAATGCGTACCAAATAAATGTTATAGGTTTGTCAGAATGCATTCCAATCAATTGTTGTTAGCAATGTGTGCCAAAGATTTGATCCTCCTATTGTAAGGGTGTGCTTATCTTCTTCAGACTGGCTCTCTTATCTAACTCAGGGCTCAAGATCTTGATACCAAATGTTTCTCTAAAGTACATGAGCTCACAAGCACAGACAAAGAAGAGGGATTCTTTGCATTAAAGACATTCTCCCTTTGTATCTTACTACGCATGCTTTTAAAATTTCTAATGTCTTTATTTAATGGCATTTTTAGTTTTTGGATTTCTTGCACTCCATAAATTTTTAGTTTATTCATCCTACATCTTTCTATGGCTACCAGACTTGATGATTGGGAGAGATCTCTTTTATTTCTTGTTAGTGTTTCGGCCATACCTTGGAGAGCTTTGAGACACATGAAACAGGTGTGGCAAGAGTTTAGACTAAAGAAAAATCACTTTGCAATAAATATAGGGAGACAAGAAACTATGATCACTTTCGCCTCATCTACCTATGTACCAGAGGAACATGCTTATGTTGTTTAGAAATGCCTATTTTGTTTAGAACTCTAGAATTTTCTATAGAGGATCTGACTAAAGTAACAATTCCAAGGCGAAGACAACTTCTATCAATCTTGAAATGTTAAAGACAACTGCCCTTTGACTCAAAGTTCATTAGAAACTATGTGAAAGGATTCAATCTCTAATAGGCCTAAGCCACTAAAGCTTGTAGAAAGTAGGGACATGGACTGCAAATTTACAAAGGAAGGGGACACCTGAGAGGAAGAAAATTCCTTGATATACAAGGTACAAAGAAAATCAGAGGCTAAAACAAAGGGTATATCAATAGTAATAATATTCAGGCTATATCAATCATGTTGTATCAATCAGTAATAATATTCAAATATTAATGAACACAATCAGAGTAAATACAAGCACAATGTCGAGAGTAAATGAACAATGAAGGCACTCAATTCAAGATTCTGCATTTACTACCATTATCAATTTGTAGATAATCAATTAGAATTATGCAGTCTATAGATATACTTAATCAACCTATATTTTCCATATAACATCAACCTTTTTTAGATAATCAATGAGATTTACGTATTTGGATAACTAAGAATTTCAAGAATACAAATTTTCTAAGCCCTCCTTCTAACGCCATTTTGTAGATGGTGAAATCTAAAAATCGCTAAAACCTCCAACACACACACATTTAGTATGGTTAGTTGCTAAAAGAAAACAAATAACATCTCTATGAAATAATCTAACATGTTCCATAATGCAAATGAAATAAAAAAATAAACTAAATTGAAAGCATTTAAAAAAATGGTAAATACCCCTATCTCATAGTGGATTGGTGCTTCTTTGATGTGGAAAGAAGCCCTTTCCCAATCCTTGCTAAGCTAATGATGATAAACAAGATGCAAATGCTTGAAATTGGATGAGTTGTGGAGGATTCAAACAATAAAGGAGCTCTCTATTTATAGCCAAGAAGGATAAAATAATTCCAAACATGGGGGATGTGAGACTAAAGACTCAAAAACATTCAAAAAATTCAAAAATCAAAACATTTGTAAAATGTTGAAAATACCAAAAATAGCCTCAAAACATTCCAAAAATGTCAAAAACATCCAAATATTTGAAAAAATCCATCCGTCCTATTTCGCTTTCACCCACAATAATCAATCATCCATAATCGTCACCTTCATCCTTTGGCAAAACAAATAGAAACAATCGCAGCAATTGGAAAAATAAAGCTTCAATCGTAAAATCAAAAGCAAACAACAAACCATTAAAACAAAATTAAACTCTTGATCAGTTGCAAACATGTCAATGAAATCTATATCAAAAGCTTATCTATCAACTTATCAAACCATCATCATCCTACACAATGCATGTCCTAGGATATATTGTTTTGACAATGGGCATCATTTTGGATATCACTTGGATTCTTATCCTATCAAAAAACATCCCTCTGGCTGAAGGTATGAAGAACATTGGCTTGATTGTGTACTTGATCTTTTCTTTTGATTTATCTTATTGTGCTCATTCCAAGGACCTCTCGATGATATCCGAATGAAGGATTTAGAGAGATAGGAATGGGGAAACAATCATTATGTTTTGTCTACTGTGCTTGTTGGATGTTCTTGTAATATAACTTGGAAAATACTTGCTTTGTTAGGTACGTCCTAGCAAGGTTTTTGTATGTCAAGTGTCAACAAGAATACTCCTATCTATTTGTTGATTCAAAGTCCATCTCACTAGGTGCAACGCCATCCTGGTTCTTTATACCTTGATGCATTGTACTTATGTGTGTTATCAAACATAAGGTAAGTATCCCTTTTAAAATCCCAATCCTTGATAACAAAATCATCGTCATTTATCATCATCATCATCTCTAATAAATTCTCATCAAATAATGGACTTGTTGGATCCTCTTGTCATCATCTCATTTGTTCTTTCTTCACGCTAACATAACATCACCAGTGCATCCATCTTGCATCCACAAACCATCAATATTATGCATATCATCTCACATACATAATCATCATCATAATATAGATCTGTTAGTCTAATAAATCATACATTTGCTTAATCATAGCATATCGCATCATCCATCTCATCCATCATCACATCATATCATCATTTAAGTTGTTTAGGATAACATAGATTGGTTACTCTAAGCATCTTAAAATCATCTCATTTGCATCATCATCCATAACCATCCATCTTGAACCTCTTTATCACACAATCGACCCTCAAATTGAATCTTTTCACTCGATCTCTCGAGGAGGCAATGTACTAGTGTACCTCTTTCCACTAGGGCATCCAAAAAAATTAGAATTTTTTTGAATTTTGATCGCGGCAAGTTTATTCTTTGAACCAATGCAACAAGTACATTGCTTCAAAGAGGAGAAAAATGTAGACACATCAAATTGACATCATGCATATTTAACTAATCATATTCACTCGTCAATTAAATAAACCAAGTTTAATTGATTAATCTCTAAGGACCGTTCATCTAAAATTAAATAAATTAACTTTGTTTAATTTGATCCTATCACTATCCCCCTTAGCTAAATAAATCAAATATTTATTTAACTAAATCTTTATCACCTTTCATCTCCCTTTGATTTGATTTAAATCCCTAAATCTAAGACAAATGGGTCAAAACATTTATCATCTTAATTAATCTAATCCATGATTAAATGCTAATCCTAATCACTTGTATTCTCTAGATTTTGTCACTTGCACATGAAATTGCATTTAATTGATTTATCAAAATCTTTATTTACTTTCAACATGGCATGTACGGGGAATATTCCCTCAAGTTTGAATTTGAAAAACAAGTGGACATGTACATCCAACAAAGCAATTAATAAGCTCTTTCATGTCCCCCACTCAACATTTATATCACAATTTCAAATTTGAATCTCCCCCTCTTGGGCACATTTCCCAAATCTTGCACACTCCTCAACCACTCACAAGTTGACAAGTGGCCTCATCTCATTGGTCCAATATTTGTCCCACATTCATCCATTTGAGTATTTCTCTCATCAAAATAATCTATAAATAGAAGCTTCATCTTTTATCAAAT
Source organism: Sequoia sempervirens (assembly GCA_007258455.2). Taxonomy (NCBI): domain Eukaryota; kingdom Viridiplantae; phylum Streptophyta; class Pinopsida; order Cupressales; family Cupressaceae; genus Sequoia; species Sequoia sempervirens. The sequence continues at coordinate 563,962,699 of VDFB02193867.1, read as the reverse complement.
CCTCCACAATCTTAGCATTTCAGCTCCACAATCTCCACAATCATTCATGCAAAGTCACTCTCTTTAGGAGAACTGATTTTTCCCACCATCATTTGCAACATCAAGCTTATCAAGGGTTAGGAAAGGGCTATTTTCTACAATAGCACCAATCCACTATGAGATAAAGTTGGATTATATTTTTTATAAGCTTTGTTTAGTTTCTATTGTTTCATTTTATTGCATAATTAACATGTTTCATTATTTCATAGGGATGTTGATAATTTGCTTTGTTTTAAATGCTAATCATGCTAATGTGTGTTAGTTTTAGCCATTTGCAAATTTTCACCATCCACATATATTAGATAGATCAATTTAGGGATTGAACTTATTTTAATTTTATGTAATTATTTCTTGCTAGATTTGAAATTGATATTTAAATGTGTATTTATGACATTTTCACATATGAAATCAATAAATTAATTTATAGTCAATTTATTCTAGTTAAATATTAAATGAAATGTTCACTGCGATTTTAGGAATCAATAAACAAAATAGTAATACAATTTTTCAAATTAGAGAATAAATATATGGAAAAAATAATCATGTGTACATAATATAATTATTCTTATTCTAATACTCTATGTATTTTTATTTATCAATAAAATTTATTATATGCAATTGAATTTACTAATTGAGTGCATGCATAGTTTCTAAAATTTGTAAATTTTCTAACATAATTATTTTATAAAATAATATTTCATAGATTACTAATATATTGATTATTTTTAGGTACTTTAATAATTTCTTCAAGAAAGAAGAAACAAGCTACTATTGGAGAAATTTATAAGTGGACTAGAGAGAAGGTTTCTAAAACATCTAGTAATTCAATGTTACATGAACAGTCTCACTCTAATAATAATCATCTGAAAGAAACATTTAAAGAAATATTTGGGTCCTCTTCAGATGATGATTCAAATGAAGATGCATATTAAGTTGGTGAAGGGAATAGTATTAGTGGTGAAGTTGAGGAGGGTTCAAATATCAATCAAGGGAAAAAAAATTTCTAAAGATAAAATTTTGAATGGAATGGTTAGAAATTTTATTTTGGTTAAATTATTTTGAGCATGATGGTAAGATACTTATGAAATGTAATTATTGTGAAAAGTAGAATATGCCAATCCCATGGGGTATAGGGGATGGGTGTAGAAATTTACAACACGATGCTCTTGTGACTCATGAAAAATATGTAATACATAAAGATGCTTAAGAAAGATGGATTAATGCAATGGAGAAAAAGATAAAATCTATTCCAAATCATATTTTAGAGATAGAAGATGTTAATAGTGAAAGAGTAATCACTACAATGAAAGCAACTTATTTTGTTTGTCAAGAGGACTTAACTTTATCTAAGTATGAGAAAATATGTAAATTTCTCATGGCTCTAAAAAATCCTAATATGCTAAAGTCTCAAGAATACTCTACATACACAAATCAGAAGGGTGCAAATGATTTTATTTTTTGCATATCAAAATATCTTGAACAAATTCAAATAGAAGAGATGTTGAAAATTCCTTTTTTTCACTAATGGTTGATGAAAGTACTAATAGAAGTTTAGAGCAACACCTTGTTGTTTATGCAAGATATTTAACTCTAGAGGGTCATGGGGAACCTATTTCCATGTTTATGAATATCATGGATGTGCCAAATGGAAAAGGGGAAACTATATATGATACCATCAATCAGTGGATAAATGATAGAGGGATTTTATTAACAAAACTAATAGTTGTCTCGACAGTTGGAGCTTCTACAATGGTTGGGTGTGAAAATGGATTTATTTCTCTCTTGAAACAAAATATTCCAAATCTAATTTCAATGCATTGCATAGCTCATCGCGAATCATTAGCAATAGTAGATGCTTCGAAAAGGATACCTGAGTTACTATTTGTTGAAAAAATAGCAAATAAAGTGCATTCATGGGTCTAGAATTCACCAAAAATAAATAATGGGTTGAATGATTTACTTAGAGTTATGCAAATTGATGTTCTAAATGTTTTACAGATCCACACAATCAGATGATTATCTAGAGGATAAGTCATAATAAGGCTTGTGAAGCTTATGCCAGCTATCTTAACTTTATGGAAAAAAGATAAGAAGTGTTTATCATTGTATGAAAAGACAAGGATTTATTCTATCTAGTTTGTTTGCACATGCTTGCTAATGTTTTAGGTGAACTAAATAAATTGAATAAAATATTTCAAGAAGAAAATGTAGACATCACAGTTATTTGCTTGGCTCTTGATGAAGCAATAGGAAATTTATATAGATGGTTTTTGTGAAAAGGTACATTTGCAGAAGGTACAACTTATCTTTCCAAATTCTTGATTGATTCTCAATTTGGATGTATTGAAGTCAAATAAGAAGGTGTTGTCATTGATAAACATGAACTAAAATATATACCTATTCCAATTGAAGGATTTGAGTATGGTGATGTAGGGAAGCATATCATGAAACCATGTGTTGAAGGAAAGCAACAAAGTTGTCAATATCTTGTAGGAGGTTATATTCAATCTCTCATTGATTGTTTGAATGAAATATTTCCAGATCTTCCTCTTTTTAATGCTTCAAAACTCTTCAGTCCTTCTTATTATCCATTAGATCATCAAACTTGAGATAATATCTCAAAGCGTTGGCTTGATAAGATTCTCCAACATATGCAACATACAACTTCAAAAAATGTAAATGAATTTGTATCCGTAATTCATGTTACCAGTTGCAAAAGGGAGTTAAACTCTTTTATTGATTCATTGCATTTGAGCTGTGAGGGTTTCAAGATGAAAGATGCATGGAGAGTCTTTCATAGCACAAAATATTGGCATAGAAGCTATCCTCATATGATGAAGTTATGGCAAGCCATGCTTACTATTCTTGCAGTATTGTTGATTGTGAAAGAGGATTTTCAAAGCAAAACATCATCAAAGATGTTATAAAGTCAAAGTTGGGTTTGGATACATTGGATGCATTAATGAGAGTGTCTTTAAATGGATCTAAAAAACGTGATGTAAATTGGAATAAAGTATATCAAATATGGAAGAATACAAAGTCAAAAAGAGTTCTTGACCTTTGATAACATTTATTTTTGTTTATTTTCTATGTAATGCATCATTAATTTTTGTATCTCAATTTAAAAATAATAAAAGAAAATAGTTATTTTCTTTCCAAAAGTTGTTTTTTTGTGTTTAAATATATGCAAATTATATAATGAAGGTTTGTATCAAATTATTATATTTTTTTATTGTTTATTTGGTATTTTTAAGAATTATGATTCCTATAAAAAATACTTATTTAATTTATATGATACATAATATTTAAAAAAATCAAATTACTTGTGTTACATTAAAAATATAAATTTATAAAGAAATAATCATATTTAATATGTATGATTAATAAAATTCATAATATTTTAATATAAAAAATTTTATATAAAAAATTATAAATTAAATATTTTTTTGATAGTTAAAGTTTTTCATAAAATGTAAAGTGGCAGGCATTTAAATGAACAAACCATCACAAAATTTTCATATGACAGATAGGGGTCGTCGTCCAGGCCTATTTACAGTTATATAAAAATATAACAAGTCAAATGATATGGTCTAATAAATTTTTAAGTTGTAATATACAGTCCAAAATGCAAAAAAGGGTCAAATAGACCATCAAATTCCAGCCTAGTTGTCAAGCACAGAGAAATTAGGCTCGCTTTTTTTGGTTTACTTTTCATTACACACAGGGTGGTTTCTGCAGCTCTTATCCAATAGAATTTCACTATAGGTTTCTTTCACCGATTCTTTAAAATCCTAACCATTATATTAAGCTTGATATAGTAATCGTTGAACTAATTTATATTATTTTTGTTGTTACTGATCACAACACAAAGTGTGACAAGAGTGTGTGACACGTAGAAAATTGTAACAGTCAATGGATAGTTTCTGGAATAAACATACCTACAATTTTACAATCAGAGGTCAAGAAGGGATGCTATGGTGGCATGCACATATCTCATATGATTAGGAAAGTTCACCGTCAATAATTTATCGTCAGTAATTTACTGTCAATGATTCACTATCAATAATTCATTGTTGTGACATATTCATTGTGTGTACAAATCACTTCCAGCAACAATTCATTGCTGTGACATATTCATTGCGTATACAATTTACATCCAACAATTCATCGTTGTGATATATTCACCACGTATACAGTTTTCAATATTTAAGTGGTCAAGAGCACTCAAAAAAGAAATGTAATAAAAGTCATAATGAACAAGAAGTTGATAGATCATGTCCTATTAATCACATTAAAGATGAAAAAATATAATAAAGAATCTTGAAAGAAATATGTATCATTAATACAAAATTAGATTTGATATTCTTAATTACCCTAGTAATCTAAGTGGACTAAAAGTGTGATTGATTCTAGAGACAATGTACTCTAAGTTGGCGAGTTCATTGAGGAGATGTTTAACATGATGAGAAATGTCTACATATTCTTGGATGCACTATTGATGAAGACTTAAAAAGAAGTCCTAAACAAGGATGTAATGAAAGTGATGATGAACAAGAACCTTGTAGACCATATCCTATTAAAGATATTGAAGATGAATATATATAATAAATAATATTGGAAGCAATCTCTAGTGCCATTTTAAAACTAGAAATGATATTCCTAATTAAGTTAGTAATTTGAGTTGACTAAAGAGTTAGATTGATGTTATAGTAATTTGAGTGTGAAGATATTGTTGATCTTAATAAAGTAAAAAATAAAACATAAGTTGAAAGGTTATTCTACTATTTGCTGGAAATAAATTTAGTTAGAGATGAATGACATACAAGGGTGATCCCACAATACTGGTTTACTATTTTTGGCCAAACTGGACACTGAATTGATTTTTTGTAACTAAATCTTCACTTTTGAGCACCTATAGCGGTTACACCATGAGGAATTTGAAGATGATGCAAACTAGTGATTTGTGACATTTTGTTTGTAGATTCTAAATATATTTTTTTCAAAATTTTTGGAATCAAATTGCACTTCTTTTTCCATCTCCTTTGAAAACTAGTTTTTTTTCAATAAACACCATTTTTAAGGAGTGATGCTCACTGTATACAACATAATTTTTTTTCCATGAAGGATAAAATATATTTTTTTCAAATTTAGATTTGTAACAATGATATCTTGTGATTTCATTTGGTTTCATAGTGTTTTATTGAATATTTTTTCCTTAATCAAGTTTCCAAGTCAAACCAATTATAATTTAGACATAGGCAGACCATATACATCATAACTTTTCTTGTATGTATTGAAATTCTTTTTTTTGTTTTGTTGGATCAAGGACTTCAATATCTAGTGCATTGATATATATATATATATATATATATATATATATATATATATATATATATATATATATATATAATCTTCTATTTTTCCACATGTGCAGAAAAAAGAGCTTGATTTTTGGTAAAAAAACTTATGTTTAATCAAACTAAAAAAAAATACATAATAAAACCAAAACATATTAAAATTGTATTCATTGGATAGCTCATTCTGAGGAATACAATCATCAACTCGAGCTTCAAAGGGAAAAATTTCAAAGATTTTTGATGCTAGAGGGGGAGAAGGGGGAAAAGGTGGGTTTTATTTAACCACTATTTGCTTGAACCCCCCCAAACACATTCAATTGAATGGGGGTTCGAGTGAACCACGGTTCGATTGAACCCCTTCAAAATAATGTTAAAAAATGTTTGTCGAGTTGGTTCGAGCGAACTCGTGGATGATGTCCACTTGAACCCTTGTTTCCCACATGCATATTATGTTTGCAATAGTGTTATTTTATAATATAAAATATTAACAATATACTTTTTAATCTCTATAATATATAATATATCTATATAATAGTTATTAATAATATAAAAATCATATATATTATTAATAATTATAAATAATACACTATATACATATATATTATAAATAATTACAATAAATATTAGTATATCAATATACTTTTGAATTAAATACATTAAAAAATATATTGTGTAAATAAATATAAAATTATAAATAAACAAAATTTAAAATAAAATTAATAATATATTATAATTTATAAAAAGAAAATATTTAGTTTAAATATAAAATACTTAGTTTAAATATAAAATGCCTAGTTTAAATATAATATTTTTCAAATATTATTTTCCCTCATCAATAATGAGGTGGTGCTTGTTCATCATATAATTAAAGTATGTATTTGATTGAGAAAAGTCGTCAACAAACAAGACTTTGACATAGGAATCGTAAATATATCATTTTAGAGTTTTCTGATTACCAATTAATGAATGGTGTGATTTGAATGATTTGGATGAGAAAAAACTGACAGGTAAAATATCAGGATATGGAGATAGAGACAAAGAGATAGACAAACAAAGAGAATCAGAGATAGGTAAATAGAGATGGTGAGAGGGAGAGAAAAATAGGGGGAGATAGAGAAAGGGAGAAAGAAGTAGGGGGGAGATAGAGATATATGGGAAGAGAAAGGGAGAGAGAGGTAGAGATAGAGAGATAGATAGGGGGATAGGGAGGGAGTGACGGAGGGAGAGATGGGGAGAGATAGAGAGAGGGGGGAGATAGAGAGAGAGGGAGAGAAAGGGAGAGAAATAGGTGGAGGAGAGGTATAGAAGAGGGGGAGAGAGGGAGAGAGATAGTTAAAGAGGAAGAGAGAGAAGAGGGGGAGAGATAAGTAGAAGAGAGAGAGAAAGAAGAAGGGGGAGGGAGGGAGAGCAGTATTTAGATAAGGAGAGAGAGAAGAAGATGGGCGAGAGAGGGATATACATAAAAAGGGAGGGAGAGTTAGAGGGGGAACATCGAGAGAGAGGGGTAAGGAGATATAGATAGATAGGAAGATAGAGATATAGATGGAGATGGAGGAGGAGAAGTAGAGGGATAGTGAGAGGAGAGAAGGAGAGGGGGAGATAAAGAGAGAGAGGAGAGAAGGATATATAGAGATGGAAGAGATAAATATATAGAGAGGGATAGGTAGGGATAGAAAGAGGGAGAGATAGCGGGGGGAAGAGAAAGAGAGAGGGGTAAGGAGATAGAGATACGTATGGAGATGGAGAAGGAGGAGAGGGATATGGAGAGAAGGAGAGAAGGAGAGGGAGAGATAAAGAGAGAGAGGAGAGAAGGATATATAGAGATGAAAGAGATAAATATATAGAGAGGGATAGAGAGGGAGATAGATGGATGGATAGAGAGTGATTGAAATAAAACCTTTGAATCAAGAAGATTATCGGGCTTCATTACCATAGGATCATGTTATGTTTTCAATAAGGAGAGAGGGAGAGAGAGAGAGGGAGAGGGAGTTGGAGAGAGATAGAGGGTAGAGGGTTTAAGGGTTAATGGTTTAGGTTAAAGGGTAGAGGGTTTAAGGGTTTAAGGGTAGAGGGTAGATGATAGAGGGTTTTAGGGTTTAAGGGTTTAAGGTTTAAGGGTAGAGGGTAGAGGGTTTAAGGGTTTAAGGGTTAAGGGTAGAGGGTTAAGGGTAGAGGGGAGAGAGATAGGAGTGAGTGAGTGAGAGATACTTGAGAGAGGGAGAGGGGGTAGGAGGGAGAAACTTGAGAGAGAGAGAGAGAGGGCGAGGGAGAGCAGAGATAGAGGGTAGAGGTTTAAGGGTTAAGGGTTTATTGTTAAGGGTAGAGGGGAGAGATAAAGGAGTGGGAGTGAGAGAGAGAGAGAGAGAGAGAGAGAGAGAGAGAGAGAGAGATAGGACTTGAGAGAGATAGAGGGGGTGGGAGGAGAGACTTGAGAAACAGAGGAGTGAAGCGGAGAGATATAGAGGTATAGGGTTAAGAGTAGAGGGTAGAGGGTTTAAGGGTTTAGGGTTTAAGGGTTAAGGGTTTAGGGTTGAGGGTATAAGGTTTAAGGGTGTAAGGGTAGAGGGTAGAAGATAGAGGGTTTTAGGGTTTAAGGGTTTAAGGGTAGAGGGTAGAGGGTTTAAGGGTTAAGGGTAGAGGGTAGAGGGTTAAGGGTAGAAGAGACAGAGATAGGAGTGAGTGAGAGAGAGAAGGATATGAATACATTATGAAACAATGATTTTAGAGCTTATTTATATAGACAGTCCATTCAAATTCCCATTAATTTGATCCTCAAGGCCGACATTAAAGAAAATTAAACTTAAAACCTAATTTTTCCCACTCAAACCCCAAAAATAGCTCAAATGGGAATCATTTGGCATCTTGGGCGAATGATTCCCACCTAGATGGGACTCATTCACCAAGGTGGCGAATGGGTTCCACAGGGGTTCTTTTTCCAGTTGGGATGTCTAGGACTAAAGAAATCAAGTTTATATGTTGATTTTGTGAGGTCATTGATCAAAATAAGCCTCAGGATGCACAATATGGGGTCATAGGGTCCTATTAATGATGATATAAAAGAGTAATTAGGGATAGGGACACAAATTTCAATGTGAAAGTGTGATTAAATACACTCTACATCATTAAAATGAGGTCCACACAGCCTAGAAATGCACAGTATCCAATGTGAATGTGTAAAAAACATTACAACACTAGAATAAAACTAGGTTTAATTTACAAGCCTTCTAGATTAATGTGAGAATATAATTAAATACATTTTACAATATTTAATTAAGGGAAAAATAGGTCCATTATACTTAAATACTTAATAAAAGTCTAGAAAAGTGTGAAAACGATTTACAACACTTTACAACACCTTTACAAGACATGTATTTTATTCAATTTACAAGGGACCTGTTGATGGTGTTTTTTGCACAGCAACAACTCAGACATAATGCAATATTCTATCTCTCTTGAAAGATAATCTTCAACAATAAATTGCTGAAAATCACCCCAAGGTCTCTCGGGTGTCAGGTCATGACAATGCATAAACAATTCAGATGAAATGTGAAAATGTTGGTAATCAAAAAGGGACCTTACTACAAGCAACTATATCTTTCAATTTACCAAATTTTGCAATATAATGATCTTTAATCCTATATCCAATCCAACCAAATGATAAAGAAACAGCAAAAGGAAAGGGTGCAAGGATATGATAAAATCTAAATTATTCCTAGGATGAACAATGCAAGTGACATATATCTGGAATGGACCAATCTCAAGTAACCAATTCTTGCTCAACCCGCAATGCAATATCACAAGAGCAGTGCAATCTTCTAAGGTATTTAGATCTTCAAATCATAGACCTTCATCTACAATTGAACTCAAGCACATTGAAATATATGGTCTAGGTTGACTTCACCAGCCTACTACAATCAGATAGTTACTGGGAGTATAGACAAGAGATTGCTACAAACATTCCAAGTATAACATCATAAACATCATTCACCAGACTAAAATTATTTAGTTCTGAATACTAAACCCTGAATCTCCAAGCAATTTGAAAGATACAAAAGGAACCATGCGAGATAAGATAACACAAGAGATTCCACCAGAAAACCACAATGTCTTCAATTGTATTAAATCATCAACATGCTGCAACAATTCCAATGTTCTGATACAGTATTTGCTTCAAGGAACTCAAAAATGCTCTAACTCTAGTGTCTCTTCTCTTTTACTTCTAATGTCTAACCCTTTACAATGAGGCAAGAATGCCTGTTTATAGCAAGTATCAAGATATGTCAGCCCAGCCAAACATTTTTACAAAATAAGAAAAACCGCCCAAAACAAGTCAGCCAAGGAAAAAATTGAACTAAGGCACACATTAAATGCCATCCACCATCAAGGTCGGCCTTGACACAGTCCCCAATGTAGTCTGGTCCAATGCATGCCCTATGATAATAGGGAAGCACAAATCTCAAAATAGGCATTAACTGCCACTTCCCTTATCTTTTCTCTGAACTGATGATCCTTGGACCTTCAAGAATGTCCCATCCAGCTGGGTGATAGGTGGCAAAGGCAATACCCTAAGCCGACATTTAATAGCATCAATCTCCTCCTTGGACTGTTCAACAATCTTATCCTAATCTTCCTTGCTGGACAGATATCTATCCATTACTGCCAAGTAGGTGGCTGCATCATCAAGCTGGTGGACAGTTATTACATTTTTGGGATCTAGGGCATAAACCTCATGCCACCTCTCTTTCAGTTATTCCAGACTTAGATATTTTGGAGCTATCTTTCTCCTTCCAGTCATCACCTCAAAGAAGGCAATACATCCATCATATACTGCAGCAAGATTAGCATCAATTGATTTCCTTCATTTCAGAATCTTCTTTATGGCCTTCTTCCTAATCTGCAGAGCCTCGAACCATTCCCAAGGTTCATCTAATCTGGAAGAAGGAAGAATTCCATCTGCAGCCAGTTGTTCCTTACCATGCCCCATGATGACCTTGGATTTCTGCAACAAGAGGTCCATGTCCTCCTTGTCTTGGGACAGCACATGCTACAACAACTCCTTGGCCCGGACTGCATCCTTTCCAACTGATAGGATGTCCTTGATTGCATTATCTCCCTTTGCTTGCACACCCTTCAGCCAATCCACTGTAGCTTGGGCAGAGGTCTTCATTTTCTCAATCTCAGAGATAGTTTCCTTGGGCAAAAATCTGGGAGTGGCAAAAGAAGATGGATGGAGGGACTGCAAGGGTTTCATTACCTCCTCCAAGCATTTCCTTAACCTTTCATTTTCTTTCTTCAATTCCTGCTTGGTTTGGGTCTCCTTCCTCAACCTTTCAATGATCACCGCACTGGACCCTTCAAACTCTTCTATATCCTGTTCCATGGATGCCAGCCCAAGGTTGATCATTTGCACACTGTAATCTTGACCAGTGACATCTTCTCTTGTCTTGTCTGTGGCAGGAGTGGCAATGTGGATAGCCCTGTTATTTGTTTCATCTCTTTACACCTTGGAAACCACCTTAGCTACCTTCCTTTTCATCCCTTTGCTGATCTTTGATAGCATCTCATCCCAATCCAAGGGAGTATCATAGACTACCACCTGCTTCTTCCTTGCAAGCTCTTTTTCTAACCAGTCCGGGGCTGGAGGCTCTACCTAGATTTCTTCTGTCCTTGTTTCTTCCAGTTGTTCTGTCGCTTTCTCTTCTTCTTCTGCAGTTGCCTTATCCTCCTCTTCCTCAGGGAGCTGCTCACCTTGATTGATTTCCTCAAGCTCCATCTCTGGCTGCACAGGTGATGGGGTCCTAACAGGGACGTCCTCTTTCTACTCAAGCGATTCGTTACCTCTGCTATTTTTTGGAGAATCCTCATACATCACCAAAGGGGAAGTATTCCTTTCCTCCTCTTCAACTCCTAGCTCCACTACCTCACTAAAGAGTGTCCCTTCTTTGAAGGGCTCTGCCTCTCCGCTGGTTTCATGCTCCTTTGGAATTTTTGGCTCAGGTGCACTTGGTGGAGGAGAAATAGCCTTGGATGGTTCTGCGGTTGGTGATTTTGGTGAAGGATCTGCCTTTTGCACAGTGTCCCTTGGAGAGGGAGTCCTAGATCTCCTCGTGTAAACTCTTGTCTTTTCTCCCCCTGAACTCTCCACATCTACAATTGGAGGCTCATCTTTAGGTGCATCTTGGACCTTCCTCTTGAAGATCCTAGTTGTTCTGGTTTTCTTTGGTGGTGGAGGAGCATCTTCCTCTTCTGCCTTTTCCAGCTCTTCCTCATCAGAGGACTTACTAAGCTTCAAAGTCTGCCACCTCCTTTTTCCTTTTGGCTTCCTTTTTGTTCCAAGCCCACCTTCCTTGGGTCCTCTGATTTTTATCTTGAACGGTGAGGTCTTTGCAGTTTTCCCTTTGGGGTCATCTTCCCCGGATTCCTCAGAAGTGGACATAGGATTGAGATTCCCCATTAAATCGAAGGTACAAGTTACCTTCTCACTTTCCAACTCCCAAATTTTATGTTTCAACCAAGAGGAGGTAAATTTCATGACTGGGGCCATTAGGTCCTCCAACTCCGTGACCTCTCCTTCATCCCAATTGATTTCTCTGATGGACCTGTCCTTCACAACTTCATAGGCATGGTCATGTACTAGGTTTCCATCATCCTCTAGTTGATCCGGGATCAACTTGACATTATATTGTCTAATTGCCTCCACATGGAGCCTAGAATACCTCTTCTTTCTAGCTTCAAGGTCATCTTTGATGTTGGCCCAATAGTCCTCTAGGTCATCCTTGTGCCGGTACTCCCTAGTGGCTTTCTTCTGTGCCTCTCCTGTGATGTCGAAATTCATCCTTTTGGAATGGAAGGAGAGACCATATGCTGCCAACTCTTCTCCTGCAGTGTGAACTGATTGGATGGAAGGGCACATTTCTGCCACACAAATCCCGAGAGGGAAGTCTCCACCAAAGCCTGTCTTATGCTTTTCCTTCTTCACAATGGCATCAAACTCACAAATCTGCCTCACAACCTCCAACAAAACAATGTGATCGGTGGGATATCTCGGCAACCTGTATGGAGCAACCGGGCATCCATCAATCCGAATGTAGGTGAAAGTGGAAAATTGGATAAACCAAGCCCCATAATTCTTTATTAGCCCTTTGGCTCCATCTGACAATCTCATATGCTCTGCATTTTGTAGCATCCAGGCAATATGCATTGTGAATGCATCATTAGCCCTTTTGTAGTCCTTATGCCCTAAATGCAGTTTCGGGTAAACTTCATAGATTATGTCCTGACCTAATGTCCCTCGTGGATTCAAACCCCTGTACGGGTAGAATCTGGCTAGTACATACACCACATATGAGGACATGGTGAATTTCTTGGTCTCCAAGACGTTCCTCAGCTACTTATCAATTTCAGAGCTAATGAGCCCTGCCTAGTGATAGTTAGTTCCTTGCTCCACCTTGGTGATCACATGGACCATCCAGCTATCCAACACTCCGACAGTCTTCAAACCAGCCACTCTGCTCAAAAATGTTATGGCATCATAAACATCCGACCTGAACTTAACTCTGTGCAACTGCTTGGGTAGTTTAGAGTGATGTGACTTCGGCTTCTCTAACCAAGAGTTGATTATCTGTTGAGCCTTGACTGGCTCATTCTCATAATATGTTTTTGTTGTGTCTATGTTTAAAGCACACACCGAAGGCAGGTTAGGCATGCCAAAGGCCTGAGTAGTGGAGACCAGACTGAAGTTGGCCAAAACCCTTCCCTCAGTGCTGACCACCCTTTACGTATCAAAATCGTACTGCCTAGCACATTCCAGAATCAGCTCATAATATTGGATTGCTGGAGGAAACCCAGCCACATGCACAAGTCTAGATTTCATCATCCCGTTCCTCAAGACTGAAAAATCCTTCTCAGCTGTCCGTTGCTTAAACTCCTCATACCTCTAGGCCCCAACATTGGTATCAGATACCTCAGACCATACAGAGGATATCCTACTCTCAGGAAGCTGACTCTTGATATCCAATCTTAATCTTTTTGCCTCAGAAATGGATGACCCCTCCGAGCCACCCTTAGATTTTCCATTAGTAGCCTTGCTTGATTCAGCCTGTATTTCCAAAGGACCTCATTAGTATTCAATTATTGTTTATATTCCAACCAAAAGATCATCATAAAATCATATAAAACAATTGAAATCCATCGCTAACTGCTAATCCCTAAAAGTCTGAAAAAATAATGCAATCCGAGAAAATATCGCAAACCGGGAAAAACCAATCGGGGCAGAATTTCAGAGAAATCTGACCCAGACAGACTCTAGCGGCCAAGACATCAAATTGTTAGTATGGAAAAAAGATCATAAGATAATCATGAAATTCATTCATTAGCAACAGGAAATAGCCATTTAACATTTGATCCACCAATCCTATCTTCGAAAAATCAAAAAAAGGATAAGGCTAGACAGGAAAACCAGAAAAATCCAGATGGGATGGATTTTCACGGACAGGTAGAAGCATTTCAGAAATTACTCCAGTCTGTGGAATTAGCCTAAACCAGGAAAATCTGGGTATGCAGAAATTCCGCGGACACCATGGGAACCCGACGAAGCACAAACCGCAAACTAGCAATTAAATGATCACACAATCCCTTCTACTTGGATTCTAATGGTCCAGAAATCGATGCTAGCGGACAAGATTAAGAATGCAAATGAATTTAGACCTCAAAGATTTTTAAATCTCATGACGAAACTGCGATGCCCTAATTTGGATGAATAACCCTCTCGCCATTAAAACCAAAGTAAGCCTAAGGTTTAAAATATCATTGATGAAGATCTGTCTAAGGTACTCCAAATCCTCACAGGGTGGGAGTCAGCGTAATACAAGGGCAAGATAGGTAAATCGACACAAATTCACTGTTCTAGGTCGAGCACCAAGAAAGCCCTAACTTCGCATAATATGACGGATTTCGTACTAAGAGGGTAAATAATCAAACCCAGACCCCTCAAACGGATGCACCCGCTATCTTAATAGGAAAATACAAGCTTACCGGTGCACGAGTAATATGGTTTCACAAAGAAATGGGTCAAACTCTAACTCCATAAATATGGGATCATAATCAAGCAAAGGCCGACCCGAAATTATCAACATTTGGTGCAGAAACCCCCAATCATCATGCAAACCAACGAAAGGGCCAATGACAACCTACCATGGATCGATGCGGATGAAACTCGAACTTGAGGAAGAAACCACGTAACAAGCACGTCCCAGCAATGAAAAGTTTAACTAGCAGCGTTCCAATCAATCCCCACACAAGCAACTCAAAACAATCCCCAAAGCTCAAACAAAAATTCCTGATCTCTAGAGCAGAAGCAAGTAAACAATGAAGTCGCAATGATATTAAAACTTCCCTAAATCTGCCCATATACTCATCTGAGCAAAGGTTCCTTGGTCATTAATGCATGACAAGACACTTCTAACAAGTCTGGAAACCCGAGCCCAAAATGGAATTTCAAAAAATCCCAAGATGCGCAGAAACACAGATTTCGCGGAAATGCAGAAACCGGGGAAATGACGAAGTTCAAGATTTTGGTGCAATCTGGGAAAATCCACAAGAACCGGAAAATCCCAGGATCAAGCAGAAACCTGGATTTGGAGAATTCAGCAACGACCAGACAATGAACCGAGACTCGAAAAATCCACCAGAGCCCGAAAATTCTGAAGTCAGGTGAAAACCCGGATTTTTCTCAAAAACCAATTTTAATCAATTCAAGCCTCAGGGCAAGGTCAAGGCTAGCAAGACCAACATGTCAAGACCTCAAAATGATAAGTCCAATAAAACCAAAGGCCGAAAGACACCAGAAAAGAGGGTCCCTACTCCAAGTGGGGCGTGTGTGTGAAAACTACACAACAAATGGCGACTCTGCTGGAGAAATGTTCCTGAGCATTTCAATGACAAACTGGAATCAAGAACCGAGAACTCATGGTTTCAACCAGCCACCACCCATGTTTAAACAAAGAAACCACTAGTCATTCAAACATTCCTATACCAGGGTCAAAGTGTGTCCACATGCATTCATTACCCACCTTTAGTTACACAAGGAACCAAACTTGGTATGAACAAGCTACGTAAGGATTCATACTCTAAAAATAACCTGGATAGAGCCTCACTACCAGTCAGGTGTCCATAGCCCCGACGAGGTTATCACTGTGGCCCTATTGAACATAGCTCTACTACCAGTCAGGCGTTTATAGCCCCGGTAGAGATGTTCAAATACCCCTGATGAGTTGAATTCAAACCTTTTGATTTTCAAATTTTCTCTCTTTTTGTTTATGATATATTTTTTTTATTTTTTTATTTATTTTTTTTATTTTTTATTTTTTTACTCATTTTGCTTATTTCATTCAACCTGTGAACAGTGAAGTCCACACTCAGGGCTGAGAACCACAGTGGCACTAGAGCAGAAAAGGATTTTTCACCTGTTCAGACCTTATAAGGACCTTTTACAACTTTAGGTATATTAAGAATTAAAAGTATGAGACCCCAATATATTCCTGCTTAAACTGACTAAAAAAACCCTTTGCCTCAGCATAAGGAAAAGTAACATAAGGGAAAGAGTTCGTACCATGATGTACTAGAAGGATGATTAGAGTTTGTAAAGGAAATACCAAGAACATCAGACCTACTTTATCACCATTAGCATACAGATGCACGCAAAGGTCCCCAAAAGAGGAAGAACCAAGAGCAAGAGCAACGCAGACCAAAACAAACAAACCAAAGCAAACCTATACTAACGAAAGCAAACAACCAAACCAAAAGGGAAACCTACACTAATCAAACAAAACAAACAAAGCAACCTAAACTAACTATGTACAAAGCGGAGAGCTGAAACAGCTTGGGACTGGAAATAATGTTTCAAATACTTCCCATTGACAGGCAGTGGGATATCTTCTCCCGTAAGAGTCTTCAAACGGA
Source organism: Sequoia sempervirens (assembly GCA_007258455.2). Classification (NCBI taxonomy): domain Eukaryota; kingdom Viridiplantae; phylum Streptophyta; class Pinopsida; order Cupressales; family Cupressaceae; genus Sequoia; species Sequoia sempervirens. Next base: position 563,946,344 of record VDFB02193867.1, on the reverse strand, counting down.
AGGCATTATTTCCAAGTATTTTGGCAATCTGATATGGGCCAAGCCACAATTTATCAAATTTTTCATGGTTCCCTTTCTGATCATGAGGTTTATCCCAGTAGAGAACAAGGTCAGAAATCCTAAAAGCTTTGACTTTAGCCCTCCTATCAAACCATCTCTTAACTACCCCCTGATGTTTAGCAAAATTCTCAAGGGCATTGTCCCGTTTCTCTTCAAGGTGCAGTAGTTCTGTCAACCTAGCCTCCCTTCTGTCTCCTTCGTCATAAAACTGATTTATAAATTGTAGAGTTGGGATCTTAAGTTGGATAGGGAATACTGGTTCCAGACCATACACTAAGTGATAAGGAGATGTTCCAATGGATGACTTAAGTCTGGTATGATCCGCCCAAAGGGAAAACCGAAGCTGGGTGTGCCAGTCTTTTGGGTTCTTCTCTAACAGCTTACGGATGACAGTCAATAGGTTCTTATTAGAGGATTCTACTAGGCCATTACCTTGGGGATAATAATTAGATGCAAATTTCATAATAATGCCATGATCAAAAGCCCAATTTGAGAATTTCAAAGATGCAAAGGTGGGACCATTATCACAGACCACAGCAATAGGACATCTAAACTAATTAAGAATGGCAGATTCTAAAAAATCAATCACTACATCTGATGTACATTGCCTACAAGCAAAAGCTTCAGTCCATCTTGTAAAGTAGTCAGTTATAGTGAGAATGTACCTGTGTCCTGCAGAAGAAGGTGGATTGATGGGGCCTATGAAATCCATACCCCATTGAGCAAAAGGTCTTACCTCAATGACCGATTGGAGGGGAAGTGCTGCACACCTTTCTCTTGTTGCTGAAATCTAGCAAATGTGATAGGTTCGCACATGACGGTGAACATATTTGAAGAGCGTAGGCCAGGAATAACCTGCCCTCAAAATTTGATTTGCTGTGGCAATTGTAGAGCCATGACCAGTACAATATTTCTCATGAAATTCTTTCATCACTCTTTCAGCTTCCTGCTTCCCAAGACATCTCAAATAAATGCCTTCATGATTTTTCTTGTACAGGACAGCTCCTTTCAACATGAAACCATCACTCTTCAACCGTAGAGCTCTCCTCTAAATAGCATTAAGATGACCCGGAGGTTGTTGATTCAGCAAATAATACACTAGGTCATCATACCAACCATCTGGGGAAACCTCTTCAATATTATAGTTCTGAACAGTCAACTCAGGACCTATTTCAGCCATGGTTCGAGTGAGTCCCTGTCCTCTTACCAACTTCATGGGCTGAATCTCAATGTCGTACTCTTGAAGCATGGTCACCCATTTAGCTCTATGCTCACCTAATTCATTCTGCATTAGGAGTAACTTAACTGCAGAATCTGGAACAATTGCATACACCTTATTTCTGAGGACATAATGCCTTAATTTCTTTACTGCTTTGACCAGGGCGTATACCTTCTTTTCTACACTTGGATATTTCAACTCAACATCTTTTAATGGTGCACTCATAAAAGCAATGGGGTGCTCATTTCCCTCATCAGACTTTTGAGTTAGCATCCCAGCACCTGAATGGTCTGAAGCAAATGAATAGATATAAAAGGGTTTGCTGTAATCACTTCTGTAGTCCATTTGATCTTGGCATCTTGTTTCAACATTGCAATCAACGGTTTCACAATTTCAGCAAATCCAGTGATGAATTTTCTGACGAAGTTGATCTTACCAAAGAAGGACTTCATCTCCTTTTTGCTAGCAGGCGGCTGAATCTTCAGTATGGCTTCCACTCTTTCTGGATCAATAGCAATGCCCTTTTCTGATATGACATGTCCTAACAGCTTCCCTTCTGTTACTCTAAAAATACACTTCTTGGGGTTCAGGGATATGCCAAATTCTCTACACTTTTGAAATACCTTGCACAGATATGAGATGTGATCCCCTCTGTTCTTCGAGAAAATAGTCAGGTCATCTATATAAATGATGATACATTTACCTATGATATCCTTAAAGGCAATATCCATAGCTCTCTGAAATGTGGCCCATGCATTAATGAGTCCAAATGGCATCCTTCTGTAGGCGAAGGTACCCCACTTAGTTGTGAAAGTAGTCTTGTGTCTATCCTCATACTAGACCATTACTTGATTGTATCCTGAATAACCATCCAGAAAGGACATCATCTGAGATCCATTGACCACTTGAAGCACCTCATCCAAAGAAGGAACTGGATAATTATCTTTTTCTGACGATCTATTCAGATTCCTGAAATCGACACAGAGCCTAATTTCTCCATTCTTTTTTCTTACTAGAACTAGGTTAGCCACCCATGTTGAATTCCTAACAGGAAATATGATTCTGGCAGATAGCAATTTTTGAACCTCCTTCTGTATGAGTGGTTCCAATAATGCATTGATGGGTCTCTGTCTTTGTCTGAAAGGCTTAGCATCTAGCTTCAGAGGTATAGTATGAGTTATGATGGATGTATCATAAGTCTTCAGGTCTTCATAACCCCAAGCTACTATATCTGAAAAACTATGTAAGGCTTCAATTATCCCTTGTATTTCTTCTGGAGTACACATCTTACCAATAAAAACATTCTTGGCTTTATCCTCAGTTCCTAAATTATGAGTGTCACACTGCCCACTAATTGATTCTTTCTTTGATTCTTGTTCCTGATATCTGATCTTGTCCATATCAAAAATTCGCTCCAACTATACCATTCCCCTTGGAATAGTATTAGACCTCAGATTCAGCACACCTTCTAAATCTAGTTCTGCTTCCTGAGGTTCTGCTTCATCAATGATTTGGGAAGCAAAGACATCTGTATTTGTGATGAAATCAAGGATGTGCTTATCATCTTCAAACACCTTGAAGTTAGTAACATTTTCTGGGACTGATGGCACAGGAGTCAATTCTACAGTGAATCTCTTCAATCCTGACAGAGATAAGGGTTGCAGAGTGCTTGCTGCTTGGGCCAGAGAATCAGTAGTTTGATTCTTCCGTCGTGGTATGAGTTGAATATTAAAGGCATCAAATCCCTCAATGAGGTCCCACACTCTATGCCTATAATTATTCATTCTCCTATCGTGGCATGAATATTGCTTTCTCACTTGTTTGACTACTAATTCAGAATCATTAAAAACTTGTAAAATTTTGACATTTTTCTTAAGTGCCATGAGAAGTCCATGAATTAATGCTTCATATTCTGCTACATTATTGGTGCAATGAAATTAAAGCCTATGGGCTACAAAGAAATTCTTACCTTTTGGACTGATCAGTTCAAACCCTACCCCAGCTCTATGCTTGGATTTGGATCCATCAAATTTGAGAGTCCAGCATTCAGCATCGGTAGTCTTCTTTATCATATCTTTTGGCTTATCAGTGTTGGAGGATTCCTTGGTCACTATGGGTTTCTCTTCTTCTTCCTGAAGATTGTGCACCCCTGTCTTCACAACTTCGATTGGATTTAGGCTTTGCTGTACTTGCTCTACTGTTGTCTAGCATAGGCAACACTCCAACTCTGAATGGGAAGCATTATGGACTCTACACCAATTAGGTAAGAGTAATTCCTTGAAACTTGTTTTCTTTCCCAGGTGAGTCTGATTCTCAACACACTGCTTGATGAATTCCTGAAAACTACTTAACAGGCCGATCTGATGGTCTTCAGGCTCTTCTTCTTCCTCAACTGATTCTGTCAAAACTTCAACATGGCTGGACGATGTCTCAACATCAATAGGCACCGTATGCAGCATCAACACCTCTTCTGAGTCTGTCTCCTCATATTGAGTTGACAATATATAATTTCCCATGCCAACTTCTGATATCAGAACTTCTGTTGAAGTATTTTGGTACTCCGTTATCATGTATTTCATTATGGGCTCTCTCTCAATCCTGATCTGATTAGGCACTCCTTTCCAGGGGAGCCACATTTGAGAGTGATCAGTAGACACATATCCATTCAGGGCCTTCATAAAATCTCTCCCTAGAATCAAACCATATGCATCATGGATATCTGCTACCTGAATATTGATTACCTGTTGAATTCTTGGGTCAGAAGCTATCTACATGTGAATCATGTTTAATTCTCCCACCACATTTACTTCAGTTCTATCCAACTGAGTTTTCTTCTTCTAAGAGTCAACAGGTGTAATTCCTAGAGCTCTACAAACTCCAAATGGCATTACATTGGTGGAAGCACCAGAGTCCAGTAAATAATTATGTAGATTCTTACCAAATATGTGCACAAAAACCAGGAATGGTGGAGTTTCGGTCTTTCCTTGGAACAAAGTGGGTTGAGTATCCACTTGAGCCACTTGAGTCTTGTCCTTTTCTTTTCCTTTATCTCCAGGAGGCAAGTTAGTCTGATTCTGAGCCTAGTTTTGTGTCTTCACAAGCTGGGAGCTAGGAGTCTGGCTGATATTCTCTCCAGAAGGGCTAGAATGAGCATCATAGGTACCCAAAACAGCCTTCCTAATTGTAGGAAACCTTAATAACTCAAATGCTGAAAGATTTACCTTTAATTTCTTGAATTCCTTAGCAACATATGAAGCCATCTGCTCCTCACTCATATCAGTAGAGACCTCCTTAGAAGGTTCCTCCATCTTGTCCTTGCTTGCTTGGACAGTCTTTTCCTTCTGTAGGTCAGTTTGAGCTTGTCTTTCCTTCGAAAGATACTTCTTAGAAACATGTGGATAAGATGGATTATTGCTTGCATTAGGATCTGGAGGGATACTGAAGTTATTAGGAGGAATGGAAGTGGTAAAAGGTCCCCCAGGCTATGGACGCCTATGAGGCATATCTCTCAAACCTTGTCGAAACATCTGTACTTCTTCAACATAACTTTCTTCTTGATCCAAGGGGCCATTATCATTCATTGCCTCCTCATTGAATAACTGAGCAACTTCATCTCCATTGCATATTTGATCTGTCCTTTCTTCTTGAGACTCATGTTCCTCTTCTGGTACATTTTCCTCACTAATAAAAAATGGAGCATGATTTAATACCAGCACAGGAGAATCATAAGGGCTGGAAGGAACAATATCTTTCCCACTTGCATTATTTTCTACCTCATACTGGAAAATAGAGGCAGCAGTTTGAAATTTTGGACATTCCAACTCCGAATGCTTGCTTATCTTATGAAGCCTGCACCATCCTGACAAGGCTGCTTCAGCCAGATATACACCACTAGGAGGCTTTTCTTGACTGACTGGCTGATTTGCAGATTGGTTGAAAATTTGATTAGTAGGTTGATCCAATGGGGTGGGGACCCCTCCATTATTAGATCCTGTATTCCAAGTTCTATTATGTCCTTGTGATAGCCTCTTATCAAATCCTAATCCACTACCTTGGCCTCTATCAAAATTTTGTCTCTTGTCACTATTGAAGCCTCTATCATTGTTGAAACCCCTATCCTGATTATACCCCCTGTCATTGTAGAATCCTCTTTCATTACACTATCCTCTGTCAAAATTCTACCCTTGTGAAAATTCTCTATTCTGATTGGATCGCATATTGTTTTGGGCAGCCTGCAATAGACTATTTTGATTCCTTAAGTAGGTCACTTCCAAGTTTAGCTTCTTTATTTTCTCAGGCATTTCATCAATCCTCTCCTTATTCGAGGCTCGGTAAAGGATCTGGTTTTGGTTATTCTAAGGAGGAACAGACATTGTAGCAGATCTCATAGATTGATGCAACACCTTAGAATTTTGCAAATAAGCAGGAAAACTATTCAACTGTGACTGATACAAGGGCTTATTAACCTGCTGTTGGGGAAAATTCATCATTGGGGAAGCCTAGTTTATGGGATGACTAGGATGTGGTACCATAGGTAATTAGGGAACTGGATTCATGATGGGAGTATGATTAGCAAGTGCCTGATTTACGGCCTAAACCTGATTGGGGTGTGCAGCTGGTCCTAAGGAAGGCAATGGTCCAGTCAAGTGTTGTCTCAAATCTGTACTAAGCTTAACAGCCTCTGTATAGGCATCAGTTAGGGTACCTGGAGGATTGGGTCTCCATTTCAGAAAAGTTGCTGTTAGGCTATCTAGAGCTTCATAATAGACTCCCAGGGCTATACCATCATCTAAAACATATGGATCTTGCAGCCTGGTGTATGCCTGGTGGAACCTATTATTGAAACTGGATATTGGCTCATTAACCTCTCTCTTAACTTTGATGAATTGTAGATATAACTCATTGGCACTGATAGGTATTCAGAACTTCTGTAAAAAGGCCTTTTCAAGATCATTCCAATTAATAATCGAACCAGCAGGGAGATGATTGTACCAGTAAAAGGATTCTTCACCTAGTGAATAAGGAAACAATCTACATGCAACATCCTCATGAACAATCCCTCTGTCTTTAAGACGGGTTTGAAAAATCCTTATATGTTCTTTTGCAGTCCTATTTGGGTCATTAACATGGAATTTTGAACAGAAGTGCTCGGGGTTTTTGGGCATAACATTTAAAGCACCGAAAGACAAGGGGGATGGATTATTAGATAGGAAATCCATTGGCACAAGCAGGAGTGGTGGTTGGTTAATGACAAGTTGAGGCTGTTGAATGGGAGCCGCCTCAGGGATGGGTATAGCCTCAACCTCAGGGTGTGAAGATGTGGATGATGCTGGTGAAGGGATGGGTGATGATGATTCTCCCCTTTCTCGAGTTCTTGACCTTGTGGGGAACTCTAATTCTTGTAAATCCTCCTCCCCTGTGGTAGACCTGGTATTTCTCCTATATCTTTAAGGAGAGATGGCATTCAAGAAATGATCCAGTGTGCTCATTCAGGCACTCCTTCTAGCGCAAATCTGTTGATGGTGTTTTCTGCACAGCAACAACTCAGACATAATGCAATATTTTATCTCTCTTGAAAGATAATCTTCAACAATAAATTGCTGAAAATCACCCCAAGGTCTCTCGGATGTCAGGTCATGATAATGCATAAACAACTCAGATGAAATGTGAAAATATTGGTAATCACAAAGGGACCTTACTACAAGCAACTATATCTTTCAATTTACCAAATTTTGCAATATAATGATCTTTAATCCTAAATCCAATCCAACCAAATGATAAAGAAATAGCAAAAGGAAAGGGTGCAAGGATATGATAAAATCTAAACTATTCCTAGGATGAACAATGCAAGTGACATATATCTGGAATGGACCAATCTCAAGTAACCAATTCTTGATCAACCCGCAATGCAATATCACAAGAAAGGTGCAATCTTCTAAGGTATTGAGATCTTCAAATCATAGACCTTCATCTACAATCGAACTCAAGAACATTGAAATATATGGTCCAGGTTGACTTCACCAGCCTACCAAAATTAGATAGTTACTGGGAGTATAGACCAGAGATTGCTACAAACATTCCAAGTATAACATCATAAACATCATTTACCAGACTAAAATTATTTAGTTCTGAATACTAAACCCTAAATCTCCAAGCAATTTGAAAGATACAAAAGGAACCATGTGAGATAAGATAACACAAGAGATTCCACCAGAAAACCACAATGTCTTCAATTGTATTAAATCATCAACATGCTGCAACAATTCCAATGTTCTGATACAGTATTTGCTTCAAGGAACTCAAAAATGCTCTAACTCTAGTGTCTATTCTCTTTTACTTCTAATGTCTAACCCTTTACAATGAGGCAAGAATGCCTATTTATAGCAAGTATCAAGATATGTCGGCCCAGCCAAACATTTTTACAAAATAAGAAAAACTGCCCAAAACAAGTCGGCCAAGGAAAAAATTGAACTAAGGCACACATTATATGCCATCCACCATCAAGGTTGGCCTTGACACAGTCCCCAATGTAGTCTGGTCCAATGCATGCCCTATGATAATAGGGAAGCACAAATCTCAAAATAGGCATTAACTGCCACTTCCCTTATCTTTTCTCTGAACTGATGATCCCTGGACCTTCGAGAATGTCCCATCCAGCTGGGTGACAGGTGGCAAAGGAAATACCCTAAGCCGACATTTAATAGCATCAATCTCCTCCTTGGACTGTTCAACAATCTTATCCGAATCTTCCTTGCTGGATAGATATCTATCCATTACTGCCAAGTAGGTGGCTGCATCATCAAGCTGGTGGCCAGTTATTACATTTTCGAGATCTGGGGCATAAACCTCATGCCACCACTCTTTCAGCTGTTCCAGACTTAGATATTTTGGAGCTATCTTCCTCCTTCCAGTCATCACCTCAAAGAAGGCAATACATCCATCATATACTGTAGCGAGATCACCATCAATTGATTTCCTTCATTTCTGAATCTTCTTTATGGCCTTCTACCTAATCTGCAGAGCCTCAAACCATTCCCAAGGTTCATCCAATCTGGAAGAAGGAAGAATTCCATCTACATCCAGTTGTTCCTTACCATGCCCCATGATGACCTTGGATTTCTACAACAAGAGGTCCATGTCCTCCTTGTCCTGGGATATCACATGCTCCAACAACTCCTTGGCACGGACTACATCCTTTCCAACTGATAGGATGTCCTTGATTGTATTATCTCCCTTTGCTTGCACACCCTTTAGCCAATCCACTGTAGCTTGGGCAGAGGTCTTCATTTTCTCAATCTCAGAGATAGTTTCCCTAGGGAGAAATCTGGGAGTGGCAGAAGAAGATGGATGGAGGGACTGCAAGGGTTTCATTACCTCCTCCAAGCATTTCCTTAACCTTTCATTTTCTTTCTTCAAATCCTGCTTGGTTTGGGTCTCCTTCCTCAACCTTCCAACGATCACCGCACTGGACCCTTCAAACTCTTCTATATCCTGTTCCATGGATGTCGGCCCAAGGTTTATCGTTTGCACACTGTAATATTGACCGGTGACATCTTCTCTTGTCTTGTTCGTGGCAAGAGTGGCAATGTGGATAACCCTATTATTTGTTTCATCTCTTTCCACCTTGGAAACCACCTTAGCTGCCTTCCTTTTCTTCCCTTTGCCGATCTTTGACAGCATCTCATCCCAATCCAAGGGAGTATCTTCGAATACCACCTGCTTCTTCCTTGCAAGCTCTTTTTCTAGCCAGTCCGGGGCTGCAGGCTCTACCCGAATTTCTTCTGTCCTTATTTCTTCTGGCCGTTCTGTCGCTTTCTCTTCTTCTTCTTCAGTTGCCTTATCCTCCTCTTCCTCAGGGAGCTGCTCACCTTGATTGATTTCCTCAAGCTCCATCTCTGGCTGCACAGGTGATGGGGTCCTAACAGGGATGTCCTCTTTCTACTCAGGGGATCCGTTACCTCTGCTATTTTTTGGAGAATCCTCATACATCACCAAAGGGGAAGTATGCCTTTCCTCCTCTTCAACTCCCAGCTCCACTACCTCACTAAATAGTGTCCCTTCTTTGAAGGGCTCTACCTCTCCGCTGGTTTCATGCTCCTCTAGAATTTCCAGCTTAGGTGCACTTGGTGGAGGAGAAACAACCTTGGATGGTTCTGCGGTTGGTGATTTTGGTGAAGGATCTGCCTTTTGCACAGTGTCCCTCAGAGAGGGAGTCCTATATCTCCTCGTGTAAACTCTTGTCTTTTCTCCCCCTGAACTCTCCACATCTACAAACGGAGGCTCATCTTTAGGTGCATCTTGGACCTTCCTCTTGGAGATCCTAGTTGTTCTGGTTTTCTTTGGTGGTGGAGGAGCGTCTTCCTCTTCTACCTTTTCCAACTCTTCCTCATCAAAGGACTTACTAAGCTTCAAAGTCTGCCACCTCCTTTTTCCTTTTGGCTTCCTTTTTGTTCCAAGCCCACCTTCCTTGGGTCCTCTAATTTTTATCTTGAACGATGAGGTCTTTGCAGTTTTCCCTTTGGGGTCATCTTCCTCGAATTCATCAGAAGTGGACATAGGATTGAGATTGCTCATAAAATCGAAGGTACAAGTTACCTTCTCACTTTCCAACTCCCAAATTTTATGTTTCAACCAAGAGGAGGTAAATTTCATGACCAGGGCCATTAGGTCCTCCAACTCCGTGACCTCTCCTTCATCCCAATTGATTTCTCCCATGGACCTGTCCTTCACAACTTCATAGGCGTGGTCCTATAACAGGTTTCCATCATCCTCTAGTTGATCCGGGATCAACTTGACATTATATTGTCTGATTGCCTCCAAAGGGAGCCTAGAATACCTCTTCTTTCTAGCTTCAAGGTCATCTTTGATGTTGGCCCAATAGTCCTCCAGGTCATCCTTGTGCCAGTACTCCCTAGTGGCTTTCTTCTGTGCCTCTATTGTGATTTTGAAATTCATCCTTTTGGAATGGAAGGAGAGACCATATGCTGCCAACTCTTCTCCTGCAGTGTGAGCTGATTGGATGGAAGGGCACATTTCTGCCACACCAATCCCGAGAGGGAAGTCTTTACCAAAGCTTGTCTTATGCTTTTCCTTCTTCACAACGGCATCAAACTCACAAATCTACCTCACAACCTCCAACAAAACAATGTGATCGGTGGGATATCTCGGCAACTTGTATGGAGCAACTGAGCATCCATAAATCTGAATGTAGGTGAAAGTGGGAAATTGGATAAACCAAGCCCCTGTACGGGTAGAATCTGGCTAGTACATACACCACATATGAGGACATGGTGAATTTATTGGTCTCCAAGACGTTCCTCAGCTGCTTATCAATTTCAGAGCTAATGAGCCCTACCCAGTGATAGTTAGTTCCTTGCTCCACCTTGGTGATCACATGGACCATCCAGCTATCCAACACTTCGGCAGTCTTCAAACCAGCCACTCTACTAAAAAATGTTATGGCATCATAAACATCTGACCTGAACTTAACTCTGTGCAACTGCTTGGGTAGTTTAGAGTGATGTGACTTCGGCTTCTCCAACCAAGAGTTGATTATCTATTGAGCCTTGACTGGCTCATTCTCATAATATGTTTTTGCTGTGTCTATGTTTAAAGCACACACCGAAGGCAGGTCAGGCATGCCAAAGGCCTAAGCAATCGAGACCAGACTGAAGTTGGCCAAAACCCTTCCCTCGGTGCTAACCACCCTTTGTGTGTCAAAATTGTACTACCTAGCACATTCCAGAATTAGCTCATAACATTGGATTGCTGGAGGAAACCCAGCCACATGCACAAGTTCGGATTTCATCATCTCGTTCCTCAAGACTGACAAATCCTTCTCAGTTGTCCTCTGCTTAAACTCCTCATACCTCTAGGCCCCAACATTAGTATCAGATACCTCAGACCATATGGAGGATATCCTACTCTCAGGAAGCTGACTCTTGATATCCAATCTTAATCTTTTTGCCTCAGAAATGGATGACCCCTCTGAGGCACCCTTAGATTTTCCGGTAGTAGCCTTGCTTGATTCAACCTGCATTTCCAAAGGACCTCATTAGTATTCAATTATTGTTTATATTCCAACCAAAAGATCATCATAAAATCACATAAAACAATTGAAATCCATCGCTAACTGCTAATCCCTGAAAGTCCTAAAAAATAATGCAGTCCGAGAAAATATCACAAACCGGGAAAAACCAGTCGGGGTGGAATTTTGGAGAAATTCGACCCAGACAGACTCTGGCGGCCAAGACATCAAATTGTTAGTATGGACAAAAGATCATAAGATAATCATGAAATTCATTCATTAGCAATAGGAAATAGCCATTTAGCATTTGATCCACCAATCCTATCTTCAAAAAATTGAAAAAAGGATAAGGCTAGACAGAAAAACCAAAAAAATCCGGATGGGATGGATTTTCGTGGATAGGTAGAAGCGTTTTGGAAATTACTCTAGTCCCCAGAATTAGCCTAAACTGGGAAAATCCGGGTGTGCGAAAATTCCGCGAACACCACAGGAACCCGACGAAGCACAACCCGCAAACTGGCGATTAAATGATCACGCAATCCCTTCTACTTGGATTCTAATGGTCCAGAAATCAACGCTAACCGACAAGATTAAGAATGAAAATGAATTTAGACCTTAAATATTTTTAAATCTCATGACGAAACTGCGATGCCCTAATTTGGATGAATAACCCTCTTGCCATTAAAACTAGAGTAAGCCTAAGGTTCAAAATATCATTGATGAAGATCTGTCTAAGGTACTCCAAATCCTCACAGGGTGGGAGTCAGTGTAATACAAGGGCAAGATAGGTAAATCGTCACAAATTCGCTGTTCTAGGCCGAGCACCAAGAAAGCCCTAACTTCGCATAATATGACGGATTTCGTACTAAGAGGGTAAATAATCAAACCCAGACCCCTCAAACGGATGCACCCGCTATCTTAATAGGCAAATACAAGCTTACCAGGGCATGAGTAATATGGTTTCACAAAGAAATGGGTCAAACCCTAACTCCATAAATACAGGATCATAATCAAGCAAGGGCCGACTCAAAATTATCAACATTCGGTGTAGAGACCCCCAATCATCATGCAAACCAATGAAAGGGCTAATGACAACCTACCATGGATTGATGCAGATGAAACTCGAACTTGAGGAAGAAACCATGTAACAAGCACATTCCAGCAACGAAAAGTTTAACCAACAGCGTTCCAATCAATCCCCACACAAGCAACTCAAATCAATCCCCAAAGCTCAAATGAAAATTCCTGATCGCCAGAGCAGAAGCAAGTAAACAATGAAGTCGGAATGATATTAAAACTTCCCTAAATCCACCCATATACTCGTCTGAGCAAAGGTACCTTGGTCATTAATGCGTGACAAGACACTTCTAACAAGTCCAGAAACCCGAGCCCAAAACGAAATTTTAGAAAATCCCAAGATGCACGGAAACACAGATTTCACGGAAATGCAGAAACTGGGGAAATGACGAAGTTCAGGATTTTGGTGCAATCCGGGAAAATCCACATGAACCAGAAAATCCTGGGATCAAGAAAAAACCTGGATTTAGAGAATTTAGCTGCGACCAGACAATGAACTGGGACCTGAAAAATCCGCCGGAGCCCGAAAATCCCGCGGTCAGGTGAAACCCAGATTTTTCTCAAAAACCAATTTTAATCAACTCAAGCCTCAGGGAAAGGTCAAGGCTAGCAATACCAACATGTCAAGACCTCAAAATGATAATTCCAATAAAACCAAAGGCCGAAAGACACCAGAAAAGAGGGTCCCTACTCCAAGTGGGGCGTGTGTGCGAAAACTGCAGAACTTGACCAAGACATAATGTGGATGTGTAAAATACCTCACAACGGTAGATCAAGGAAAATCTAAGCCAAAATCCGCAAGGACCCAAATGAGTTAAAATTTCCAAAGATCATTTTTCTATGCTACAGATACCTCTTCTAATCTTCATTCTTCAAGTAATTATGAAACTCATCTTTATACCTCTCCAAATATATTCCCTACTTTTGAGGATATCTTAGTGCAAGAGGATGTAACCATTGATACCCCATTGATAGAATATTGTAAAAAAACAATAAAATCAATTGAAACTATAGAACCACAATTGATCATCTATCCTCCTTCTCATGTTCGTCAACCTAAAACTGTGCTTTCTCTCATTATTGGACCTCCTTTAAATCAACTTAAACCTCTTGGTTATATCTTAAAATTTTGAAAAAAATCACTCAAAACAATTGTATACACAAAAATGTGTCATAGGTAGTTAATTATCATGCAATTGCTCACACATATAACACTTGAAATAACAAACAACCAAAAAATTGCAAACCTCCATTCTAGCACCTCAACCATATCTCTCCCCTGCACCTCATCTTGCTCAATATATGAACAACGAGTATGATCTTATTGAGAAAAATATAATAATCTAGCTCTAATATATCTCTTTGGAACTTTATTAAAATTCACCTACATACCAAGAGATATTACAAGAGGCCTTACAGAAGATAGTGGTGCCACTCTTTGTTAGACATAAATATGTAAAATCCTTGTTTGATTGTATCTAGGAAACAACTTTAGATATTGAATTCCCTCAACATGAACTACCTCCTCCTACGATCGAGCCAATATGATGCTCTCATGATTTATATCATTGTGAATAATAATGGAATTAGGCATACTCTAATTGATAATGGATCAAGTCTTAATGTTTGTAGCATTGACCTTTTATATAAACTTGTTGTTGATAAGTCTCTCATAAAAATTGATAATCTTTCTATATGTGGCTTTGATAATGTTGGTAGGTAAATAGTAGCCACAATTACACTAGCCATTAAGGTAGGACCAATGACTTTGCCTAGCCTTATCCATTGCATGTTGGATTCTTTATCATATAATGATCTTCTTGGTAGACCATGAATTCATCCCATGAAGGGAGTCTCATATACTCTTCATTGTGTGATAAAGTATGAATATGATAGAAAGTTGTATATGGTAAAAGAAGATCCAAAAATTTATGTACAAGTAAAATTTGAACATAACATTTCCAATTGTCTCACTACTTTGATTCCATCTTCAAAATTTTAACCATTACCCTCTAGTGATAATGATACTATGAATTAAATCTTTGGAAATGATTATTGTTTGTTATATTTTACACCTACTTTTATTGGCGAATACAAAATTTCACCATCAAAGACCAAGAAGTCGACACAATCTCATATCAGCACTACAAATCTTTCAAACAATGACAATGATCCAAATAACGCTTCATATTTAAACACATATTTTGGTGATGATTTGGGTTCATAATATTTTACACCCTTATTTATGAGAGAGTAAAAAATATCATACTATAAACCTAAGAAATTTTTTGTTTCATTTTTGCAATCTTCTTCTCCTTCTACATCAACAAATCCAAAAAATATCATCATCCCATGATTTAGCAATGGGGGCTCTTTAGCTTCATCCCTCATGTGTCAGTAATATCTAACAAAGATCTAATAAATTCTTCTCATAATCATTTAAATAAGACTTCTCCATATAATTTGAAAAAAATATTATGAGAATGGATTTAAAGTTCTTTCTAAAATTAGATATAATGAGAACATGGGACAAGGATTCAAGGATAATGTGAATTCTACACCATACTTTGCTAAAACAGGTTTAGGTTTTCAACCTTCTCCTTTATCTACATTACATCTTCCATCATCTACTATATTAATAACCTCCAATGGTAAGAGAGAGAAAATTTATTTATAAAAGAAAGGAGTGTCTCCTACTCCTTATCCTCTATCTGAGTAAGAGCATATTTTTTCAACGATTTTCAAAGCCCACTTGATTAGTTTTCTTTCTCTAACACATAAGAAGTTTTTCAAAATCATAATCAAATAAATCAGTCCTTTTGTGCATATCATTAAATGTATAGTCATCCTACCAATGAATGTTAGGCCTTGAACAATAAAATATAAAAAATGTTGATTTTGGTGTTACTGCTCTATCATTTGTTGATGCACCTATATAATACAAATTATAAGAGCTCTCTTCTATGGTGTTGTTCTTCACTATTGTCCTTTGTATCTCCATGCATTTACTCATTTCCATTCATGGTGGTACAATCTTATATTCTATCATATTTCATCTATGGTGGCAACACAACAGTCTCTAGCATGCTTGTCCTTGCCTATACACTTGGGGAAATGATAACTAGTTGTGGAGGTTTGCATCCTTTTTGAGGATACTATCTTCCTTTTTCTTTTCCTTAAAATATTAGCATAGCAAGTATGCTAATATTTTAAGAGGGGGCATATCACCCTATCCATTTCATATATCTACACATTGGTGTCCTATGAGCTTTGAATTATTGATATGTCTCTTTGATGGTGGTGTTATTTATAATGTCCCCCAAGACATGGCTATCAATTTATCCCTCATGACATTAAAAATTTATGTGCTCCCTGAGGCATGATTATCAAACCATGACAATCTACAAAACTAAGATAATGGAACTTTCTAAGCATGTGAATTTGTGTACTTTACATGACCACCTAGCATAACACAACTTTTTAGATAGTGGATCCATGTGTCTCATGAGTAACCTAGCTTAATACAAAATTCTAGCCTTATGAGACCCATCATTTATCAATTTTGCATAGACACTTAGCATGACACAACTTTCTAGAAAATAGATCTATGTATCTCATGAGAACTTTTATTTATCATTTCAACATTTTAGATGTGTATGTTGTGCATTTGATGGATGATGCTTGGAAATTGAGAAAACCTTACATATTGAGGTTTCTTTACCTTTCTAACTTGAATCTTAAGGTTTTTTGTAGTAATTTTTGTTATATAAACAGAACTTGGGTGATCCCACAAGGTACAGTTTATAATTTCTAGGAGATTATGATTTTTTTTTTAATTAAATATTTTTAGAAAATATAATGATTTAAGCCTTGAAATTTTCCATTTAAAGGATTCCAATTGAAGATTGTTTGACCAAACCACCTTAGACCAAGCCCCCTTGAATAGAACCCTGCTAGTTTTAAAACCATACTTATATGAGAGTCTCCTTTACAACCTATCAAAATCTTTGATAAAAAATCACTTTTTTGATTTACCTTTTGGGGGATCAAATTAGCTCATTTTAAAATTTATTTTTTTGTAAGTCTGTAGTCCTTAGTATAAGCTTCCAAAAAAGTATAATTTTAATTAAATTTAATTTGATTATTATATTTATTTTTTATTTCTTGTGAATGTAGGTTTTTCACCTAAAATCAAGCTCTCTGTTCTTCACATGTGGAAAAATAGTAGATTATCAATTTTTTTGAGAAAAATATGGAGTGCACCAAATATTGAATTGCTTGATCCAAAAAAGAATTTCGATACATACAAAAAGGATTCGTGTTATATGAATGCAGCTATGTGAGATGTAATTGGTTTGACTTGGAAACTTGATTAAAGAAAAAATATTCAATAAAAAACTATCTAACCAAGTGGAAGCACTAGATATCAGAGTTACGAATCTAAATTCAAAAGAATTAGAATTTTATCCTTCATGGAAAAAAAGTTATGCATTATACAGTGAGTGTCACTTTTTAAAAATGCTATTTTCTGAAAAAAATAGTTTTCGAGGGAGATGGAAAAAGAAGTGTAATCTAATTCCAAAATTTTTGAAAAAAATATATTTAGAATCTGTAGACAAAATTTCACGAAACTCTAGTTTGCATCATCTTCAAATTCCTCCACGATTTAGCTGTTATAGGTGCTAGAAGTGAAGATTTAGTTAAAAAAATATTTTAGTGTGGATTTGGCCTAGGTGTAGAAAACCACTATTATTGGGATCATGACTTGTGTAGTTTTCTTTAGCTGCATATCATGAACTATCTTTGTGTATTTGGTGTTTTTTCTTCATGTATTCCACATGTTTTCCTCATGTATTCCTTGTATGCATCATATTTTCCAAGTATGTATGCTTTGTGTATGCTTTTATATATATACTCCACTGATTTATCATTGAATTCCTTATGTATGATTATATCTTATCTTGTCTTCCATGCACTATATCTTCTACATATTTATCTTAACACTTTTGATTGATGGGATCCTAAGTTCATGGCTTTTACACCTATCAACTTTGTGTCATCTTTCCTATTTAATGTTTTGATAAATAAATCTATTTTATTAGTTTGATCATGAATGTAAGATCACACTCTCACTAAAGTGGGAGCTAAATGTAGCATCATCAAGTTATTAAGCTTTACAATTTCATGCTATATTGAATCCTATTTTTCCTATAACATTATATTAATAATTTATTCATTTTGGGGTCAGATTTAGAACATATCTTAAAATCCTTGACATCTAAAAAAATATGGCCCAAAATCACTCAATCAAGGGTGAGGGAACCCTTGACCTAAAGGTGACCTATTTCAAATTTTAAAGTTTCAAGGTGTTGGTCCTTGGGGATTTGAAAAGGATCCCAAGTCATCCTATAATCAAAAAGATCAATTTGTATGCATATATAAAAGAATTTTCTTCTCATTTGAATGTTGGACGCTATTATGATCAATAATGCACTACTACATTCATATTGTGAAGGTGTAGACTTATCATCTACATGCTAGCTATGGTGATCTATTGTGTTTCATGGACTAACCTCTTGTAGGTCTTCAATAAATTAATGCATCAATAAAAAAAATTTGGTGGAAACTTATGGTGTGAACATCACTTTGATGAGGATTTCATACCTAAGGTAACAATATCCATTATCATTTGTTATTTTAGCCAATTATTATTTATTTGGCCTTTTCTTGACTTAGGGCATGCCATATTTATTATCATTTATTGTATGTATGGAGGTGGAAACACCTAAACAAGGTTTGAGTTAGGAAATCCCCTATACACCACAAACTTTCCTCCTCTCTGAATGTGTGTAGGTCAGATCAGGAAGTTTCATCAATAAAAGGTTATAGGAAACAAAAAGAAAACTATAATTTTTCATCTCAAGTTTTAAGACCCTAAAAATTAACATCTTTTTCCAAGGGAACTCTCACCCTTGACCCTCAAATTTTGGCTTGATTTTTAAGCACAGGTTCCTCTTTGTCACCATTTTTTAGATCTATAATTTTTTCATCAATTTTTAGTTTCATATATATGATAAATTATATTTTCAAATATAGGGTTTATGTCAAATAGGCTTATTAAATTACTTATCAAAATTTTGCTCCTTGCAACTCAAGAGAACCAAACCCTAGGAGATTGGCCCTGCCTTGTGCAAGCTAACTGATCATCAAACTCTAGTTGGTTTGTGTTTGAATGTGGAGGCAAGGAAATAATTAATCCTTGAAATGAAGAAAAATGTATGCTCTATGTTTAGGGGACAAAGCTAACAAGTTTCTTCAAGTTTCATTCAAGGAAACCTTAAAGAGATCTCAATCAAGGGATGGGAATAGGAGAAAGAGATCTACAATAAGGTGTCCTAGGGTGTGATGAAAGATACTAAGGGTGTTCACCACCAAGCTAGGGCTTGGAAAGAAAGGAAATGAATATAACATGCAAAACCTAACTAGATGACCTAAGAAATGAAACTAAAAATTAGGATAATAGACCAAGAATGAACGAAGGTGCACCTGGAAGAAAGATGAGGCTAGAACAAGCTCCAAAACCTTGAAATCATGATCTTTAATGCTCACTAGGACTCATACGCCAATCTTGGCGTTTTAGTCCCAGACTAGGGTTTCTGTGCATAAACTGGAATCTCATAGTGACTACTATGAATCTCCTAAAATCTGGAAAAAGGTGTTATTGGGACTCATACACCACAACTGGTGATTTAGTCCCAGTATTAGGGTTTGGCTAAAATTTTGGTATTATGTAGTGATCTCCAATAGCTTCCTTCCTGCCAAATCTTTGAGTCGAAAACCTTGATTTGCAACCTGTAGGTGACTTTCCATGATCTTGACAACCTTGAGACAACTTGAAAAACTTTATTCAATATTTTAATTTAGTCTTCAAAGATCCCTCAATCTTCAAAACACCTAGATTTGCAATCACAAATATAGAAAGAGAGAAAAACTTGTTGGTTGTTAGGAAATAGGGGTTTGCATTGGTCAAACCCTATTTAGGTAATTAAACCTTATGATGAAACAATGAAATATGAACATGAAATATGAAATATGAAACATGAAAAATGATACCTCGAATGATGTCTTGAGATGTAAATCAACAATCTAACATGAAGTGGCCATGTAGAATGTAGATCTTGATCTTGAATTAGATGTAGAGCAATGCTTAATCTTGGATCTTGAATGCTACATCACAACACTAGCTCAACAAATTGCTTAATGCATTCTGACCTTGACATGATAATGGATCTTGAATTGCTGCAAAAAATGATGAAGAAATATGCCCTTGAATGCCTTAGAAATGCTCTTCTAAACTCTCTTGATGCTCTTGTGAAGTCTTAGGATGCTTGATTCTTGATTGCTTAATTTGATATCATGAATGCTTAGGTGAAATAATAATTTGAAACCTTGTTTATATAGGAACTCCATCTAATTTCTCATTTATTAGATCCCAAATGCTGTCAGTCATGAAATTTGAATTCAAAACCTTGATTTCCTACTGAAAACCCTAAAAATGGGACAAATGGGACTCATACGCCACTCAAGTGGCATATAGGTCCCATATGAAAGGGACTCATATGCGAAAGGTGGCGTATGGGTCCCACCAGGCCTTCTTAGGTGGAGGAAATGTCGAGGAATTGTAAAATTAAGTGTATTTGATGTCTATGTCAGGATTTCGATTGAAATAAGCCTCAAGATGCATAATAAAGGGTCTTAGGGGACTATTAATGATGATATGAAGGTCATAAATGCAAGAGGGCCCAAAAATTAATGTGAATATGTAAATAAATACACTTTACAACATTAAATTAAGGAAAAATTAGGTCAATTTAGCTTAAAAGAGACCTAAACCCAATGTGAATGTGTAAAACACATTATGACACTAGATGAAGGCAACATTGGGTTCATTTTAATGTTAATCATTCCCAAATTAAGTATAAAAGAGGGTGACATTTTTCTACACTACAATCCTAGTTAATCTATTAGTTAGGACTAGGATCACTTTTCTCACACTACATACACATTGCACAATAAATAATTATTGTAAAATTTTATGTAAAATATATATTTATCTTTGCTGCATGTTTAGGAGATGTGTTTGCCACATTAGATATTTATTTATGTCCACTTGTAAATTTGTGTGAGATATTGGTTAGATATTTTGTGTTTGTGTTACACATGGAAAAGCTATTTAATACTAGAAAAAACTAGAACAAAAAATTAAATGTTGGGGTTAATGGCTTTGTTCACTCATGGTATTGAGGCACATGGATTTACCTAGATCAATCTGTTGTTTTATGTTAGCTTGATTCTTTAAAAGTAAACATGTGTTTAGTGGTTGGGTTGGTTGGTTGGCTAGTTGGTTATTTGGCTTGGTTGTTATTGTATTAAGCTCTCTTGTTGAGTGCATATGTGAAGCATGCCATGTGATGTGTTTCTACATTCTTGGACACATGGAAGATACATTAGAGGAGATTGGTGTTTAAGTTTCATTGTTGAATAATACACTAAGTGTGGATGCTTTTGGAGGCTATTTTTTTGTATAGTACATAATAAAATGAGGAACTCCATATCTCATGAACAAATTATTTGTGACATAACAAATAAAAAATACATTAGAGAGACAACATTAAAATAATTATCTCATATGCTATGATTCTTATCACTAGTCTTATGACAAAATAGACTCTAGAGGATACTGTGATATCTCTTGAAGACCTCTACTACTTATGGTGGGGGTGGGTTTTAATGGAAATTTGAGTTTAACACCAACCATCTTGCGAAAAAAAGGATAGGATTACAACGATTCTAATGAATGTTATAAACAAAGTGACAATTTTTAGAATTTGTGTTGATAGTTTGTTGGAAGAATGAAGAAGGTTCCCTCCAAGTATGTTGTCATTGATGCTAGCATTGGTTGGTAACTAACTATATAATCTATGCATCCATACTAATCCAATATCTTGATCTGGAAATCTTCGCAATAAAAGGGAATTCAATGATTTTTTGATATATGTTGATCATGAATGTTAGTTACAGGCATAAACGAGTCTCTAGTGTGTTTTTGTGATCCGGTTGAGCTATCCTAATGATAGAACTTTAGTATTCTTTGGCCGAAAAGGTTTATATTTTGTGTGTTCCTTTTTAGGTCTAGGCTGACCTAACATTTGGATAACATGTTTTGTTCTATGTGTCAAAAGGAATTTTGTATTAAGCTGACAAGACTTTTTTATTTTGAGTGTTCCCTCAATAAGGCTGACTTAATTGATAAAGAAAGTTATGGCTATGCATATATTTATCATGGAAAAGAGGTGAAGAGATATGGAGGATGATGTGTGAATGATGCAATAAGGTTGATAGTGCAAAGTTTCTAACAGTAATTGTACACCAGAAAGAAAAGAAGTTTGATATTTCTAGAGCATAATCAAAATTGTCTTCAACACTTTGTAGGTGCATTTCTCTAGTTCATTTTGGCAATGAGCCACACCTTTTGTATTTTGGAAATAAGCCACATTTTGTATTCAGGTTGCAAGCCTTTTCAAGGATAGCAAGTATTGGAAGTGAGCCTTGTAATATCTTATAATCGGTTATAATATATTGTGAGCTAATCCTCACCATGGTTTTTCCCATTTTGGGCTTTCCATGTAAAAATCTTGGTGTCAATGTGTTATGATCTCCTTTATGTTTTGGTTCACTATTACAATTAGATGTGGATTATTAATTGGATGGTTAATAATTAATTTGACCAACGGAATACTGATTCACCCCCCCTCTCAGTAGTCAGTATATTCAACGATTGGTATTAGAGCCTAGTTCCTCTGAAAAAGTCTTACAACTTGAGGAAGGTCCCAAAATTTGAGTACATGGTTGGAAAATACTACTTTGTTCCTCTAAAAGAAAAACCTATATCTAAAGAGATCAATGTTTCCCTTGAGGAATTGAAAAAAAATAAGATGAGAAGGAAGCTCTGAAAGGAAATATGAAGGAAGCAAATGATTGCATCAGGAGGTTGAGAGAGCATATCAGAAAATTCAAAGATAGACATAGAGAAGTTAATGATTAGTTGAAGATAGCTATTGAGGATATTACCTGATTGAAAGTGCAAATAGAAGAAAATAAGTGAATTGAGGAGTGTCTAAAAGCTACTTAGATCCAGAACAAATTAATGATTGTACAAAACTTGAACAAGAAGTGGTAACTATGCCATAGAAAATTGGACCCTCTTGAGAAAAGAAACAATTTCATGCATAATTGGACCCACTTTTGAGTCCCTTTACATCATTTACCCTTTAAAACTACATTTATAGGCCACCCCTTAGACCCATTAATTCTGATCTAGAGGCCCATTTTACTTGAGAAATCACATAAAACCTAACAAACAACATTTAATTATCTCATACCCTGAAAACCCACCTTCAAACAATAGTAGTGGGACCCATTTTCCACCTTGGGCGAATGAGTCCTCTTTGAGGGAAAATTCAAATTGAAGCAGGGATTTAATTAATTTAACTTTAATTTCTGGTGAATGTCAGCCTCTTAGGTCTAATTAATGGGGAAATAAGGAGTTTTTTCTTACAAATACATATCATTATTCATTTTTCACATCTTTTTGTCATTTTTCAAGTGCAATTCATGAGTCAAGTCTTATACCACAAGTTCATGAGAAAAAGTTGAACTTTTAGGGTAACAAAATAAGGTTTTTTTGCAGGTCTTGAAGCTCACTATTTTGATCAAGATTCAAAATTGGAAAGGGTTGATGATGGATGCCTATGGTGAATCATGAAGAAATCTAGGGTGAAGAGGTGCAACTAGCCACTAAATCACACCTAAGGACTTGGTTTCCTATTGATTCCATCTTCCATTTTCACTATATCTTCAGACTAAGGTTTACATCTTTTTTTTATCATTTTCATGTCATTTCATTCCTCTTTTTCATGTGTTGTGAGGTTTCTAGGGTTGGGATCTTGCATCATATAAATCATTCTTGCATGTCTTATTCTACATCAATACAATATAGTTTTTGTCATGATTCAGACTTTCCTAGTCTTTAACACATCCAAGGCTAGGGTTTATGCAGGTTTTTCTCTATTCAAGGTTTAATTACCCAACTAGGGGTTTGAAAAAGGAAAACCTCCCATTAGAGAAACAATTTTAAGCTATTTTGTAGGAATTTTCTAAGATCTCAAATTAGGTTTTTGACAAAAATTGTTGTACAAGTGTCAAGGTGCAGGACATAGTTTGGAAATTTCATAAATTAGAAAGTGGACTGATTCACCATGCATGGTGAATGAGTCCCTCTTGAGGTTCAAATTTGAGTTAGATATAGATCCAGATCCCCAACTGTCATAAAATAGAGTTTGTGCAGAAAAGTCATTATTTGGGACTAATTCGCCCAAGGTGGCAAATGAGTCTCAGTCAGCCCAAGTTCAAGTTTCATCATCTTTCTATATTATTAACCAATCTTCTACAATTTACCAAGTGCATTCATTTTGAAAAATAGTCTTCCGTTTAGCCTGATTTGCATTTTTGTTCATTCTTTAAAGTTTCTTTGCAAACAACACTATGTTTTCAAACATAGCATAGATCTTAGTCTTGTTTTCATATTCAGTCATTGAAATAATTCAGTTTCATTTAGTTTACTTCAATTAGATTAGATAAAATTTCACATAACATTATTTGAATGAACCCTATAGAATTTTTGGCCTAACTCTCTCCTTTAAGGTGAAAAACCCTAGAAGAGTAAGAGAAGTCCTAAGAGCCAAAAATTGATGGTTCATTTTGGTGAACTTGAATTTTTGAGCATAAGATCATTCTAATTTACATTTTTGATTGTATAATAGGAATTCCTTACTTCATCATTTTTCATTATTTTGCATCTTTAGGTTTCTTCAATATTGCATTAGTGAAAGCATTCTTTAGCCTCCATCATTGTATTTCATTCAATCATTCTAAATCTCTACTTGGCATTCTTTATTTGCATTGTACATATTTGAAATTTTACAGAAAATACAAAAAAATTAGAAAAATATAAAAAAAAATCATATCATTGGACTCATTTGCCACCTAGGGTGAATCAGTCCCTTTACAATTTTGCATCAGTACTTTCAAATTTCAATTTATTGCATTGCATCTTTTTGTTTTCTATCATTACCTTTTTGTTATAGTTCAATTGTTTCTACTTTCATTAGCATAAATTTCATTTATTTTAATGGAATTGATGCATATTTTTAGATCCTTGAACATTTCCTTTTCCATTTTCATTCATAGTTCTTTTAGATCAGATTCATCGATACATAAGGACACAAAAATTAAAATTTCAAACCATCCCTTCAAACACATGATTCAAATTTGAAACAACATCTCATCTAAGCCTCTTAGTAGTGATGATGTTGATAAGTTAGATGAAGTCCTTCAAGGCTTCCTCTCACACACTTCATACTCTAATGCTTGAAATGAGAAACATAAACCTATTAATGATAAAGATTCTCTCCAACCCTTTGCTTGTGATGAATCTAATTTGTTAGATGAATCCCTCTAAGACTTCATCTCTCATAATCCATCCACTAAGGTTTATGGGGACCAAATCACAATACTGACCATTACAACCTCTAATGCTTCTCTTGAACATCTTAAACCAGTTAATGAAAATTTACCTCTCAAACCCTTTAGTCGTGATGATTGGCATTTGATAGATGAGTCTCTTCAAGACTTCATCTCACCAAACTCATTTTCTTTGGTTTGTTGTGAGACCTCTAATATCAAGGATGTTAATGTAACTCAACCTAAACTTATACTTTACTCACCCTCACATCCACTTCACCCCTCTAATCGACCTTGATACACCATTTACCCTCCTACAACCAATGTATCACAACAATCTAATAATGATATTGTTGCTCATATATATAACACCTGAAACAACCTGCAATCGCGACAATGAACCCCATCCTCTTTACCTTTACTTAATCCACCTAGTGCTCCTCATTACATCCCACATAGAAAGGAGTATGATCTTGTTGAACAATTAAAGAATACTCTTACCAAACTTTCCCTTTGGGATTTGCTTCAAAACTCACCAAATTATCACAACATTCTTCAAACTGCCCTTAAAAAATCACAATTCATCTTGGTACCACTCTGAATGATGTAGCATCTCTCATACACAAAAAGAATCTTGACATTACCTTTCATCAACATGAGCTCCCTCCTTTGGATTTTCATAATCAACATGATTCCTTTGTGATAATTGCTCATTTCAACCACATAGTTATCAAGGACAGTCTCATAGATAATGGTTTTTCTGTTAATGTGTGTAGTGTGAGTCTCCTTGATCAATTAGATGTTGATAGGTCACAGATAGTACCCGATAATGTCTCCATTTGAGGATTTGATAGTAGAACAAAGCAACCACGTGGGATAATTACTTTGCCTATTACGGTTGGGGTGGCTACTTTGTAGACTCCTATCCATGTCATGCCTTATGATCTTTCATATAATCTTCTTTTAGGCTAACCATGGATTCATGAGATGAATGTAGTGCCTTCAACACTTCATTGTATCTTGAAATATGTCTATAACAATCGTATCTATCAAATTGAAATAGATCTCGAGCCTAAAAGTTACTTGCACCTTGAAAAAGGAGTTACAAGTCCTTTGAAAACATTAATTCCATCATCCAATATAGACCGTCTTCAAATTGAGCACAATGATAATTAATCAATATCTAAATTATTTGGTGACGATCAGGGAACCTTAGAATTCACACCCTCGTTTATGGGCGAATACACAATTACGCAAAAGAAGGATGAGAAACAAGATCAACTGACAATCATGTCTACTCAAAATTCTGAACAATCTTCTCAAACATCTATCTCATATAATCTGGATGACAATGCGACATACACATGTCAAATTTTGATAAGATAGATTATCAATCCCTACCTAATCTGCATGAAATGGAAATACTTTATGGAAAATGCTATAAATTTGTTAAACAATTAGGCTATACTAGAAAAGGGTGTGTAAAAAATGAGCAAGGTATTTGTGTCCCTATTGAACCTAATACACAAGAAATGAAAATTGGATTGTGCAGCTTGTTGTTGTTGTTGCAATAAGATTTGGGCTTGGGAAGACTATTGTGCTTGTAATACAGCTTGGGCAACTTGAGTAGCTTGTGCAGCTTGAGTGGCTTGTTGGGTAGCTAGTTGCACGGCTTGTTGAACAACTAGTTGTGTAGCTTATTATTTTTGTACTTGCAAGAATGTCTTTTGATAGGAAGCTTTTTGAGCAACTTGCAATGCCATACTGTATTGGCTTGATGTGTTGGAGCTTGGTGGTGGTGGTGGTGGTGGTGGTGGGAGGCATTATCATGTTAGTGATTAGGGTTTGAGTGGTAGATGGTGCTATCGATGTGGTTGGTCCTTGAGAGACCATGTTTTGAGATGTTAGGGGGGGTGGTTGATGATGTGGTGATTTCTTGTGTAGTTTTCATTTGTTGTTGCGATGTTGATGACAAGTTTTGAGAGTTTGGCGTGATGCTTTGATTGATGTTCAAGATGTTGGTTTTATTTTGATTGATATTTGGTAAAGGTGGAAGCCCTAATCTAAGAATTGGTGTGGATGATGATGGCAATGGTGGAAGTGGTGAAAATGTGAGAGATGTGATCTCTTGAGGAAATGGTGTTGTGTCAAAAATGCCCCCTGGTCCAAACATGTCACCCTCTCCTTGTGAGGATATGGGGAGAGAGGTTTGGGGTGTTGTACGAAAGGATGATGATGATGATGGATCATTAGGATCATGGAAAGTGAGAGGGACATATGTATGAAATGGATTTTGGGGTACGTTTTTCCCCAAAATGGTTTTTGCATCCAAGTCTTGATTATTGACAAGGGGATATGTTTGTATGGCATTAAGAAATGCACTTCCCTTCTTAACACTAGGTTGAGTTGGAGAAATGGATGTTGTGATTTGCGGGATATTTTGAGTGATACTTTGGGATGGGGGTGTAGATGAGATGGGGAGTGTGGATGAAATTGGAGGCATGACCTCTAAGGATGGTTCCACTATAGAGCTTACATTGAAATCAGAAGGTAGTTTAGCCCCTTGCTTTGCTAATTTCAGCATGTATAGTGAAGGGTTGAGTCTCATCATGATATTGATAATCTTACAGTTCTATCGATTTTGAATCATTTCACTGATTTCCTCATGTGACATTCCAAAAGGATTATTGCTAAGATCCTCTACTTCCTCTTGAGGGTTTTGTTATGATGTAGGAAAGTTGATTAGAGGATTACTTGATTCAACGGGATTTATTTCAAAATTTGTTTGAATTAGGTCACATGTAGTGGATGTTTCTTTGTTGGCTTTCATGTTCCTCTTGTGTTGAGATCTAGTTTGCACCATAAAATAGGGATCATGTTTGAAGAATATGGGAGATGAATCTCTAATTCTTTGGATTGATCTAATCTTAGGTACAAAAAGAGAAAATTTAGGATGTTTTTCAAGGATCAAAGGTGATATGATGGAGATGATGTAAATGATGGATGATGTGGATGTTTGAACTTTTGAGAAATCTTGAAGGGATGCTAGACTTTTTAGGACTTTTTGGATTTTTTTTCAAATTTTGACTTTGATTTGATTTTGTGTTTTCTTTTGGATTTATGAACAAATAGACCCTAAGATGTTGGATGATTATCTAAGGGGTAGATTTTCTCAAAGGATGATAATTTGAATATGTGTAGGGAGAAGGATGCATCTACCCACACCTATTTAAATAAGATGATAATTTAACCAAGCATATGAAGAAGGATGCATCTACATATACCTAGCTAAACAAGATGGTTTGATATTTTGACTAAGAATATGCAAAAGGATGCATCTACACATACCTATCCAAAGATGATTTGATGTTTTTGATTCAAACATTTCAAGGATTTTGCTTAAAAGATTTGATGATTTTTATTTTTGCCAAAAAGCTTAGCATGTAAGATAACTTCAAGATTTTTCAAAAGGTGATGATAAGGTGATTTTGGTTTGATGTTCAAGGATGTGAATGAAAATATTTTATTTTGATCCTAGAATGTACCTAAAAAGACACTTGTTTACTAGACCTCGGTATTGAAGAAAATACAATACTTCTAAGGACCTCTATAACTAAGAAGTGGTTCAAAATGAGCATACATTTCTGGATTGTACAAAGGAATGAGTCTATAGAACCTTGTGAATTTTTTCTTATTTTGATATGTTGCTTTTGATTGCACTTCCTGATGTATTTCTTGATGACCTTTCAAGTGTGACTCCTAAACTTTAAACTTTTTCTCAAGGACTTTTGTTTTGGGATTTTAACTTTCTTGGAAATCATCAGGAACTAACACATGTGTGAGAGCCAATTTTTTTTTATCTTTGCTTGGTGATTTTGTTTAACCACGAACACTTCTTTGATTAGATTTCCAAACTAGATGTCCAATGTCCCAATTTCTTCGAATCCCACAAAGTATGTTATGTGGAATTTTGATGAAATTAAGGCAAGGGTTACCTATTGTTTAACTTTAGTAGGCAAACTGAGATGTAAATCCAAGTGTTTAGAAACCTCTAAGGATAAAATTTCAAGGGCAAGAAATAACACATGAATTTGGTCAATTATATTTTCCTCCTAAAGGGTTTGAAATTTTGATAATGATGTTAAATGTTTGTTTCCAAATGTTTTTGAACAAGCAAGTGTTTTGACTCATGTAAGCAATATAACATCCTAGCTCAATTGGTACATTTTTCTTGGTGGGCTTGCCTCATGCCCTTCGTAGTAGAAGAGATGATTTTACATGCAACCAAGGAAAAAATATAAAGGTATGTTAAGAATGAAGTCTTAACCTCTATATTTTAACTAAGATTAGACATGGCAAGTAACTTCTTGGAATCTAAGTTCCAATGCACCACTTTGATAAAATTGTTGGATGGACTAGTTGGCTACTACAAACAAGGATCTTAATGATAGGACATTGGGGACATGACACCCTGCGAGTGTCTAGCAAGCCACTAAAGGTTTTAATCAATCCTACTAGGGGTTCTTATAATTTTTATGGTAATACCCCATTCTGAAAGACACTATGCGGCTAAGGCCTACATACCATGAGGACTTGTCAGTTTAGTCTTATCCATTTATATACTGGCCCAAATGAAAAATCAGCTGGAGTCACCTTCGAATTCTCCTTTCGGATGCATCTCTTAGGCAAACTCCTCTAAAGGTAAACAAAAATGATCAAGCACATTCGTAGTTCGATCGACCTTTGTTTAGAAACAAAGGGAGAACACACACGATATACCTAACTCACACTTGCAAGCTTTGTTCAATTTTAATAATCCAATTGAAATGTGGAGGTAATTACTTTATCCCAACCTAAGACCATCAAAAAACTTTTGATTCTCAAGATCACTGTGAGGTGTGAGAGAAGTGCATATGTCCTTTCAATGATTTTAGTTTGAGTAAGCAATCATAAAGCAAAGTTTCCCATGTTCTTTCTAATCCAACAAAGCAATAATGACTCCTTTTTATAGCACCAAATGAAGTGTGAGATTTTGTTTTGTTTAATTATTAGTCCCAAACAAAATCTAGTGAGTTTGTGTCCTAAAGTTCATTTTAAACTCCTTTTGTAGAAAGAATTTAAAAGGTTCTTTTTAGAGCCCAAAATGAAATTAGTAAGTCCTAAGCATGTAAGATAGCAAATTTTTCCTTAAGAGGAATAGTGAATCCTCTAAGAGTGTTGAACAAACACTAGAATGTTTAAAAACACTTGATATCATGAAATGAGGTCATCATACTTCTTTTCATCTTCACCTTTGATAAATCCAACCTACAAGAAAATTAGTTAGATTTTGCAAAAATAGAGGTCAAGAAAGCAGAAAACAAACCAAATAACCAGATTTTGAAAAAAAGCATGTGTTATAAATAAAATTTCACTTTTTACTTCCCTCCAGTGGTGCAATCCATGAAGGCGTCACAATTTTAAGTCACCAGCGGTGCTGTATAGCGCCGCTTACTAGTCAATGCCACTCTGCAACCAGACTAGTGAGCATGAAGGTGTTGCTATTCTGGTTAGCAGTGCAGTTTGGATTTTGAAAAGATTCTAGCGAGCTGGAAAGATTCAATGGTTCTGTTTGAAAATTTGAATTCTGTGTGGGAAGTGTGGAGTGTCATGGTTTGAACTTTTCAGCAGTGCTATATGGTGACACTAAGTTCTCAGCGGTGCTAAACAGCGACGTTGAGCTTCCAGTGGCAGAGTTTTCTGCAAACACACAAAAACATAAAAAACACAAAATTTTCTCAAAAAATGTGATTTGATCTTCTAGTTTACCCTCCCTCTAGTGCCAAAATGTGAACCTAGATCCTATACCTACAAGAACACAACAAATAAACACATTAATAAGATCAAATGCAAGTCAGAATTGAGATTCCTCAAGAAATCCATTTGAATGTAAGAGAAAAGGAATGAAATGAAGAACACAACAAACTTAAATTAAAGATTATCATATCCTATTCTAAAACAAAGCAAAATCTTAATCTCTTGAGGGAATTGGTGCCAACTTGATGTGAAAATTGGCCCTTTCCCAACTCCATTGGTGTGATAAAGATGATTTGATGAAGATTGTGATCCACCTTGTTGAAGATTGATGAATGCTCAAAAAAAAAAATCTTCATAACCTAGTTATAAAACTCAATGAGATGGATGAAGATTACTATGAATTTGAGTATAGTAAGTTTACTCAAGTTGTGATGATAGAAATGAAGTATAAGCCTCTTATTTATAGAGTATCAAGTTGAAGAGATGTCGAAAATGGAGCAATGTGGGACTAAAGATCCACCAATGACAAAGTACAACTTTTCAACATGTGAATAGATGGAGGATGTGCAAGTTTTGAAGAATGTGTTAATAAATGCATATATTTGAAATTTGAAATAGTTGAAATGACATGTAAGAGGGAAAGAACATGCATTGAATGCCACTTGGCTCAAGGAAAAAAGACTTTCAAGTGGAGTAAATGCCTTGTTGGAAGGACAAAGTCCACTTGGATTTTTTAATTCAAATTTGAGGAATATTCCTTTATTATGTCTTTTGAGAGAAAATAGAGATTTAATAAATGAATTAAATTTATTTTCATGTGCAAGTTGCAAAAGCTAGAGAATGGGACATGAGAAGAGATTAAATTAATCAAGGTTAATTAATTTAATGAGAGATTAGAATGATGTGACATATTGATTTAAATTTATGGATTGATTTAAATCAAACATGAGAAGAATATGGTTTCAAGATTAATTAAATAAAGATTTTTCTTTTATTTAACCAAGGAGATGATGTTAGATTAAACTAAATAAGGTTTTAATTTATTTAATTTAATGGATGGACTTTAAAGATTTAATCAAATAAAATTGATTATTTAATCAAATAGGGATAATTAGATCAGACTGATTGATTTAATTAACAAGAAAGAATGACTTAATTAGATAAATAATTTATTTAATTAAGAGAGATACATTGATGAATTTAATCAAATAAAGGTATTTGATTAAATGGTTAGACCGATAGATGATTTAGGATGAAACAGTGTTAGTGGTCGGGATCAGATGTGCAATGTCAATCAGCATATTTTACGTGTCTAAAAATTTAAAACATTTTTAAAAATAAAATTGAAGAATCTATAATTCAAAACTAGCTTTACTACCTATTTTAAAAAAGTGACGAACTAATTGTTATAGTAAAAGCGAAGAATATCGACTCCCGATTGAGAATTTCAATTTAATTTTCATTTTTTCATTGATTATGCGTGAATAGTGGAATGCGATGGTGGAAGATGTGGTGGCTAATGCCATTTGAACAGGGGATCTACCAACCCATTCCAATGCATCCACAATCAATGAAAAATTCTTTTCTTAAAGTATACCTAAAGTTATAATAGTTTTGCAGAGATTATTTAATTAATGAATTGTAAATCCAGACACTAGGGGTTTTTACAGTAATGGAGGATCATAAACTGTATCATGCTTCATTCATACTTCAAAATTGCTAACCACCTCATGACTATTATGGCGGTGGATGCCCATTATATGAAAGCGATGTACTTCTAACACACCCAGGTAAGACCATGGATAACCTCATATCAACTATCCAATAGTCTGAACTCTTTTTACATTGCTACCTGCCTATGCAACAACCAACCTCTAGGTTCTGATTTCGTAACTATCTTAGTTGGCATGCTTTCCCATATAACTCCAACCTATCTTTGGTCCTCATCCAAATTTTTGACTACTTCATTTTATCATGCCTTCCATTCTCACCTCACTCTTCTTTTGTACTCATTAGAATTTCATACATGGCTTTAATAGCACACTCATTGTTCAACCCCTATTGTCTAGACTTATGATATGTCTTGTGGTATTTCCAATTTTTAACTATTAATATTCTTTTCTTTATTTTTTCTCTTCATAATGTCCCATCAAGTGTCATAATGTCATTAATGGTTAGTTTTGGTATCATAACTTTCAAAAGTGGGACTTTTTTTTTGCCCATAATCATTTTTTGAATCTAGAGTTGTGGATTTATGTTTTGGCCAACCCATTATTGTTATGATGGATATAAAAGGGTGAAGCATCCATTTAAGGGTAATTATCTACACTTAATCAAATTCTTTTCCTAATTTATTTTGAGGACTTGTGTTCAAACATGTGGATCTAAGGATGAAACTCATAGATCTATCATAGATCATAGAAGGAAATCCTTTTGATTTCAAAGGTTAGGGGATGTCACCCCTTTGGTTGGAGGATGATCTCACTTAGAGGTCACATCAAATATTCCTTGTTCATAGATTTAGTTGTATTGTATTGAAGTTGTTTGTTGTTTTCCATGGATGTGCTCATGATAGTTTATTGATGTTACGTCTAATCAAGCTATAGTCTATTTTCTATGTATTTTAAAATTCTATCTAGTAAAAAGATAGAGATTTCAATTTACCCTTATTATTTGTAGTTCATTATAACAAGAAGATTATAAATTATTTTTGTTATTTTCTATTTTGAAATGCAATAATATTTTTAATACATAAATAGTAATTTTAACTTGAGTTATCTAATATTTGATTTGCTAGGGATGAAAATGTTGTTATTCAAAGAATAGGTGTTTTTGAAAGGTAAAAAAAATAAATTATATTATTCTTTTGGATTAGGAAATTATAGTGGTGTCCTAGTTTTTTTTCCTACCAACCTATGAGTCATGGGAGGATTCTTTAAATATCCAATGTATGGTGAAATGAGCTCTTTAGGATCCAATAACAATGAGAAAAAAGACCCAATCCTGCAAGGAAGTGTTTCAAAGATATGAAGAATACTATCATGGCTACATGGAATATTCCATCATAATCACAGGCATGTTATAGTCATGGTTGTAGGTTGCAAACCTTGGTTGTTATAGGTAGTGGTTGGATCCATTAAAATCCATTTTTCTATCCTTCAGATACTCATGAGAACATGAGCATGCCAATTATGATGACTAAGATAGGAAATACTATATTATTATGAAAATAACTAATTTGATATAGAACCATTTAATTAAACAACATACATTTAAAATTAATACTTTTTATCACAATATCAATTAAAAGAGTTGTTAAAGGATGTAAAATATTTGGAAAGGAAAATGAAAATAGGGGAAAAGATCATCAAACGAGGCAGTGCTAGGGCTCATCACCATCAACTAAAGGATACACTTTTATCGAAATATAAACATTAAAATCAAAAACCAAAAAGCATCATTCTAAAAAAATTCAACATAAGCATTCAAAGTAAATAAGGAAATTAATTCATTCAAAAATTATTTGCATGCACATGTACTTTCCTTGTACATTTTGCATCCTCACACTTAATTGTTAAGAAAAATATAACCATTTCTTAACAAATTTCTTATATAAATTTTCACTAAATATTTTCATGCATGCACATTTAAATATTAGAATAAATAAGAATAAAAAATCATCCATATGAATATTGTCCCTCACAAAGAGAAGAACCCTATATAATTGATCACAAGACAAATTAATATTGTTGCTATCCATAGGGAACTTCTTCTACATAGGGAAAGTAGTCCTTGGATTCTCTAGTAGTCCACTTGATTTTACCATGTGAGCAAGAGTGATCCATTAGAAACTTAGTTTGATGTGTATACATGTGGATTTTACGACTTATGCATAATAGTAGCAAGCCAAAGTTAGAATGTACAATATATATTTTAATCTGATAATGAGTTATATTGAGAAATATAGTGGGGGTGTGTTGATGATAATTTTTTAATACCATATATTATTTTATAAAGTCCCTAAGAGGTTGATATAATTTTGTAAACATGTCTGGGATATGATGTACTTGAATGATTCAAAACTAATGTTTTGAAGTTTTGTGTAATTGAATAATTTTTTTAGTGATATGATGATTGAAAATTTATAGTAATCTCTTCAATTATAAATGATTTTTAAATCCTCTTCTAATGACCCACATCTACCTATAAAATACCTGTCCTTAGTTTATAAACTAAAATATATCAATGCGCAAGTTGATATGATATTAGTTATCATCTAGGAAGGTTGGTCAACAATGAGAGATTTAAAATTTGAATTAGGTTGACCTAGTAGGTTGTGCAACCTAGTCCCTAGTCATAGTTGTGTTGTGAAAACCAATCCATTGACTTGACCAAGTCATGCAACCTTTTTTTGAGATAAGATCATATCATATGACTTTAGGCTCAAAAGGGACCTAAAAGATCAAATTGGTCCTAAGGCAATGGATAAATAAAATTAGCTATTGGGGTTAAGTGAGATAATAATAATTAATAACTTATCAAAAAATAATATGGAATTGTGAGAGAAATGAGCCATACTCAAATTATAATAAAGAAAAAGAAATAAACAATCAATCATAGAGATGATCAACAATTCAATGCTAGACATGGTAGGTCCTATATTCAAGTCCTAGAAAATAACATGACATTAGAGCTAGACAAAGAGTCTTAAGCACAAAAATGTAATTGTATAAGATTTAAAAAATAAGCTTATTTCATATCACAATGAAAAATATATTAAACAACCCTAAGGTCACAAAAAAAATTGATAACTCAATACTACAGCATCCTATTTTACATATAAAAATTCTAACACAATTTTACAAATCAATTTATCTAAAAAGAATAGTTTAAATAATATATTCATTATCATAACCTAAACATATATACTCTTTTAGTATCAACTTAAAAACATGTACAATAGGCAACTGAACACACATTTGAAAAATATTTTCCTGCTTTCAACCAGATATATTCATTCTTCTTCTATCTAAAAATATCATACAAAACTGTTCATAAAAGTTTTTACGCAGAATACTCGAGAAGAATTTACAGCGACAGCTTTTACATTAATTACAATTAATTTCATCATAAAATCTATCTAACATAGATTAAAACAAGTCATTAATTACACCTTTATGATGCCTTAATATTCACCTTAAGTGAAAAAACCTTTTTCAACAAAAGTAAATGACATAAGCAACTTGCATTCACATCAAGGTAAAAAACATATTAAATAGACTTTAAAATATTAAAAGCCCGTGAAAAATTGCTGCTACAAAAGTCACTACTTAACTACTGCCAGGAGAAAAATCCAACACTGAGATACCCGTATGACCGTACATAAGTGAAAAACTGTGGAAAAAGAGGAGGCTCCTTCACGAGCAGTTAGGAGTAGAAAACGTAGCATCAAGAGCTCTCGGAACAAACAGTAGTTGGAATTACCCATCAGAGCAGACTAATTTCTAACATAATATAACGTCATTTAAGACAATAATGCCTTTCTATCATAGTTCAAGTTTTGAATGTGGATGGTAAAAGTTTTAGAACCCATGTGAGAGGTAGAAAACATTATATGAAAATGATAATAAACTTTAGAAGTTTATTATAAATAGTAAAAATAATATATTAGTAAAGTATATTTAATAGTAAAATTTCAAGGAAAATAAATATCTTGAAGTTAATAGATTTATAATGTTACTTAAGACAATAATACATTTCTATCATAGATCAAGTTTAGAATGTGGATGTTAAAAGTTACTCACATAAAAGATAGAAAAATTTATAAAAAAGATAATCAACATTTAAAAGTTTATTGCAAAAAATAAAAACAATATACTAGTAAAACATATTAAATAGTAATAAATAAAACTCTAGTATCTTCTAGTATAGCTCTGTGAATCCATGTCCATGAAATAAATGAAGACCTTTTTACCAAAACGTAAGTCAATAGCTTTTTAATTTTCTTTTATTTCCTTAATCTAAGAGAGGAAAATCCTAAGTACAGACAAAATAGATAACTGACCTTTGTTACGGATGGGTACATTTAGTTGTATTTATATAAATAAAAAGCTGTAGCTCAACAACTTTGTATGTACGTGGTATTTCTTTAATTTAAAGTAGGTGTTGCGTACGAAAAAAAAATAATAATTATATATCATTACCCATTCGTTACGCTAAGCCGACATCTAGAATTAGAGCAAGCATCGGGTGGGTTAGGTTTTCCATAGAATATTCCTGAAAAAGAGAGATTAAAAGCATTGATCCATTATATTTTATCATTATCCTTTAGACCCTAGGTCATCTCAAGTCAAGGCCCGATGAAATGCATTGCCCATTGCCCCTCGGTCCCTAGTCACTGACTTTGTTTATTCGTAGCAACAACGCTAGCGGAGAGATCTGATTTATATACCTAACTAGCCCGTGACTGAGATCGCTTACTCCTATCACTCTCCCACATTTCAATAAGGGAGAAGAGTCAATTGTGGGTATAGTTTTGGACACCTTGGGTCTAAATTTGGACAGTCCGGGACTCATTTTTGGACAATAAAAGTGTCAATGAATTTACATTTAATTTCTAACTATCAATCACTTCAATTCAAAAAATACACAAACTGACCAATCATGTAATGCCACATTAGCATACCAATATTACATGACTTAGTGATCCACTATCGGTCCATGACTTTTTTTGACTCTTTTTTTGTGGTTTTTGAAAAATGATCTAAAAACATTGATAGACTTGCCCAATTTTTGCCAAAAAAAATGTCTGATTCAAACGCTCATGACGTGGACCCCTCGCTCAAAGTTACCCTACCCGCCATCGGCTCCTCTCCCTTAATGATGCTGGAGAGTTTGGATATATATATTTTTGTTCGTGAGTGATTATTAATTTTGGTGGTATGTAGGAATATTAATGCATTGGTGAAATTTTATTAGTTGGTATTATTTATTAAGTTGGTATCAAAGATTCAATGTTCTTTTTTTAAATATTAAGACATTCACAAAGTTTTATCATTTGGTATCAAAAGAATCAATGAGATGGTAGAATTATAACAGTTTGACCAAATTTCTTAATATATTATTTTTTCATTTTTTCTTGAAAATATCTTAATGTGACGTAAGTTATGATTTCTTTTTTACTTTTTTCATTTTAACTATAAAAAGAATAGCCTAAACTTATTTTCATGTCACTATTTGATAATGACATTTTTTTTCTTCAAAAGATTGTGGCGCAATGAATACAATTTATTTATTTATAATCATATTTGAGTCAATTTTAATTTATTAAAAGATGAAATAGAGAAAATATGAAAGATTGTGATCAAAATAATTAACAATAAAACAAATAATATTTGCTCTCTCTCCACATTACAATAGTGATAGAGAATATATATTAATTATTATTTTTTAAAATATAAAGATATCATTTTTTTAAATATATAAATATAAATTTATAATGTTTATTAAATTTTTAGAATAAATATAAAACAATTAATGAAATATTCAAATGATGATTTTGGTTAAAGTAAAATGAAATAATTCCTAAATAAATTAATAATTTAAGTTTAGAGAGTCAATATAGTTTGAAAACCTACATAATGAATTTCAAAGTATATAGAACTAGCTATTGCACTTTAGGTGTGCAATGGGTTACGCTGAATAAATTGTATGGCGTAATAATGTCAAAGTGACTTACATTGAATTTGCTATGGATACACTATATAGAAATCAAAATCATCATTAATATCTAAAAACCATTATACATATTCAATTTTTCTTATTATATTTATTTAAAATTGTAATATACAATTCCTATAATGCATTACTCTATAAATTGAAAATCTAACTTTTATTATATTTAAATAAAATATAATATTATAATAATAATTCCATTAACACCTAAACCTTAACCCCTTGATTTATTTATATATCATAAAATCCAAAAAATCATTATGAAATATCTCACCAATATTATCCGATGTGTAAAGGACCTCACTTAATATTAGTTATATAAAATAAAAATTTTGTGAGCAATATATTACTAAAAAATCTCTAATGACTGCATTATTGAGCATAATACATTAATTACAATCAGCATGATTGATAAACATCAACAACAATAATCCTACGTTGGTAGCCCTTCAGTCTTTGCTTCATGCCGCGTAGATTCCCAAAGAGTCTAGGTGTTGTGTAGACTACTCTCGCAAGACGCATGCTTCAAATAAGCGATGCATGCATATTAATTCAGCAAGACGCATGCTTCAAATAAGCGATGCATGCATATTAATTCAGGGAAGATTTCAAGGGAGATAATAGAGTGCCTAATAAAGTCTCTCCATTGTCGTATCTTTCAAAATGGTTGTGACATTTTCGAGAAGCTGGTAGACCCATTCGCGACCTTTCATGATGCTTTGATGGATTTGATTATTATAGACAATTATACAGATTTATATAATCAAAGTGGAAAGACTTAACAATAGATTTTCAGGTTACTTGTGTAGAGTAGTTTCCACAAATCAAGGCCAACCCATTGAACAAAAATCTTCATAGGGCAGATATAGAGCGGGGAGATAGATAGAGAGAGGGAGAGATGGGGAGAGATAGAGCACTAAATCCATTGAAATATTATCCCAAATAAACCAAATGGAGCCCTAAATCTATTGAAATGTGGCTTTTTACATTTTTCTTTTAATCAAATCCTACCTCAGATGTGGAGTCACTGTAGTGATGTTGGCGAGCCACAGACACGGAACGCTGCCTCCTCCTTCCATTATCGGGAGGGTTTGCATTGTGATTAGAGGCACCATTTCTGATAACTGACCTGCCTCTCCTCGGCAACATTTTCGCTTTAGAGTGGTTATCAGTAGCTATATCCGTCTGGTGACGAGAAACTGACCGTCCCCTTCTTGTTTCTGTGACAGGTGAGGTATCAAGCATTGCAGAGGAGCCATACACAATATTAATAAAGGGCCCTACATTGGAGCCATTGATGGGGCTGACATTATGAGAGTCGGAGAGCTTATCACTAAGCTAGCTGGAATAGAATTAAGCTAGCTTATCGTTGTGGATTTGAATGCGGTTGTAGCCATGCCCAAATAATCATACACTGATTTTTGTATTGATGAATTGGGAGAAGAATTTACATTAATTTTTAAGTGGTCGTTGGATCAATTTTTGGGGGCAGAAATATTATTTTTTGTGCTTCAGGGTAAATTTAGCAGGAATGGGCGATCAAGAATTTTGTGTTGGATCCTGTGAGCAATTCACGGGAATTGCAGAGTAAGGAAAGCGGTCAATAATTGTGGCAGCTCAAGTATTTGGTAGTAATGTAACTGAAGAAGACGTGCAGTATGCGGGGGAATTTACAATGTAGAGAGAGAGCGATGTGGGGCATAGAAAGATAATGAATAATTTTTTTAAAAAAATTTGAATGAGAAGGTACGGAAATAGAGAAAGGATGGTCCTATGGAAGAATCCCATGGAGTCACTTAATGTGGAAGATTAATTTGAATCTTTTTCCTTGGATCGACTTGTTGGATGACAATACTAATCAAGGTACTAAAGGTGTTAGGTCAAGGAAAAGTAGTCTTTTAACAAATGAATTTTTAAAGAGAAAATTGAATATTAGTATTAACGGAGAGTAATTAAATATGGGAGATAAGTTTAGGGTTGAATATAATTTGGATCATTTGTAAATGATGGGTTGTTCGATTTTAGTAGAAGCTTGTCAAATATAATTTAATAATGTATAAAATAGAATTATTTTACTCACCCTCTATCCACCACCCCTCGCTTTACAAAGAATGGTACCTATTGCAACATAGAAAGATATCCAAGAATTTAGGTATCCTCTTTCGGATAGGTATCACCATAATCAATATGAGGAAATAGTTTATGAATAAGTTAAAGATCAAATTGCTCTTGTGGACCAGTTGATTACTTTCCAAAGTAGGTCAGATACAAGTTGCCCACACAATCCTTCTAGCCAACCATGTTTTATGTTTCCTCTTGCTACCCCCTACCAAATCATGTTACAATCTCTCCACATTTGAATTGGTATGATTAGTAATTTAAGATGGACTTAGTTTTCTAATCTCCTCCATTAGGTGGAACAACTTGATACAAGTGAATGAATGTATATTACTCTTTACAAGTGAATGAACAATATTAGCACCAAAAGGAGAGACCCTTCCACAACATATCTGTAATTGCTTTCATCTAATGCACCATAACCAAAACCTTTCTTTTCAAGTTCTTGGAATGTGCTTGTTGAAACCAAGCCTTTGAACTAATTGAGGAGAAACTAAGAGTTGCTCCATCAAAACATTCCATGCTAGCTCCAAAATTTATTTAAAGTCACCTTTGAAAATAGACCACATAAGACACTATGCAACCTTTGTCATGACCACTTTATTTTTCCACCAATTTAAGCATGTTTAAGAGAAGATAGGAAGCCACCTCAAAATTGACATGGCTTTACATATCCAACTCCAAGTAATCAGTCCATGTAACTTCTTCAAAGGAAACTTCAACCAAATCAAATAAAATGATGAAAAGTTTCTTCACCATGATATTGATGATAGGTCCTCTAAAGGCTATTTCCTTTTTTTAGAAAATAAGAATAACAACTTCATTGTAACTTCAAGCACATAGACCAAAATTGACAACACGGATCACTAGAGGAAGTGCAAAACATACCAAGTGTAATGTGACTCAAATAGACTTCACCTATGTTAATAAAACATGCAAAAGGACACATGCAACTTTCCACAAAAGAAAAGTACTATCAACCATCAAATTTACAATCATTAGAATGGATTGGTATCAATACAAGATTCATGAAATAAAATGATTATATTGGGAATGATGATTTGATCATCCCTTATAGGAACCAATTTCCCAAAATTTTATAAGCTTGCCTCACTTATTAAAAGAAATATAAATTATTATATGATCATCTTTATCGATTCCAAAGATAGTTAAGAAAGTCTATGAATTGTATGATCTTGCAAACAATTAAAAGTGTTCCAATCTTATCTTAAAAGTATTGTTAATCTCCTTATTATGAGAAAAATATTTCAAAAGAGCATTAATCATTATATTAGAATCACCCAGACAAACTTGGTTAACTTTATAAGAAGAAATTGATTAAAGGTTTAAAATAACTAAATATGTCTCAACATAAGAATTTTTTTAAATGGTGTAATGATGATAACCTTCTACAATCTCTAATGAAACATAATACACTAATCTCCTGAAAATATTTCTTAATAATCCATTAAAATTAACCTTGAAAATATTTTTAAAATATATTTTGATTCATTTCTAACAAACATTTAACATTATATATATATATATATATATATATATATATATATATATATATATATAATCTACCACTTAACCAAAATAAATAAGAATCAATCCATTAATATTTCCAAATATATATATTTTGTTTTTATAAATTTGTTATATTTCTTGATAGTATATAAACATATTCTTAATGCAATAGTTTATATATTCCATAATTTATTATTAGCTATCCACCCAATCCAACCCAACCCAGCCTAGTGTTACATGGAAAAGCTTGGAAGAAAGGTTTTTTATATCTTGTATTTTGGAGATTGAAAATATTAATTATTTATTTGGTTAGTATAAAATTAAGAGTGACAATGTGATTACTAGGTCACCTACCAAATGGACTAATTACTAGACAAGAAATTTGATCCCATTTATGGGGTATCTATAAATCAACTGACTCAACGAACATTAACTTTACATATTTCTTGGGTGAAATGAAATGCAACTATAAGAGGTGAAGTAAATCATTGTTTTGTTTTCCTTTTTAAATGAAGTTGCTTTATTCTTTTTCTTGGAAAATGGATTCAGGAAGTACATTGCCGGCAGTTGTCATTGGCGTGGGTATATGAAGATTTTATGCTTGAAAAAAAGGAGAAGTCGTGGAGGAGATTGACGGATCTGTGATTAAAATATTACACACAAGGCTAGTAAATATGCAGTAGCTACAAGCATGCACAAAAAAGAATCAAACAAAATACTTTTGCTTCTCCAACTTCTGGACAACACATAAACATGTGATCAAAATAGTCCGGTGCCAAACAGATTAGTGACAAAATCAATTGGTACAGCTGCATGCGTTGCTACTATTCCCCATTTTAGTTCTGTAAAGACTTCTAATGCTCTGATACCATGTCAAAATTTTAAACAAAACGAAAGCCACAGACTTGCTACTCTATTTTCTAGCCAAACTGGAAATACACAAATCAAAATGCGGAATAAACTTGGAGACATTCAACTTTGCTTCCTATTCAATAACTAGAAATGAACAATACAAGAAAGATAAAACTTAAACTACTGAAAGCTAACTCTAAGCTATGAACTTCAATCTGCTAGGAGCAATCAGCTACTCAACCAAAAATAGATAACTTTAGGAGCTACTAGGAGCTCACTGGCATGAGCTACACAGAGCTCTTCAGGAGCAATCTCTGGTCACACAAAAAATAAACAACTGTTGCTGTTCAGGAGCTTTCAAAAGCTCACATAGAAAAAAATTCTCTAAATCACACAGAGAACAAAGAACATTACCTTCAGACTATTGTTGCTTAGGAATTCAACTTCTCTAGATTTACAATTGAGTCTTCTCAACTACAGAATAATCTGCCTTCATTTTTTTTGTCTTCAACAAACATTCCATCTCAAATTTGAAATCACCTACCAACATTGAATTGGAATTCAAAAATTCCTAACTTCATTAATTCTACTGCAATCTTCAGGTGCTTGTCAGGAGAAAGTGGGGAAGGAAAACCCCAAAACAATCTTTCAGCTGCAGGCATCGAATTCCCCTAACAGATAGGTACCAACGGGAAGAGGCTCAGGGACAATCAGTTTTCCAACACTCCCCCTTTGGTCCTGAGCTAAAAAAATAGGATCAATCTTGATCCAACTCAACAATGCCCAATCTGGTTCTCAAGTGCTTGAAACTATCCTTGCTCAAAGGCTTGGTGAATATGTCTGCTAGCTATTGCTCAGACCTGCAACATGCCATTTTAATTTCACCATTCTCAACCAATTCTCTGATAAAATGATGCATTATTTCAATGCGCTTGCTTCTTCCATGAAACACAGGATTTTTCATCAAAGCTATTGATAAAACATTGTCACAAAAGATTACTAGTCCATCCTCTTGTTCTTCCTTCAAATCTACCAAGATTCTTCTCAGCCAAATAGATTGGCATGCTCCTACATTTGCTACTATATACTCAGCC
Source organism: Sequoia sempervirens (assembly GCA_007258455.2). Taxonomy (NCBI): domain Eukaryota; kingdom Viridiplantae; phylum Streptophyta; class Pinopsida; order Cupressales; family Cupressaceae; genus Sequoia; species Sequoia sempervirens. Next base: position 563,902,255 of record VDFB02193867.1, on the reverse strand, counting down.
TTTGTTGTAGATAGGGAAAATGTAGGTTATTTCTTGGAAGCCCATGAAATGACTCCTAAACCTAGATGAAACACATAGCTCAATGTGCTCTTCCTATCATCCAAACTTTCTACGGAATCACTATCCATGTATCCAACCAGCCCAAACTCATTTGCTATTGTAGACATGCAAAATTAACATTATGCATCCACTCATTAAATTAATAAAGCTCATCCATTCACCAAGTAAATTAGGACTATTTAATTCATTCCTAAGGTTATTCATTTAAATTAAATAAATCAAAGTCTAACATCATCCTTTTAATTAAATAAACAAAAAATTATTTAATTAAATCCCCAAATGCATATTCCATCCCTCTTTGATTTAATAAATCCAAATATTTGAGTCAAATTGGTCAAACTCACCTAATCATCATTAAGCTAATCTAATCCTAAATTAGCCTAACCTAACTACCCATCACATTCCCTAGATTTTGCCACTTGCACCAATAAATCAATTTATTGATTTATTAAAATCAACATTTTCCATCAACATGGCATTTTTGGGGAATATTCCCTCAAGTTTGAATTCAAAATCAAGTGGACATGTACATCCAACAAAGCAATTAATGTCTCTTATATGTCCCTTGCAAAGGTCAAACTAAGCATTAACTCTCAAATTCAAATTTGAAATTTCCTCCTCTTGGGCACATTTCCCAAATCTTGCACATCCCTCAACCTATGACATGATGACAAGTGGCCTCTTTTCATTGGCTTGTTTTTTATCCCACATTGCTCTCTTATGAGCACTCTTAGCATTTGAGAATCTACAAATAGAGAGCTTCATTCATCAACAAATCCTCCACAACTTGATCCACAATCTCAGGCAAGGTTACTCTCTAATTGAGAGCTAATTTTGCCCATCTTAGCATTTCATATCATTCTTCATAGCAATTTCATCATAGAGCTTAACCAAGGATTGGGAAAGGGCTATTTTCCACAATAGCACCAATCCAATATGAGATAGAGTTTGATTCTTGCTTCCTTATGCTTTCATTTATTTCATTTGATATTTTTTTGTTTTGATTGCATTATGAAGCATGATTCGGTATTTCATAGGGATGTCTTATTCGATTTTCTTAAAGTTTACTAATAGTTGTTTGTTTGAGCAAATTTAGATTTTGACATCTACATTACGGCGCTAGAGGGAGGGTTTGAACCTCTGTCGTATTCGTATGACATACGTTGGTTCAAAAGAATCTTCAACTCACAGTTTTTTTGTTTTTTGTTTTTAAGCTTATCTATTAATTATTTCACTATGATTAGAGGGGAATCTAAGGTTTCCATAGGAATATAAAATCCATTTTTCTTTTCTTGATAAATTTTAAGGCTTGGGGTGATCTATCTACACAAAAATTGAAATCATTCCATGTTATCTCTCAACTGTTCTAACTACTATGATTTTGATATAAACGTTTCTTTTGCTGAAAGCTAGTTTGTGCGTACCTTGCATTTATTGCACTCTTTGAATTCATATTTCTTTGATGGATGTCCATACCTTGTACCAAAGTTTCATATTTGTGTAGGTGTGTTCTAACTACATTGATTTTAATATAAATGCTTTTGGCTTCTAATTAAAAATCAGTTTGTGTGTGTCTTGCATTTATTGCACTCTCTGAATCCATTTTCCTCTGATAGATGGGCATAGCTTCTACCAAAGTCATCATATGGGTGCAGGTAGGAAATATTTTTTCAGCAAAGCTTTTTTAGCATATGGTTGTACGAATAGTGTATTGTTGGAGATCACATCTTTGAGGCATAGGAGATTTCAAAAGGTCACATTACTTTCTTATTCTTCAGTAGTCAATTACCAAACATGTCTCAATTTACATAGCGAGAGTGTCTTAGGATGCGGCCAGGTTAATAAGGTGTGAGGTACTAGGTGGTAATCTTCCAAAATGAAGCCATACACAAACACCTCCTCAATCATACGCTAATGCCTATTGACCAATAAACACTCCTCCGCTGTATATCAACAAGTTCTTGTTTTGCATGGTTGAGGTCATAGAAAAGGTGATGTGACTAATCCCTGATAATATCCTCCCTGTAGATGAATGCTATAAATATCTGAATGTTTGTAAGGCATCCAACAGGGCTGAAGCTTTCTCATGAGGGCAGAAGCAAAATACGCAACATGCTTTATCTTCTTATCACATGCAGAAAATAACCCAGTTCAAGCTTGGAAAAGTAGAAAGATCAGAGAAAACAAAGAGAGTATAAGAGGCCAAGAAATGAAACGGTGAGCGAGCGCCAGATCTTTAAGGCTTTCTAGGCCTGCCCATCTGACTACCATCGACTGGTCGGATCTAGATCATAGACAGTACATAGCCACCAGTCTAGCACATGGCATTGAGATTCCTTAGGATATCAACATAAGCTACTTTTTCCTTTTATCAAATTTTCCACCATCCAAGTAATCTAGGTGATAAAGGCTTTCACAACCTGTATAACCGGCCTACTATTACCATCAATCAGAACAAAACATAAATTATTTCACAACTTATGGCAACATAAGACAAAAAAAATTAAGTGGAGATCCGACGTGTCTTTTTGATTTTCAGTTTACATTCTTAAAATGTTTGCTGGCACACATCTTTTGGGTGTAAATAGTTTCCAAGCAGCGCTATAGGCTGAATATTTTATTTCAAATAAAGTAATCATTTTATGTGTGAAGATTCATTTCGAGCTAAGAAACGTGTTAGAATACTAGGCCGTGAGAGTCATGATTTGCATATGAATTGGGAAAGATTTAATGCAATGAATATCCCTTAGTTCCTGCTCGATATAATAAGGAGTTTTTTAGGGCGCTTTTGTTGTCTTTTAAAATGAATCAACCATTTTTCATTAATTGGAGTGACAATAAACTTATACACAATCTTTGGCATCAGAAAATGAATCAGGATCTTTGCTGGCAGAACTATGAATAAGTTTTGGATGACTATGTTGGTAACCTCATTTAATATCGGACCAACAATCTGAAAGTCACAGTTTCTTTTTTTTGTAAGAAAGCTATTTATTGTGATTGGACTAAAGTAGAAGGCAACACATTTATAGAATCTCTAGTTGTAGCTTGACAAACACAGAAGCTTATTAGGCTATCTCAGTCCACTTCGTCATTGATTGCAGCCAATAAATGTAGATGACTTTTCTTTTAGTCTAAAATTTGGTAATAAATCTTGGTGGAAGGCGAAATCTGCTTGGCTTGCTTTGAAAGGGATGTCGCAATCATGTTATTAATGCCAAAGGGATTTGAAATTTTCTTTTGAAAACAAAAGCATTGAATACCACATAAAATCTTGTTTTGACTAATATTCTCTTCAAAGCATAAAGGACTCTTGTTAAATACTTTTTTTATATTATTAATCCTTGAGTCTTTATTATTTGAGATCATTCTTTTATTTGAAATCGATATTGGATTATATTGATCTTCATTATTTGTTAGTCTAAAAACATTGAGCCTCTATTATTTGAGATTGTTCTTTTGGGTGAAATCAAGGATTAAAATGAACTATTAATCCCCACATGCTTGCATTTTGTTTAATAGGTGAAAATGAAGGAAAGTGAAGGAAAGCGAGGAAGGTGAAAACAAAGGAAAACAACAAAAATGAAGAAGGATAACGAAGAAAAATGAAGCATGAAGATGACAGATTGAAAGATCAAAGTGTTTTTAAACACTTCTCCAAGGGATCATTATTTTTTCATTCTTAGGACACTAATTTTCGTTTGGTTTTAAAAAAAAACTTTCCAATTCTTGCAAAGGCTAAAACAAACTTCAGGATCACAACCTACTAGATTTTGTTTCTTGGATTAACAATTGAATAAAGTATCTTTCACTTGTCTTTTGGTGCCTAAAAAGAACTCACATTCTGCTTTGTGGATTTAAAAATAACAAGTGCAAACGTTGTTTTTTGTGAAGGCTTACTTAAACTAAAGGCATTGAAAAAGGACGTATGTGCTTCTCTTGCGCTTTATAGCGATCTTGAGAATCAAAAGGCCTTTTTCATGATTTTAGGTTGAGACAAAGCAATCACCTCCACATTTCGATTTGGGTTTAAAATTGAACAAAATATTGTGTGAGTGTGAGTAAAGCATCATCGTGTTTATTCTCTCTTTGTTGCCACACAAAGATTGATCAAGTTATGGATTTTGTCTTTACTCACTTTTGTTTATCCTAGAGGGCCTGCCTTCAGGAAAAAGTACTCACCCAAGGGAACGACTCAAACGGTAACACTCTAAAGCCAAGAGTATTTCCAACCTAGATATAAATGTGGGTATTGGAGTAAACGTCGGGATCACGCAGTTGGCTCTAACGAGATGGATCTAAAAGAGGACTCTTGTCGTATGGGTCAATCTCCACAAACGGAAAATCTGAAATAGAAACCTTGTTTTGTAGTGACCAATTGATCCATTGAGTGGGCTTATCGAAGTGGTGCATTGGAACTTAGATTCCCAGAAGGTACTGTTGATGTGTTTTTTATGCACTTTTCAACACAAGTAGTGTGTAGGTGCACTACCTCTCTTGAAAGACAATCTTCCACAATCAGATTGCAGAACACTATCCCAAGGTCTCTCAGATGTCAGGTCTTGACAGTGCTTGGAATATCCTAGTTGTTTGATGTGATTTGTTGGAATCATAAGGCGAACTTATGGATGAGTTACAATGCATGGAAGTTGGTTTTGCAAATGCAGTTTCAAAGTGTTGAAAGTGAATGAATAGTGGCTGTCCACTCAAAATAGCAAGTTGAAACTCATCAAGTTCATCTGATTTAGCTTCATGGTGATGCTTTGGGTCCTATTCTAACCAAGGATTAAAAAAAATAGCAAAAGGAGAAGGGTTAAGAAAGCTATTCTAATCCTAAGCTACGAATGAACAGTAACAATGGTGACTGCTAAAGTAGACAGATTTCCCTAAATTGGGTTTTGCTTGGCCAAGAGAAACCTACAGTTGCACAAAACCAGTGCAATCTTCTAAGGACTGCAGATTTTACAATTGCACATGCACATCATGCACATGTAATTGAACTAAGTTGCAGCAATAAAGTAATGAGCTTAGACTAGCTTTGCAAAGTGACTCATCATCAATGAACCACAAAAAGCATGAGCTGGAAATCCATCAAATACTAAAACAGCAAACACCATCACCACTCCCATTCAAGAAACTAACACTAAAACTAACATGGAAGGTGAACCATGCATACATAAAGAGCAAACTCAAAAGGAACACCCATAAATCATGCAATGTTGCTTTCTATTGTTGCACAATGTCTTTACATCAATTCTCCAACCCTTACAAATGAGGGGCAAGCCCCTATTTATAGTTTTCCAAAGCCCAAATGAGTGGCTAGGATTCAATTACATCAAATGGCCCAGATTCAATTACATTAGGGTTTCACCTACCCCTCATTATCTAGCAATTTAAAATACATTCCTTGTATTTTCCCTATTTTGTCATTTAGCTGATTTCCCTTATCACTGTAGCTAAAACTGCCTGAAAGTTGTCTTTTGCTTGATGTGCTTGCAGTGTTCTTCCTTTGATCAAATGAATCTGTTGACGATTGGCATCAATGGAATGGTGGCCCCTGATTTGGGCGAAAAGCTCCTTAGAAATCATCATCATCTAGAAAAAGGGAGGACAACTCCCTCAATGGGCCTCTTCGATAGACCTATAGAAGGTTTTTTGACTCCTACAAACACGAAGTGTCATAAGTGCATTTATACATGAGTTAAGGAAAATGTCAGTCAAACCTACAAATTCCTTGTTAGATCTATCCATGCATCATCAAAATATCTTGATATTCATATTTGGAGCTCATTTCAACCATAAACATTAATGCGTGCCTCAAGGGTGCGAGCGCCAGAGGGCGGAAAGACGATGAAAGAAAGCCAGAAGGTAGACAGCGGACGAAAGCCAAAACGTAGGCGCGCTCCCGGATGTTCAAAACAACCAGGAAGGAGGCGAGCTCCTGGATGTTCAAAACAGCCGGGAAGGAGGTAGGCTCTTGGATGTTCAAAACAGTCGAGAAGAAGGTGAGCTCCCGGATGTTCAAAATAGCCAGGAAGGAGGCGGGCTCCTGGATGTTCAAAACAGCTAGGAAAGAGGCGGGCTCCCGGATGTTCAAAACAGCCAAGAAGGAGGCAGGCTCCCGGATGTTCAAAACAGCCAGGAAGAAGGCGAGCTCCTAGATGTCCAAAACAGCCAGGAAGGAGGCAGGCTCCCGGATGTTCAAAACAACCAAGGAGGGACAGACTTCCAGAAATGGCCATGGAGGGGCCGGGCTCCAGAGGCCGGGAGGAGGTAGCCGCTGGAAGTTCCAAAATGGCGATGGAGAGGCAAAACCCCGAAAATGGCGACGGAGGGGCTGGGCTCCGAAGGCTGGGAAGGAGGCAGCTGTTGGAAGTTCCAAAATGGCGAAGGAGAGGCAGAACCCCAGAAACGGCCACGGAGGGGCCGGGCTTCGGAGGCCGGGAAGGAGGCATCCATCGAAAGTTCCAAAATGGTGATGGAGAGGCGGAACCCTGGAAATGGCCACTGAGGGGCCGGGCTCCGAAGGTTGAGAAGGAGGCAGCCGTCAGAAGTTTCAAAACGGCGACGAAGAGGCAGAACCCCGGAAACGGCCACGGAGGGGCCGGGGTAGGGAGGGCGGGAAGGAGGTGGCCGTCGGAAGTTCCAAAATGGCAACAGAGAGGTGGAACCCCGAAAACGACCATGGAGGGGCCGGGCTCCGGAGGCCGGGAAGGAGGCAGCTGCCAAAAGTTCCAAAACGGAGACGGAGAGGCGAAACCACGGAAACGGCCATAGAGGGGCCGGGCTTCGGAGGCCGGGAAGGAGGCGGCCATCGGAAGTTCCAAAAGGGCGACAGAGAGGCGGAACCCCGGAAATGGCCATGGAGGGGCCGAGCTCCGAACGTTGGGATGGAGGCAGCCGCCGAAAGTTCCAAAACAGTAAAAGGGGGATGAAGCTCTGAAACCACCAAAACTTAACCAAACTTAGACAAAACCTTGGCAGTTCATTTAAGCACATCAAACACATCCCAGATACAAAAAAAGGTGACCCCAAAGTCAAAAATGAGGAAACGAGAGCAACGGGGGTCCACGGATGTTTCCAAACAGCCAAGGAGGAAGGGAATTCCAGAGGAAAAGTTCTGAAACCATCGAAACTCAACCAGACTTTGACGAAACCTTGGCAGTTCATTTATGTACTTCAAACACATCCTAGATCCAAAAAAAGGTGACCCCAATGTCAAAAATGAGGAAACGGGAGCGACGGGGGTCCACGGATGTTTCTAAATAGCCAAGGAGGAAGGGAATTCTGGAGGAAAAGTTCTGAAACCATCGAAATTCAACCAAACTTTGACGAAACCTTTGCAGTTCATTGAAACACCCCAAACACATCCTAAATCCACCAAAAAGTTGTCCCCAAAGCCAAAAATGTGGAAACTAGACCGACAGGGGTCCACAGATGTTTCTAAAATAGCCAAAGCATGACAAAAGGCAGAAAGGGGATGGGGGACTTTATTTGTCTGCAGATTTGAATACCCCAAGTAGGTGAATTTGGGTAGGGGATTTGATCGTTTGATGGCACATGACCAATTTGGGCTTGGAAATGGGGCACACAAAACAAGATAGGCCCAAAGCAGCCTATCAGGAGCAAAAAAACAAGGGGGTCCCTGCCTATGGTGGGGCGTGTGTGCAAAACATGCACAACAAATGGCGACTCACTGGAGAAATGCTCAAGAGCATTTTGATAATAAACTGGAATCACGAACCCAAAATCTCTGGTTTCGACCTTCATGCTAGGGAAAACAAACCAGACGCCCAACCAAAGGATCAAAACCACTAGCCAACCCAACCTTCAGTATGGTAAAAATCCAAGTGTGTGCAATTGCATTAATTCCCATCCTTCGGTTGCTACAAGAACCCAAGCTCCGTCAAGTTAAGCTACGTAGTTTATTCTAACTCCAAAAGCATTCGGGACATTGCCTCCCTGCCAGTCAGGCATCCATAGCCCCGACGAGGTTGTCGTTGTGATTCTCCTAAACATTGCTCTACTGCCAGCTGGGCGTCCATAGCCCCGGTAGAGTTGCTCAGATACCCCTGAAAAGTTGAATTTTCTTTTTCTTTTAATTTTCAATGTTTTCTTTATTTCTTTATTTTCTCTTTTTAGCTCTTTTATTTCAACCCACAAGCATTGAAGCTCATCCTCAGGGCTGAGAATCACAGTGGCACTGGAGCAGAATTTTAGATTTTTAACTTAACTAGACTTCACAAAAGGCCTTATAGTGACCGTTGAATTCTTAAGACATGTAATAGCTATAAGATTTCAGAATACGTCAGAGTCAAACTAAACCAACAATTTATCCTCTTTGAATCAAACACCCAGATGACTTGACACTAACAGAAGATCTTCACCATCCACTCTGAAAACTTGATTAGAGTTTGACAAAGAAATACGTAAAACAACCCCAGGCGATAAGTATGGTTGTTGTGCGCACAGATGTGCCTAGCTAAAAGCAAAGGGACCCCAAGAAAAGCAGCAACAAAGCGAAAGCAAACGAAAGGAAAACAACCTACAAAGCGAGCAACCTACACACACCAACTAGCTTAAGGAAAGCAGGAAAGCAGAGTATTTACAAGAAACCTATACTACTCAAAAATGAGCTATGTACAAAGATATTTACAAAGCATTATGTTCAGGCAAGGAAAGTTGACATTAACACTCATTGGATTTTGGAAAGCATGCACAAGTAAACGGACAATCGTTATCATTCTTAACCATGCAAATTTATCTTTATATTCCGAAAAAAAATTCAATGTTGCAGCACTCAAATTCAACCACATCATCATAAAAAATTAGCAATTGAGGAGGCTCATTGAACCCATGATTAATCCATAAATATGTTTGTTTTCCCTTGTTCCCATAATCAAAATAATAAGTGTAATTATGAGAAATAATAGGGGCAGGGAAGGATAAAACCTGAACGTCTTCACATAGAGGTGGCAGTGTTGGATAGTCGAGAGTGAGCATAACATCCCTGATTGTTGCATTGGCAGCCTCGGGTAGGCGCAGTGGAGGGTGCAACACTTCAAACATTGAGCTTTCATAAGGCTAGGAGGATGGGGCAGCAAACAACTCTTTTAATCTACCAATGGGATCCATAAACTCCACTAGTTGTTCATCGAGGAAGTACACCTCATCTACGTGGGTTTCTGTTGCCGGAACCTCTTCTTGATTGTTGTCTTCAAGGGGCAACATGCTGTCCCATTTCCCTTCCCAAGTGTTTACCTAATTTTTGTGACGTTCAATGTCATGGGATGATGACATGCATGAATCCATCTCATTCTAGCTCTCTGGTTGTGAAGGAGAATCTGCAAGGATTGAGGCGGAAGGACACTCAGTTGCAGCCCGTGGTTGACCAAGCTCATCCTATTTGTTGGTAGTCACTAAAACACCTCCACCTTTATCTTCTTCCTTTTGTTGTTCATGTATCTCCTCATGGCACCCACTTGTTTCCTCTTGATCACTATCGTTGTAAATGGAGAAGGAGCTCCTCTCCCAATTTGGAAACTCTAGTGCATCATTGTTGAAGGGCTCAAAGAGTATGTATTCATCACTACCGTCTTCTAGGATGTGCTCTTCCTCAACATGAGCATACCTCCGTAGTGCAGCTCCCAATGGAAAGAAGTCATCAATTGATGGCACCTCATCAAGGGGACCAAAGTCTACTACACAATTTCCCTCTGAAGACTCGCCAAAAAGTCCATCGTCCATGGTACACAACTGCTCTTTAAGAGGAAGAACTTCTTGGTGACTGGTGGACAACATTCTCGCTTGATCTACTCCATCGCTCGGAAGTCTGAGACTATATTACTGTCCTTCTATTTCTGCCCCAACATCCTCTTGAGGTCTACCTTCAGCTAAGCCATCACTTGATTTGGGATTTTGGTCTTCTTCCTCAACCCTTGAAGTGGCTGCGGGAGGTGGTGTGCCTGGTTGTGCCCCTTGTCCCTTGACTTGCTCAATGGCCTCTTGGCATAACTTACATGTGAGCTCTGAGTGCGATGAATCATGGAGTCAACACCAATTTGGGAGCAACAATATCTCCAAATCAACTTGGTATTTCAACTCAGTCCAATCCCTCACTAGTCTGGAGACTAGTTGGTCATATCTATCCATGATCGGGTCCTCCTCATCACTTGAAAAAGAAGTATGATGGTAGACAGCCATAGCGAGTGGTTGTTCCCACTCCCCCAAATCTGCATTTTTAGATTCTCGATCACTGCCATTTATGAAGGAGAGGTCTTCCGACCTGACTTTGCTCATGCTTTGATCATCTCCTTCTGCTGCCCCAAGGCTTTCAGCCTCCTCTTCTTCATTTTCAGCATTCACGTTGGCTGTCCTAGCATATATTGCTACAAATTCTATTAATTCATCTTCAATTGCCATTCATTCCTGTTCTTGAGTGGAGGACTGCTCTTCTTCAATGGAGGGAAAATCTACTAAATTGGTTACAATCAAATTTTCATCAATGCAACTTGCTGTCCCAATACTTTTAGCTCCTCCCTCTTGGTTTTCATTTTCTATGTCTACTGTCCCAACACCAACTTGTGTCAAATTTCTTGTTTCATCTTTATTTTGCTATCCTCCGGATGTTGACAACTCTTCTGCCTCATTGGATAACTTCTCCTCATTGAGAGTTGGCTACTCCAACTTGTTCGAACAACCCCTAGCTTGAGCGATGATTTTTGTGCATGACGAGCAAGTGAATTCAGAATGGGGTGCATTGTGAAATCTGTACCAACTTGACATTAGTACCTCCTCCAATCTTGGTCCGTCCTTGCTACCCAAACATCTTTGGATCAACTCCTTGAAAGCATCAATTGCCATGGTTTGCAATTCCTCTTCCGGATCTTTGGGAGCTAAGGGCTGGTATATTTCCCAAAAGGGAATTTCTCCTTGCAAGACCTTCTTAATTTTGTCCAAGAATGTTAGACACTCCAATTCACTATGCCTGCAAGTGCAATGGATCCAACATCTATCTACCAACACGAATTGCTGCAATGGCTTCTTCAGTCTCTTATTCAAATTTGCATGCAGCTGAGTGATGTTGATTTGCAAATGCTGCTCCATTTTGACTAAGCTCTTGTTTGCCTTCAAAAATTTTTGATTTTTGAATTAAAGATATCTCCTATCTCAGATTTCTACCTCAATTTTCCTTTCTTAACTTCCAACTTTCATCTTCGTAGCCTCAACATGTCAAGCCCTCCTTCTAGCGCCAGTTTTGTTGATGGCGTTAGGAGGAAGAGGGCATAAAATGAATCACTTCCAACCTTCAGCTTTTTATTCCCAACGTGTCAGCCCTCCTTCTAGCACCAGTTCTGTTGATGTGTTTTTTATGCACTTTTCAACACAGGTAGTGCGTAGGTGCACTACCTCTCTTGAAAGACAATCTTCTACAATTAGATTGCAGAACACTATCCCAAGGTCTCTCGGATGTCAGGTCTTGACATTGCTTGGAATATCTCAGTTGTTTGATGCGATTTGCTGGAATCACAAGGAGGACTTACGGATGAGTTACAGAGTATGGAAGTTGGGTTTGCAAATGTAGTTTCAAAGTGCTGAAAGTGAATGAACAGTGACTGTCCACTCAAAACAACAAGTTGAAACTCATCAAGTTCATCTGATTTAGCTTCATGGTGATGCTTTGGGTCCTACTCTAACCAATGATTAAAAAAAATAGCAAAAGGAGAAGGGTTAAGAAAGCTATTCTAATCCTAAGCTACGAATGAACAGTAACAATGGTGGCTGCTAAAGTAGACAGATTTTCCTAAACTGGGTTTTGCTTGGCCAAGAGAAACCTACAGTTGCACAAAACCATTGCAATCTTCTAAGGACTATAGATTTTCAAATTGCACATGCACATCATGCACATGTAATTGAACTAAGTTGCAACAATGAAGTAATGAGCTTAGACTAGCTTTGCAAAGTGACTCATCATCAATGAACCACAAAAAACATGTGTTGGAAATCCATCAAATACTAAAACAACAAACACCATCACCACTCTCATTCAAGAAACTAACACTAAAACTAACATGGAAGGTGAACCATGCATACATAAAGAGCAAACTCAAAAGGAGCACCCATAAATCATGCAATGTTGCTTTCTATTGCTGTAGAATGTCTTTACATCAATTCTCCAACCCTTACAAATGAGGGGCAAGCCCCTATTTATAGTTTTCCAAAGCCCAAATGAGTTGCTAGGATTCAATTACATCGAATGGCCCAGATTCAACTACATTAGGGTTTCACCTACCCCTTGACATTATCTAGCAATTTAAAATACATTCCTTGTATTTTCCTTGTTTTGTTATCTAGTGACAGTTACTATAGCAATTTTGTCATTTAGCTGATTTCCCTTTTCACTGTAGCTAAAACTGCCTGAAAGTTGTCTTTTACTTAATGTGCTTGCAGTGTTCTTCCTTTGATCAAATGAGTCCATCGACGATTGGAATCAATGGATTGGTGGCCCCTAATTTGAGCGGAAAGCTCCTTAGAAATCATCATCATCTGAAAAAAGGGAGGACAACTCCCTCAATGGGCCTCTTCGATAGACCTATAGAAGGTTTTTTGACTCCTGCAAACACGAAGTGTCGTAAGTGCATTTATACATGAGTTAAGGAAAAAGTTAGTCAAACCTACAAATTACCTGTTAGATCTATCCATGCATCATCAAAATATCTTGATATTCATATTTGGAGCTCATTTTGACCATAAACATTAATGCGTGCCTCAAGGGTGTGAGCACCAGAGGGCGGAAAGACAGCGGAAGAAAGCCAGAAGGCAGACAGCGGACAGAAGCCAAAATGGAGGCGGGCTCCCGGATGTTCAAAACAGCCGGGAAGGATGCGGGCTCCTAGATGTTCAAAATAGCCGGGAAGGAGGCAGGCTCCCGAATGTTCAAAATAGCCGGGAAGAAGGCGAGCTCCTGGATGTTCAAAATAGCCGAGAAGGAGGTGAGCTCCTGGATGTTCAAAATAGTCGGGAAGGAGGCGGGCTCCTAGATGTTCAAAACAGCTGGAAAGGAGGCAGGCTCCCAGATGTTCAAAATAGCCGGGAAGAAGGCGAGCTCCCGGATGTCCAAAACAGCCAAGAAGGAGGCAGGCTCCTGGATGTTCAAAACAACCAAGGAGGAATGAGGACTTCCAGCAATACCAGTACAGGAGACTTTGGAAGGCAGGGGAAGGAAGCGTGCCAGGAAGTTCCAAAATGGTGATGGAAGCGGAACCCGAAATAGCCCTGGTGAGCTCAAAGAGAGGCAGGAAGGAGAAGCTGACCATTGAAAGTTCCATGGCCCGGCGAGAGCTGAGAACCAGCGGCCCGCGGAGGTGGGCTTGAGAGAGCAGGAAGAGGCGACGTCGGAAGTTCAAAGCAGCGATGGAAGGTGGAACCCAGAGAAAGGCGGGCAGGCTGGAGGGCGCTGGGGTTCCAGCCGGGCAGAAGACAGGAAGGCGAACTCTGAAGGCAAGAAGGAAGCCCGGCGTGAAGGTTTAAAACAGCGATAAGAAGAAGCGGAACCCAGAGAAAGAAACGGAGAGGGCAGACTCGGGAGAGTACAGGAAGGAAACAGCACTGCATGTAGGGCCTGAAGCGTGGAGGGCCCGAACTCGGCCGAGAGCAGGAAGCCTTGGAAAATTCATGCGGAGGCGGAACCCTAGAAACAGCCACGGAGGGGCCGGGCTCCGGAGGCCGGGAAGGAGGTAGCCGCCGGAAATTCCAAAACGGCGACGGAGAGGCGGATCCCCGGAAATGGCCATGGAGGGGCCGGGCTCCGAAGGCCAGGAAGGAGGCAGCCGTCGGAAGTTCGAAAACAGCAATAGAGAGGCGTAACCAGGGAAATAGCCACGGAGGGGCCGGGCTCCAGAGGCCAGGAAGGAGGCAGCCGCCGGAAGTTCCAAAATAGCAAAAGGGGGACAAAGCTCCGAAACCATCGAAACTTAACCAAACTTTGACAAAACTTTGGCAGTTCATTTAAGCACATCAAACACATCCCAGATACAAAAAAGGGTAACCCCAAAGTCAAAAATGAGGAAACGGGAGCAACGAGGGTCCACAGATGTTTCCAAATAGCCAAGGAGGAAGGAGGAAAAGTTTCAAAACCATCGAAACTCAACCAGACTTTGATGAAACCTTGGCAGTTCATTTATGTACTTCAAACACATCTTAGATCCAAAAAAGGGTGACCCCAAAGTCAAAAATGAGGAAACGGGAGCGACGGGGGTCCATGGATGTTTCCAAACAGCCAAGGAGGAAGGGAATTCCGAAGGAAAAATTCCAAAACCATCAAAACTCAACCAAACTTTGACGAAACCTTTGCAGTTCATTGAAACACCCCAAACACATCCTAAATCCACCAAAAAGTTGTCCCCAAAGCCAAAAATGTGGAAACTAGATCGACAGGGGTCCACGGATGTTTCTGAAATAGCCAAAGCAAGACAAAAGGCAGAAAGGGGATGGGGGACTTTATTTCTCTATAGATTTGAATACCCCAAGTAGGTGAATTTGGGTAGGGGATTTGATCGTTTGATGGCACATGACCAATTTGGGCTTGGAAATGGGGCACACAAAACAAGACAGGAGCAAAGTAGCCTATTAGGAGCAAAAAAAAACAAGGGGCTCCTTGCCTATGGCGGGGCGTGTGTGCAAAACATGCACAACAGGTACTTTCCATGTCCAATCTTGGTTAAAGTATAGAAGTTAAGACTTCATTCTTAACATACCTTTATACTCTTTCCTTGGTTGCATGTAAAATCATCTCTTCTACAAAGGGCATGAGGTAAGCCCACCAAGAAAAACATACCAATTGACCTAGGACGTCATATTGCTTGTGGTGTGAAAACACAGTGCTTTGATCAAAAATATCGAAACCAACATTCAAAGAATCATCAAAATTGCAAGCCCTTTAGGAGAGGCAAATATCCTTGAATAAATTCACATGTTATTGCTTTCCCTTGGGATTCGTATCCTTAGAGGCTTCTAAACATTTGGATTTCATCTCAATTTGTTCCTACTAAGGTCAACAATAGGTAACGTTTGCCTCAAATTTCCTTGGTTTCCGCATAATACACTTTGCGAGATAAGGGGAAAGTTGAGACATTAGACATCTAGATTCAAAATCTAATGAAGAGCGTGTTTGTGGTGAAAATAATCCATTAAGAAAACATTAAATCAATTGGACCCACATATGTGCTTGGCATATTTTGGTCGTATGGTTTTCATGCAAACATTGATTTTTTGATTTCGAATTACTCTTAGAGAAAAGCATGTTCTTCACTATCTTGGTCTTTTAAACAAGTCCTTCCTAGATTCATTTAGGATCAAAATCAAACACTTCATCCATCCAAACATTTATCATCTACATCCCACAAACAACTTTAGAGCTTTGAAAACATCATTCTAGACTTGGGTAAATCATCAAAATCAAAATCACCTTGTTTAGTTAGGTGTAGGGGAATGCATCCTTTGCCATACATTTAATTGAATTAGCAATCCTTTTGAACAAGTTGATCTTAAGATCGCACCTAACATCTTAGGGTTTACAAGTTCATTATCCAAATCCAAATCAAAAGCAATCAAAATCAAACCCTAAGTCTAGTATTGATCCAAAGTTCCTAAATGTTCAAACACTCATACCATTCACCCCTTTCATCCTTCATCTTGTCATTAGTCCTAAGAACCTTAGAGGTCACTTTTACAATGAGGTAAAAACACAAGAGGAATATGGAATACAAACTTTATCCATACATCATGAGTAATCCAAATCAATTGAACTTTCAAAGTCTTACAATACCAATTGGTTATCAACACTCACATCTATACAAACCGTACATGGGATCATTGCCTTCTACAAATGTCAATGGCACAACAAGTATGAGTATGCCCAAATCAAAGATTGGAACACATTTCCTGATGGTAGATCTAAAACCAAACCTACAAGTATGTCCACTAAACAATCAATGCATGAGCCTTCAAACTAACGTCATACCACCAAATCCCTACATGCCAAACAAGAATGTACCAAGTACAAGTTTTTGAAACATGAATCCATCAAACTTTGGGATAAATATGGTTGCAAATTAGATGAATATTGTTCAAAATCCAAACAAGATGTTAACAACTCCAAGTCAAGGTAACACCATGCAAGATTAGAGTTACCTAAAACAAGGCAATATGATTCCCAACATCAACAATGTTCAATTTCAACCCATCATGCCAAAGTTGAATATCATCCCAAATTAGAACATTGTCCAAAATCAAACACAAGTACACACTCCAAACCTGTTTAACAAAATCCAAATCAACTATATCAAGGGAGTCAAGATCAAAATCAAAATCAAATCTGGTGAGATCAAATTACTGCACTTACCAAAATAGTTGAGTCATTATGCCAAGAGACATCTCCACCACCATTACCCATATCAACATCATTCCTTGGTTTAGGGCTTCCCCCTTTACCTAGCACCAATCACTCCATCCAAATCAATCCACCTAACACCAATCAAGTCATCACATCAAAACCTTTGAATATACCATCGGCATCGCACCAATAGATGGTATCTAATCAAATGACAACATCAATCGCGACAAATCAAAATATGGTCTCCCAAAGACCTATCACCTCAATCATTCTGACCATTCCTATCACCTCGATCAAACCCATCATATCACAAACCACTATGATCACTTCAAAAGTATCTCAACTACCCATCACTGCATCCAACATGATCCCAATTCCACCACCACCACCACCAAAACCAAATGTGGCAAGACAATATGACATTGCACTAAAAGCTCATGAAGCCTACCAAAAGGCCATCCAACAATATCTAGCCACGCAACAAGCAAGACAAGCTCAACAAGTGCAACAAGCCTCTTAAGTTGTCCAAGCCTCTCAAGCTACCCAACAAACACAAGCACAAACACAAAAAATGACAACTGTTGAGAACAAGGATCAAGATCAATCCATCACTATGCACCTTGAAGTTGTGTTTACTTCATCCAATGATCAAATCAACATATGTCAAGAGTCACTTCTCAATCATGATCAAAATCCACCGATAAAACCCAATAATAATCCAATTCAAGAAATGTCAACATCACTTGACCCTATGGTTGAAGACATTCACAATCTCTTTGCCACAATTTTTGAGAACAATGTTCAAAATCTCTCAATTAAGGAGCATATTGAAGATGTTTCTACACCTTCCAATGATCAACTCACCATACATCAAGAGCCACTTTTTAGTGATCTATTTCAAGGAGTGTTAGGATTATTTGATCCTATTGACATAATGTACGATCCATCGACCAATGATCATGATGAAAATGTCTCTACATCGCCTAATGAGTTAGAGGACATATCTCAAAGATTTATTCAAAAGCGTGATCAACACCAAAGTCTAGCAATGGTCCTTTCCAAGACATGTTGACCCCCTTCAACCTCATGGTTACAGATATTGAAGGAACCCTAAACTCAACACTTGAGAATATTGAACCACTTACCATGTCTAATGACAACATCCAAGAACCATTTGTAAGCAATCCATCCTTTGAAACTAACCCATGCCAAGAACTTGATTCAAAGCATGTCAAAAGAAACTCTGAAATCATTCAAGATCAAGAATTTGTATCTTCAAGATACAACAATAATCTAATGGACACTCTCCTATCTAAGCAAGATGATCATATCCATGTAGCACATACTCCTTCATCTACCCATGAGATGCTTTCTGTAGATGGACGTGTAGATAATCTTCATTTAGAACATGATTCTTTTACTCTTGAAATTATTACACAAAAAGAGAAGGGCATTGAGTTGTCAACATCAAGATCAAATATATCCCAAATTCAGACTAAGGACATCAAGTATGCGAATATCCAACATTATCTGCTTAAGGAAACAAGTCAACTAGAACAATATAATTCAGAGTTAGCGGAGCAGCTAATTGAAACAATGTCATCTACAGTGGTCATTTTTTAGAGCATCTTTACCAAACAAGACATCTTAGAACAAGCAGAATCAAGGAATGAAGGTGCTACTACCACCATACTGGGGGCAACTTCGTCTCAAGCAAACGTCAACATAAGGAGCACAAAGAATCCTTATCAAAAGAAAGATTTGAATCAAAGCACAAAGAACGTTATCAAAGAAAAAGAAGCTGGAAAGCATAATGGACAAATCAAATACAAATGGATACCAAGAATACAAAGAAAGATCATCCCTATCAAACTCCATCAGTCAAAGAAACTATGGGGAAAAATAAAAAAGGGAAAAGTATCCATCAAAGATGTCCACAAAAGAAAAAATAGGCTTTTCTAGTGATGTATAAAGTGTATCAAACAGTTGGTCCTAATTCCACACACACTTTCGTATCCACCCATCATTGCTCATCTTCCCAAATTTGGAAAGTCAAAGATTCCAAGTTGTCAACCAATCCATCTTTTATGATCCCTAAACACACTCCATCTGTGCCTCCATGCATGATATCCAATTCTCACATTGACCATGTATTGGCAATGACCCTTGATCATAAGGATTTTGAAGGCATTCTATCACGATGTGCACATAGCGACAAAGTTAACTCCGGTATCGGCAAAGCAAATCAGGAATCCCAAAAGCTGCATTCAAGTGCACGTATCTTAGCAAAGAAACTTCTTCAAGTAGGCTATCAATGGCACATTATGAAAAAAGAATCTACATTAGCAACACCTTGTGATTCGGTATGAGCTTAAAATCTTTCAGAAAAAATAAAAAAAATAAAAAAATATGAAAATCCAAAAAATCAAAAAAAGGATTGAAAATAGTAAAGAGAAAAATTGTCCTCTAGTGAAAAGCGCACATGTGGCACTTTGGGCAAGACCATGATGAAAACCTGGTAAATAGGCATCATGTGTTGAATCGAGCATCTACGTGTGCCAGTTATGGTGAAAACATCTCATCCATAATAAATCTAGCACTCCATCCATCTCAGCCATAATAAATCTAGTCATCCATGAGCCATCTATCCAATCCATCTTTATCCGTCTACATCCATCATCCAAGTTATCTTGATCTTGATGAAAGTTTGGAGTATATTTTACACTTGCTTATGGTAAACATCTAGACATAGGTCATTTTTATGGATCCTATCTTATCCAATGTTATTTGAGCCATGAAGCATTATCCAAACACCTTATCTTATCACAAGATAATCCTTGGCATCCTTTGCATGCTCTCCATATCCATCCATCCATGGCATTTTGTACATTGCTAGACACTGGGGGTAGATATTTACATCTTGCTTTGAGAATAAATCTTGATCTATATCCTTCGCCTTATATGGTGATCCAAACATTGGAAAATGTGAAACCAAATTGGTCAAAGCATTTGTGATCCAAAATCCAAATCACTAGCCCATGGCATATTTTGATGAACAAGCATCCCTTATCAAGCTTCATCTTTCATCGAACATCAATCCAAATAATCACTATCAGTCGCATCTAATTTACACCTTAATGTCGCATCAATCATTCAAACATCATTTATTTCAAAGCTTGCTTCATCAATCATGATTAATCAAATCCAATCAAAAAATCATCTCGGGATATCCATGTGTTGCTTAACACTATCCTTGCATTGTTGTGCATCCTCAACAATGTTATCATCATCAATCCCGATCAATCAATCCTTGCATTGTTGTACATCCTCAACAATGTTATCAGCATCAATCTTGTCATTGTTGTGCATCCTCAACAATGTTATCATCATCAATCCTGGTCAATCAAATCCTTGCATTGTTGTGTATCCTCAACAATGTTATCATCATCATCAATCCATCGATTCAATTAGTCAACTTTAGCTTGGTCTTCAAAAATTCCTAAACGAAGCACTAATATCATCACACATATCCATATCCAAATCATCAAAATCATGCAAAAAATCCAAAAAAACTAGAAAATCAGAAAATCCAAAAACATTCAAAACATATCAAAATCAAAAAACAAGTCAAAAAATAGAAAACATCAAAAACATTGGAATCTGAACTACGTCATCTCTATGCTTAGATGTACGAAAGGCTCATCTCTGATCAGCCCTCGAGACACAAACATCCAAAAACATTCAAAAAATCAAAAATCAAAACATTTGTAAAATCTTGAAAATACCAAAAACAACCTCAAAACATTTCAAAATGTCAAAAACATCCAAATATTTAAAAAAATACATCCACCCCATTTCGCTTTTACTCGAAATAAACACCATCCATAATAAACTAATCATCACCTTCATCCTTTGGAAAATACAAATAGAAACAATCATAGCAATCAGTAAAAGCACGCTTCAATCGTAAAATAAAAATCAAAGCAACAAATCTTTAAAACAAAATCAACTTTATATCAACAGCCTATCAATCAACTTATCAAACCATCATCATCCTATACAATGCATGTCCTAGAATATATCGTTCCGACAATGGGCATCATTTTGGATATCACCTTTGATTCTTATCCTATCAAAACAAATCCCTTTGGCTGAAGGTATGAAGAACATTGGCTTGTTTGCATACTTGATCTCTTCTTTTGATTTATCTTATTGCGCTCATTCCAAGAACCTCTCAATGATATCTGAGTGAGGGATTTAGAGAGATAGGAATGGGGCAACGATCATTACCTTTTTTCTACTGTGCTTGTTGGACGTTCTTGTAAAATAACTTGGTGAATACTTGCTTTGTTAGGTATGTCCTAGCAAGGTTTCCATATGTCAAGTGTGAACAAGAATACTCCTATCTGTTTGTCAAGTCAAAGTCCATCGCACTAGGTACAACGCCATCCTATTTCTTTATACCTTGATGCATCGTATCTACATGTGTAATCAAACATAAGGTAAGTAGCCCTTTTAAAATCCCAATCCTTGATAAGAAAATCATCATCATCATCTCTAATAAGTCTCGTCAGATCATGGACTTGTTGGATCCTCTTGTCATCATCTCATTCTTTCTCCACACTAACATAACATCACCAACAGATCCATCATGCATCCATCCTACATCCAAAAAACTTTTAGCATACCACATATCATTCATATCATACATAATAGGAAACATCGATTATCTCAGATGCACTGCATTTGCATCATCATCATAATATAGATCTGTTAGTCTAAGCATCTCATAAATCACCCATTTGCATAATCATAGCATATCACATCATCCATTTCATCCATCTCATACATCATATCATCATTTAAGTTGTTTAAGATAATATAGATTTGTTATTCTAAGCATCTTAAAACCATCTTATTTGCATCACTATCCATTTTGAACCTCTTTATCGCGAGATCGACCCTCAAATCAAATCTTTTCACTCGATCTCTTGAGGGGGTAATGTACCAATGTACTTCTTTCTGCTGGGGTATCCGAAAAAATCATAAAAAAATTCAATTTTGATCGCAGCAAGTCTATTCTTTGAACCAATGCAACAAGTACATTACTTCAAAAAGGGGCAAAATATAGATGCATCCACTCATTAAATTAATCAAGCTCATCCATTCACCAAGTAAATTAGGACTATTTAATTCATTCCTAAGGTTATTCATTTAAATTAAATAAATCAAAGTCTAACATCATCCTTTTAATTAAATAAACAAAACTTTATTTACTTAAATCCCAAAATGCATATTCCATCCCTCTTTGATTTAATAAATCCAAATATTTGAGTCAAATTGGTCAAACTCACCTAATCATCATTAAGCTAATCTAATCCTAAATTAGCCTAACCTAACTACCCATCACATTCTCTAAATTTTCCCACTTGCACCAATAAATCAATTTATTGATTTATTAAAATCAACATTTTCCATCAACATGGCATCTTTGGGGAATATTCCCTCAAGTTTGAATTCAAAATCAAGTGGACATGTACATCCAACAAAGCAATTAATGTCTCTTACATGTCCCTTGCAAAGGTCAAACTAAGCATTAACTCTCAAATTCAAATTTGAAATTTCCCCCTCTTGGGCACATTTCCCAAATCTTGCACATCCCTCAACCTATGACATGATGACAAGTGGCCTCTTTTCATTGGCTTATTTTTTATCCCACATTACTCTCTTATGAGCACTCTTAGCATTTGAGAATATACAAATAGAGAGCTTCATTCATCAAAAAATCCTCCACAACTCCACAACTTGATCCACAATCTCATGCAAGGTTACTCTCTAATTGAGAGCTAATTTTGCCCATCTTAGCATTTCATATCATTCTTCATAGCAATTTCATCATGGAGCTTAAGCAAGAATTGGGAAAGGGCTATTTTCCACAATAGCACCAATCCAATATGAGATAGAGTTTGATTCTTGCTTCCTTATGCTTTCATTTAGTTCATTTGATATTTTGTTGTTTTGATTGCATTATGAAGCATGATTCGGTATTTCATAGGGATGTCTTATTCAACTTTCTTAAAGTTTACTAATAGTTGTTTGTTTGAGAAAATGCAGATTTTGACATCTACAATTGTTGTGTACAAAATGCCATATCCTTTGGTGCCTTTCACATACCTCAGGATTCTTTTACCCGCTCGTCAATGGGTGTATTGTGGATTCTCCATAAACCTGGAAATAAGACTCACACTGTACATTATATCAGGCCTAGTTTCTATTAAATACATTAGGCTTCCAACCAAACTCTTAAACAGGGTTGGATCCACATTGTTGCCACAATCTTCCTTGCTCAACTTCAGACCTATGGTTGTTGGTGTTGGGGCAGACTTGCTTTCAATTATCCTAAATCTCTTCAAGATCTCATTTGTATATTTTTCTTGAGAGATAAATATACCATCATTCATTTGTTTTACTTTTATTCCTAGAAAATATATCAAGAGACCTAAATCTATCATTTCACACTCTCTTTTTATAGCCTCTTTAAAATCAACAATGAGGAAATCATCATCCCTAGTAAAAACTAAATCATCAACATATAAGACAACAATCAAAACCTTACCATTTGTTGCTTTAATGTAAAGAGTGGGCTCACCATCACTTTTGCTAAAGCCATTGCTCATCAAATATGAGTCAATCTTGGTGTACCATGCCCGTGGAGCTTGCTTTAGCCCATAAAGAGCTTTCTTTAGGCTATACACCTTGTGTTCTTGACCCAAAATTTCATATCCGAATGGCTACTCCACATAAACCTCTTCATTCAACACTCCATTAAGGAAGGAAAACTTCACATCCATTTGAAATACCTTCCACACGTGCTGGGCTATGATTGCTATAACTACCCGCATGGTTTCCATCCTTGCAACAGGGGAAAATGTCTCATTATAATTTCTCCCAAGCTGTTGTTTGTACCCCTTGACAACTAATCTTTCCTTGTGTTAGTCTATCCTTCCTTCGGCACTACATTTGGTCTTGTAGACCCATTTCACCCTAATAGCTTGCTTGTTGGGAGGAAAATCTATTAACTCCCATGTGTTGTTCTTCTCTATTGCATCTATCTCCTTATCCATGGCCTCACACCATTTCTCCTCTTTCACAATTTTAAAATAAATTAGATCACCATGAGAAAATAATGCAAAATTCACACTCTCATCAAATTCTTCATCATACCTTTCATTCTGGTAGATCTTCCTTAGACTCTTGGTCTTCTTTGGCATTAGGGAGGCGAGAGGTGGTTCTGAACTTTCATTGTTGTGCTGAGCAGGTAGGTTCAGGAGCTATCGAGAGCTTTCAGGAGCTCTATCGGCAATTTCAAGAGCTCTTATGGAGCTTTTAGGAGCTCTTAGGGGCTCTTTAGGATCTGATCTTTTGGAGCTTTCAAGAGCCAATCTTCTGGTTGTCTCTGATTGCTTTCCTTTCTGTCTGCTCACTTCAAGAGCTTTTAGGAGCTTTTGGGAGCTTTCAGGAGCTCGACCAGTAGCTTAAGGAGCCAATCCTCTGGTTGACTGTGACAATCTTCCTGACTATGTTGCTAACTATCTTTCGGCTTTAGGAGCCATCAGGAGTCGTCAGGTGCTTTGAGGAGCTCTCAGGAGCTCTTTACGAGCTTGACTGATGCTTTCAGGAGCATCTGCAGGCTCATCTTGCTAAATGCCATGTTCTATTTTTGCTTCTTCAAGAGTTGTTAGAAGCAGTTCTGAGCTGTCAGAATCTACCACTCCATCCCATGCCTTGTCTTCTAGGAAATCCATGTCCCTACTAATGATTGTATAGCTCATGAAAATGCATTTTTCACCTTTGTCATCCAATTTTTGCCTCTTTTCTTTAGGCATATGTGCATATGCTACACACCTGAACACTCTCAAGCGCTCAACTATCCACTTGTGTCTTGTCCATGCCTCTTGAGGTATCTTGTCGCGAACCACCTTTGTTGGACTTCTATTAATCAAATAAATAGTTGTTGCAACCTCTCCCCAATATTCAATAGGGAGTCCCTTTGCTTTCATCATGCTCCTTGTCATCTCCATGATGGTCCTATTCTTCCTCTCAGCCACTCCATTTTGATACAGAGTATAACTGGCTGTTAGCTCCTTCTTCATGCCATTTTTCTTGCAAAAATTAACAAAAAAATTAGAGGTATACTCTCCTCGATTTGACCATAGGACCTTAAGAACATGTCCACTCTCCTTTTTATCTTGGGCCTTAAACAAAAAGAACTTATCAAAAGCTTCAAATTTATGTTGCAAAAAATAGACCCATGTCTTACGGTTGTAACCATCAATGAAGGTCATAAAAAATCTGCTTTTACGAACATAAATGATTTGTATAGGGCCTACCAAATCCATATGCACGAGTTCCAATGGTTCTCTTGCCCTTGTAGAGTTGCTCAATTGAAAGGGCTGCCTATGTTGCTTGCCCAAAATGCAAGCCTCACATCTAACATTAGACTCTACTATCCTTGACAAACCATCAATCATTCTATTCTTGGACAAAAGACTCAAACCAACATAGCCTAAATGTCCATACTTGAGATGCCATAGCTTGGAGGGATCTTGAATGGTGCTCTTGAGTGCTACATGATGTACTGTTGTACATTCTCTATTCATGAGAGGTGCAACAACAAATTGAGATGAGAAACACGTCTCAATCTTCAACGGAAACATTTGGTTCTTTGTCATTTGGACTGCTACAAACACCTTCTTCCTCTCATTCTTGTCATAAATGACGCATTGAACCTTCTCCATTAGCACTTTGTATCCATTTTGGATCAGCTGACCAACACTCATTAGGTTGTGCTTTAACCCAGGAGCAAGAAATACATTATGTATCTCCTTCTTCTCACCTTGCTTGTTGCGAATCATAATAGATCCTCTTCCAACAATAAAAACTACTCCATTGTTCCCCATTCTGATTTCAGACTTTACATTTTTGTCAATGAAAGAAAAAGTACTTTCATTACCACTCATGTGGTTGCTGCAACTATTGTCCAAATACTAGACTCCGAGGCTGCCTTCTTCACTAATGTTGCACATGATGAAGGCTATGAACTAGTTTCCTTTAGCCACATAATTCAAATCATCCACATTTGCACTTTGTTTTGACTGATCACGTTGCTTTGTCCAACATTCACTTGGATAATGGCTGAACTTATGATAGCAGTAGCATTGTACATTGCTCTTGTTATTCTTCTAGTTTGAAATGCTGTTCTTCTTACCTCTTCGAGAGCTGGTCTAAGAGTTGTGCGCTCCCTTTTGGCTATTTTCTCATGCTGATCTCTCTTCTCTAGCATTACCATGTCTAGATCTCCCCCTTCCTCTTGCATTTGACTGAGCTTTAAAAGCTTGCTCTTGGGAGGAACTTAGAGACCTATTTAGGCGTTGCTCATGGGTTTGCAGAGAACCTATCAGCTCATCAATAGACAACATTGTGAGATCGTTTTCCTCTTCAATGAAAATCACCACTACATCAAACTTCATGGGTAAGCTCCTGAGGACTTTCTCCACAATCCTTTGATCATCAATGATCTCAGCATTCAATCTCAACTGGCTTAGAAAACTTGAGAGTCTTGTGTGGAAAACTGAGATGGACTCACTGTCCTTCATTTCAAGAGTCTCAAACTCTCTTCGAAGCATCTAGAGCCTCACCAATCTGACCTTGTTAGTTCCTTTGTAGTTTTTCTAGAGGATTTCCCTAAATTCCTTTGCATAGTTAGTTGTTGCTATTCTGGGAAAAATGGCCTCTATCAAGGCTGCTTCTATCAAACTCAATGCCTTAGTATCTTTCCTCATTAATTCCTTCAACTGGTTCTTCTGGTTATTTGTAAGCACAACATATAATATTGGGTCAGTCACATCATTGAACCCATTAACCACAAACTCCCACAAATCATTTGCGACCATAATGGTCTTCATCTTATTTTCCCAAACATCATAGTTCTATCCATTAAAGGACAGTTGCCACTACCAGCTCTTTCCTTCATCTCCAGCCATTTCTCATGCACAAGAACTCAATACCTAGAAAAAAAATTCCCTAACTCATTAGGAAATGGGGCCTATGGCTCTGATACCATGTAAAGACTTCTAATGCTTTTATACTATGTCAAATTTTTAAACAAAACGAAATCCACAAAGAGCTGCTACTTTGTTTTCCAACCAAACTGGAAATACACAAATCAAAACTTTGCTTCCTATTCAATAACTTAAAATGAACAATACAGGAAAGATAAAAAACTTAAACTACTAAAAGCTAAATCTAAGCTATGAACTTCAATCTGTTGGGAGCAATCAACTGCTCAACCAAAAATAGATAACTTCAGGAGCTACTAGGAGCTCATTGGCATGAGCTACATAGAGCTCTTCAAGAGAAACTCTACTCACACACAAAACAAACAACTACTACTATTCAGGAGCTTTCAGAAGCTCACACAAAAAATCATTCTTTGAATCACATAAAGAATAAAGAACATTCCCTTCAAACTACTACTGCTTAGGAATTCAACTTCTCCAGATTTACAACTGAGTCTTTTCAACTGACAAAATAATCTGCCTTCATTCTTTTTGTCTTCAACAAACATTCCCTCTCAAATTTGAAATCACCTACCAGCATTGAATTGGAATTCAAAAAATTCTAACTTCATTAATTCTACTGCAATCTTCAAGTGCACATTAGGAGCAAGTGGGGAAGGCAATCCCCAAAACAATCTTTCAGCTATAGGCATCAAACACCTTAGACAGGTAGGTGCCAATGAGAAGAGGCTCAGGGACAATCAATTTTCCAACAGTTCAATGCGTCCATCTAGAATGGCCCTAACAAAGAACTGTAACTTATATACAGTTAAATGGGTCCATCTAGAATTGTTTTAAAGGTGCTATTGCAAGTTTTAACTATATGTTAGTTCTACGCACATATATTTAACTGTATCACTCAAGCTAGCATGGAGGACTATAGTGCATCCATGTAGAATGGTCTTAACAAAGAACTGTAACTTTGATTATGAGGAACTAGCATCACAACCCATCTCTTTTACTAAAGAAACATTGTTTGAGGACTCATTTAAATCAAAACAATCTTTGCTATTTGCTATTACACATTTTTTTGTTTCCCATTTCAGTTTTACGCATTCATTTTTGCTCACACACCGCTTCAGAGATTTGCATTTACTGTTTGGTGCGGTCCTGCTAGTTGCAAAACTTCACATGGTATTTACTGCTACCTTCAATCTCACCTAATACTTTCACCGCCGCAATCCGATATTTCCTCCATACTTACCTTTTGTCATGAGATTTTTATTGCACAGTCAGTGACCGCCGTTGAAATCAAAAGAGTTGTTCAATACTAATCAACTTCATCCAAGA
The DNA here is from genome assembly GCA_007258455.2 of Sequoia sempervirens. Classification (NCBI taxonomy): domain Eukaryota; kingdom Viridiplantae; phylum Streptophyta; class Pinopsida; order Cupressales; family Cupressaceae; genus Sequoia; species Sequoia sempervirens. The sequence continues at coordinate 563,874,394 of VDFB02193867.1, read as the reverse complement.
TTTTTGGTAGATGTAAGGCATGTAGATTTTTTAACCAGTATATTAGGATTCAAGATCTCTGCACCAATCATGATTGCTCCCAACAACTTTGCACAAGTTAGCCCATCCTGAAGGTATTTTTCCTAGAGTCAATTTGTTGTTGATTTTTTCACCTTTTTCTTATTAGACTTAGTCCAAAAAACTTGGTCATGTCTTCTTTCTAATAGAGGAGCTAGCGATAGCAAGGGTTGCAGCAAATCTATTGATACAATTATGGTAAAATCAATAAAGTTTCTAATCCATTATTGTTTTTGTTGAATTTATATTTGATGGTCCAGTGACTTGCAAAGAAGTTTGTCATTGGGGGTTAGTTTTTGAACAACACAACACACATACTATATAGGTTAAAGTGCCACTATTTCCTTAATCACCTAGGTTGGTTGTTATACCCATTCTTTAACATACTGACATCATTACTCTATAGATTGTTTCATTTTTTGCAAGTAACACTATTGAGGATATTGCAACCACTGGTGATGTTCATTTTCTTCAACAATCTTTAATGAAATACATAAACCAAATTCTCAAATTAAAAAGTAGGATATTTTCCTTCAAATGTAGGATATTTTTGAAATATGTCTGGATTTTTATTTAAATCTTTACAAAGCAACTACAAAATTAAGAGTCACGACCATGACTAACCATGTGCATAGCACGAACAAACTATTTGTTTCTTGAAAAAAATAAAAACAAACTATTTGTTTCCTAAAATAAATAAGTAAAAATGCAAATCGTCTGTGTTCCATTTAAGTTGTTCCGCTTTCAAAATTCGCCACAAAATAGTTGAACGGAGAGATCTACACGAAAACAATGATTTATTCAATGCAAGGAGGAAATTATGTAGCATATTGTTTTGAGGAGGTTGAAGATTCTAGTTTTACAGTCTACTTACCTTCATCCGACATGTCATCAATGGAGAGCTCAGGACAAGGCTGCTAAGGCGAACTAGATCTTTGTAATTAAAGCCCCTTTACAGGAAGATAGTCCAAAAAAGATTATATCCTTGAGCAGTTGAATGAAATTTTAAAATATTTGGCAGTTGTATGACTATATTTGGAAAGTGCTAATGAGTTGTAATCTATTTTTGGCACTAGCAGAAAATCAAGGAAGATGCAGAGAAGAGCATACTTATGATTTGCTAAAGGTAAAGTTTCTGACACCGATGTGAAAACTGCAAGGAAAGATGAATGATTTAATGTCTTGATGGTGACGCATTTAAAAGGATATAAAACAGTGGAAAGCGTCAGACAGAGGACAAAATTTTAATTGACTCCCATGGTACGACAAACAATACAAACTTTGATCTTCAATTGTAGCTCGCTCTTCCTCACATTGGATACGCCTTCGGCGTAAATAATAATTCTAAAATTAAATAGATAATTACGAATTTAAACTATTTTATATCAAATTTTAAAATTTTAATTTTAAGATAAGGAGATGATTCCTTATAATTAAAAGCTTCACAATTAGTTTTATAAAATTACAGTCAAAATAATTGACCATAGTTGAAAGCTTCAACTAGGTGATTCACCATTGTTGAGAGCTTCACAATTATGTTTAAAAATGAGGTAATTTACTAAAACAAATGAAGGTAACGATTGGAAACTTCAATTCCGTAAACATACCCTTTATTTACCATAGAATTTTATACTTAACTATTCACATTGAAATTAAAATAAATACGACTTTGATAAAAATAAATAAAAAAATGAAAGCATTTTGGATTCCAGCTACTTACCTAGCACATTTGTACCAAATACAACTATAGAATCATTTGCTGACCCGGAAATTGCAACTAGATTTTCGTCGCCGATGTCGCCGCATTTTGTAAATGCGGTTCCATTGTCCTAAACAAAGCATCAGGACGAAAGAACGGAGAAGCAAATTTTTTCAATAGAAATAAGAATTAATGATCTGGCATACATGTTTTCCTACTCCTTACGGTAATCCAATGCAGTGGACCTTTTCAATATCTTACCATGCTTTCCTAAATGAGTAGTTAGGGAAGCGCAATCAGAAAGCAACTGTGCGTAATCGTGTGTTTCCCGTGCTTTGGATGTATAAATAAGCTACGGGTTTTCTAAATATCTCCATAAGTTTAAGCCGCGTTGCTCGTAAAGTATCGAGCATGGCAAGGTTATCAAGTGTGCTGAGATTAAGCTCGCTTCTTTGTTTAATTCTGGTAGCACCATGGGTGGCTTCTACAGCCCTTGTCCACCACAATTTCACTGTGACTTTGTTTCAACCATTCTTTAGAAGCCTAAGAGTTACATACGCCAGATGTAATGATCCGTATTCAGTATGAGCTAAGATATGATGTTTACCTTGTTACAGATTGGAACGCAGAGCGTGACTAGAGTATGCAACACGCAGACGCTTGTAACAGTGAATGGACACTATCCCGGCACGTGTATTACCGTGCGTGAAGGGGATAATCTTGTTGTTCATGTGCAGAACAATGCACCATATAATGTTACTCTACATTGGTAACAAAGATTATATTCAAGTATCAATTAATTTTAAAATTAAAGGGCCATTTGCTTAGAGACTTTAATTGTTTATGATTTTACAGGCATGGAGTACGACAGTTGAGATCGTGCTGGGCAGATGGACCGGCCTACATAACGCAGTGTCTGATTACCCCTGGGAATAAGTTTACCTACAATTTTACCATCACGGGACAGGAAGGGACATTGTGGTGGCATGCGCATATTGTTAGAGATAATTAAGATTGTCTAAAAATAATATGTGCAGCACACAAATACTTTAAAATATCCAATGTGAGGTTTCTTACCACTCCATGCTTCTTCAGGGGTGATATTTGTGAGAGTTTTGGTGGGGATTCTATTTATAATATGTGCAGCACAAGAAACAGTCAAACCCCAAAATTTATTATGCAAATTTTTAAAATGCAACATACAACGAGCCATTTCTAAAAGAGTTCTATTCATTCGTTCAGCCACCCCATTTTGTTGAGGAGTATAAGGAACTGTTCTTTGCACCTTAATACCATAATTTTCACAAAATGACTCAAATGCATAATTGCGATATTCACCCCCATTATCCGTCCATATACATTTAATTCTTTTTCCACTTTGATTTTCAACTAATGCCTTAAATTTTTGAAACACTTCAAACACTTCTTTCTTCCTTTCAAGAAAATAAACCCATACTCTCCTGCTATAATCATCAATAAAAGAGAGAAGGTACCTGGCACCTGAAAGTGAAGGATATCCTGGTTCACACAAATCACTATGAAGAAGCATGGAGTGGTAAGAAACCTCACATTGGATATTTTAAAGTATTTGGGTGTATTGCTTGGGCACACATTACTGATGCAAAAAGGGAAAAGCTAGAACCAAAGAGTCATAAGTGTTTGTTTATGGGTTATAGTGAAGAATCAAAGGCTTACAGGTTATATGATTTGACAACAAACAAGGTTTTTGTTAGTAGAGATGTGAAGTTTGATGAGCATTCACAACTTACAGCCACTCCCTCTCACTCTACAACAACAAATGCTTCTCATTTTTTAGATATTTTAGAAAGAAATGGAGACTATATCGATGATGATGAGTTGTGCACTTCTACAAATGATGAAAATACTATTGAAAATGAAACAACTAATGCTTGTAATCAGACATTTTCTACAGGTAGTGATAATGAAGAAGATGACTTTTCAGCTAGACAAAAGACAAGGAGTGTTGAAGAAATATATAGGCAAGGCTCAAAGATCCAAGCGAGGAATGGCAGTGCTCTTATGGCCAAAGTATTACAAGTAAATGACCTAAGATCATATGAGGAAGCTATAGGGAAGAAAGAATGGGAGCAAGCTATGGAAGAAGAATATGATGCTTTGGTGAAAAATAAAACTTGGGAACTTGTGCCACTTCCCAAAGGTAAGAATGTAATTGGTTGCAAATGGGTTTATAAAAAAAAATTTAAATTAGATGGTGCTATAGAAAAATTTAAAGCTAGATTGGTTGCTAAGGGATTTAATCAAAAAGAGGGTGTTGATTATGAAGAAACTTTTGCTCCTGTCATTAAAATGAATATAGTTAGAATTATTCTTTCTTTGGCTGCAAGTCTTGGGTGGCATATTCATCAAATGGATGTAAAAAATGCTTTCTTAAATGGAGATTTATATGAAGAAATATATATGGATCAGCCACCAAGTTTTGTAGATCAGCAACATCCTAATCTTGTTTGCAGATTAAAGAAGTCACTTTATGGGCTTAAACAAGCACCAAGAGCATGGAATGAGAAGATAGACAGGTATTTTCAGCTTCATGGGTTTCAAAAATGCAAATCAGATCCAAATCTTTATGTAAAGAGAGTGCACAATGACATTATTCTTGTTGTAGTTTATTTGGATGATTTACTCATAGCTACACCAAATATTGGGTTAATTAATGATTTGAAATCAGATCTTAAGGGGCATTTCATATGAGTGATTTGGGTGAATTAAATTATTTTCTTGGCTTGCAAATTAGTAGGCTTCATGATGGGTTGTTTATTTCTCAATCAAAATATGCTTTGGATCTTTTAGAAAAATTTAAAATGCTTGAATGCAAGGCAGCCCCTACTCCTTTTCAATCCAGGATTAAGCTTACTAAGGAATGTACTTCCAAGAAGGTGGATGCTACTTTATATAGACAACTTGTTGGTAGCTTGGTTTATCTAACACATTCTAGACTAGATATTTGTTTTGCAGTCAATATGGTATCTAGATTTATGCAGGAACCAAAAGAAAGCCATTGGTTGGCTGCCAAAAGGATTTTGCGATACATTCGTGGAACCATTTACTATGGTATACATTATAGTTACAAGTCCTCAGTTTCTTTGATTGGTTTTACAGATTCAGACTGGGGAGGTGATATAGATGACAGGAAATCTACTGGTGGTTATATTTTTTAGCTTGGGTCAGGTCCAATTACATGGAGCAGCAAAAAACAAACAACTACATCATTGTCCTCATGTGAAGCAGAATATAGAGCAGCAAAAGAAGCTGGAAAAGAAGCAGTTTGGATTCGAAATCTTTTATTTGAGCTTGGTTTTGCACAAAGTTCAGCTACTCCTTTGTATTGTGATAATCAAAGTGCTATCCAAGTTGCAAATAATCCTGTTTTTCATGCTAAAACAAAACACATTGAGATTGATGTTCACTATATTCGGGATCTTGTTCAAGCAAATTTTGTTAATCTCCAATTTTGTCCAAGTGAAGACCAAGCAGCAGACATATTTACTAAGAGTATGCTTGAGGCCAAATTTTGAAACTACGGGGCATGCTAGGCATGATTGAGGTGAACATTAAGGGGGGATAGTCATATAATGTTCCCCTCTCTTTTGATTTTTCTAGCCAATCTTAAGGGGGGGATGTTAGAGATAATTAAGATTGTCTAAAAATAAAATAATATTTCTAGAATCTTCCTGTAGCTGTTTTTTGAAATAAAAATATTTAAAAAGAAAGTTGTTGTAAAAAGATGTTTCTAGATTTTAGAGTCTTCTAGAAAGCAAGAAGCTTCTAGGCTTCAAAGTTGTAATAGCTATATATATGTGTGTTGAGAACAGCTGCTATACACAGTTTTCTGATTTGAATATATATTTATTTTCAACTTTGTTTGCCCTGTTTTACCCTGTTTTATTACTGCTGTTATGTTTTTTTTAATTTTTGGGACTGTTTTTACACATATCACATATCTGAGAGCTACTGTGCATGGAGCATTAGTTATTTTGTCCCCGGCTGGAAATGATTATCCCTTTCCAAAACCAGATGCCGAGATACCTATTATTTTAGGTAAAACCCTTGAAAGTATTCTATCGTTGTTGGAAAGAATTATTAAGCTTTCTGTTGGAAAGTAATTTCTTTCCATTGATTGCGGAAATAGAAATTACAGTTTTGCATTAGCAGTATCTATTGTAATTGGAAATAAAATATGTTTTGTTAAGTTTTTATGTAGTTTGCATGTTCTAGATTTTTCTTAAAGTTGTAAACTCCTCTATAAAAGAGTTTTTATCAAGCAATTAAATCTGATAAAACAGTAAAAGTATAATTTGTGTGCAGCAACATGTTGGAATAATTGTTGTGTTGTGTTTATCTGAATGGATGCATTGAACAAATTATTGTGTTTCTATATATTTGTGTTAATTTCTTTGATGTGTTATATTTTTTTTTTTATCTCCATTCAATCTAACACTCCCAAGGAGAGAGTGGGTAGTTTGCATGCAAACTGTCCAGACTGAAAGCACTCGGCCACCTCGATTTTTATTTTAGCTACGAAGTGAATGTTGGCATATGTAATTTCTCCCGTAAATTGTAATTAATTAATTAAATGAGAAAAAAACAAAAAGCTAAAAAAAGGAAAATTCTAGAAAGTTGGAATGTTCTAGGTTAGAATATTCTGGAAGAAGTTTCTAGAAATAGATGAGCAATAGAATAGTCTAGAAATGTGAGGCATGAATGAAAGACCTCTATATATTGAGGCAATTGTAAAGCAAAGGCATCAAGCAAATGTAATGATCAAGTGATCATGAATGCAGCAACATTTGATGTATTGATTGTAATCATGTTATGAATTAATGATATTGTGCAGCAGCACATATTTGAGCATGTCTGTTACGTGTGTTTGTATTTGAGAGTGTCTTGTGGATGTCACATCCACCTTCTTCATGTGGTATCAGAGCCGTAAGGTCAGGATCGCTGGAATTTGCTGCCAAAGGTCATTGCAGTCTGGAAGTGTACGATTTGGAGCTGCCAATTTGATTTGAGAGTGTCTTGTGGATGTCACATCCACCTTCTTCAGTGAAGATATCCCTCGTACAAACACTTTTCTTTACGTCTTCTTTTAAGAAATTTTTCCCATACAAATATTTTTCTTTACGTCTAAAAACGGTAAAATTCCAATTCTTCAGCTCTACATAAACAGCCAATTATACTCATTCAATGTGTTTACGACCTCTTTAAGATTCTACAGAGTAGTTTGTCATGAAATATTTATCAGTAAACCATCACATCATGTCAAAAACGTAGACGCAAGCTTTGACGTTACCTTTGAGACATAGAAAAAGAATTCTCATGAGATCAGATAAAAATCTGTTTTACGCTCTCTTTAAGTTTAAGCTATGCCATGACCTCTTCGAAATCTATCCAATAAATGTTGATATCTTTGTATTATGGGGAAATATTATTAATAAAAGATACTTAGGATGGATGAAACAATATGTATTTTTCAAAGTCAAGTGGAATAGTTTATAAAGAGTTTAATTTAAATTAGGTTGTGTGATGGGAAGCTGTAACTAGATTAAACAGTTATGTCTACAGTCTTATAAAATCAGGATGTTTATCCTTTTTCTCTGTATAGTATCTAGGGCCAATGTTCTAAATTTCTTCCTATTGTTAATATACGCCTAAAAGAAAAGCTAACAGAATATGGGTTGTCAGTTCAATTTTCCATTGTCTACTGTGTTCAGGTGAATGGTGGAATGCCAATGTGGAAGATGTAATAGCAGATGCCGTTCGAAGAGGAGCTGTACCAAATGATTCGGATGCATACACCATCAATAGCCAGCCAGGAGATTTTTTCCCCTGCTCTTCAAATGGTTTGTGTATTTACAGAGTATTATTAAACAAAGCATAAATCGATAGCAGTTTTCGACAGATAATTAAATAATGAATGAATTGGTAATACAGATACAACGAGAATATTGGTCGAGGCGGGAAGAACCTACCTGCTGAGGATCATAAACTGTGCTATGATTCATTCCTACTTCTTCAAGATTGCGCAACACAATATGACTGTTGTGGCCGTGGATGCCGTGTATACCAAACCATATGAAACGGATGTGCTTCTCACACACCCGGGTAACACCATCGATGTGCTCATAACAACTTCTCAGCAATCCGGACAGTTTTACATTGGTACCCGCGTATACAACAGTCAACCTACTGGAACTGGATTCTTAATACCACCACAACTGCAATATTGCAATACCAGGACTGCAGTAATACGTCTGTACCCATGCTGCTTAATTTTCCTGCATTCAACGATACCACAACGGCATTCAAATTCAGTAGCGAGCTCAGAAGTTTGAGGGCTTCAGTGCCTCAGACTGTAGACGAGGAAATGTTTATGACAGAGGGGTTTGGACTTGTTAGCTGTCCCAACAATTCGTGCGCGGGGCTCTTTGGCGGTAGAGCTGTTGGAAGCTTTAGTAATATTTCATTTGTAAGGCCGGATATTGCTGTTTTGCAGGCTTACTATTTTGGTATAGATGGAGTTTTTACAAGAGATTTCCCAAATAATCCTCCGCTGGCATTTAATTACACGGGAACTGTGCCACGGAGTCTTTGGGAACCCGAGTTGGGGGCGAAGGTAAAGGTTCTAAAATTCAATAGTAGCATCCAAATAGTGTTTCAGAACACTGGGATTATCACACTACAGAACCATCCTATACACCTTCATGGCCATGATTTTTATGTTATGGGGCAAGGCTTTGGCAACTATAATTCCAAAACAGATCCTGCAAACTTCAATCTTGAAGATCCACAGATGATGAACACCCTGGGAGTTCCTACAGCTGGGTGGGCTGCCATCCGATTTAGGGCCAACAATCCAGGTAAGATGGTTTAAATTGTACTATTTTGAGGGGAGAGTAAATGTTATAGTTTCGAGCCATATATCTGGGCACAACTGTTTATAAACCCGAGTTTACAATGACTGTTTTTTTTTTGCCTTCAAAAGTAAATTAGATAATAGAATTCGTTTGTTTCTGTTGTTACATAACAGGGGTTTGGCTGATGCATTGCCATTTTGAATCCCATTCGGAGCTTGGTTTTGAGATGGTGTTTATTACCGAGGATGGGCCAGGAAATTTGGACAAGTTGCCTCCTCCTCCACCTGATCTACCTCAGTGCTAGAAGCCTAGATGGTCATCTTCAACTATCCCGTGGCTTTTTTAAAAAAACCCGATTTCAAACGAAGTTTAATAAGCCATGAGATTGAGAAATTCCTTTCGAGGACTACCTTATGTTCAGATTCCATAATAAAACAGACATTGAGTGGCGCTTTGAAAGAAAATAAAGTGAAAAGTCGCCACCTTTAACATGTCAACAGAGTATGGCTCTTGTAACAGTTATTAATTTCAAAATCAAATTTCCTGAATCATAATATAGGCAATTATATTGTAGTCCTCACTCAAGTTTGTTTTATATAGTAACGAAATGTAAATCTCCATGGTGCATTGTTTTTAAGTTCAAATGGAATATAAATTTTAAAAAATAAAAATGATAGATGATGGGAGGCACAATTATTTATGATATATTATAGGAATGATAATATGAAATGTATGACACATGCCATCTAAGAAATCTTCATATTCAATGAATTCAAAGAGCATTTTATCAAAAGCTACAAAAGAATATGTGACTATCATTCAAAATTAAATCTTATAACTATTTTATTTTGTTAGTTTGTTATTATTTCAAGAATTTTCTTCCACAAATTGATTAAAAATCACATTTACTTTAATTTTAATTTTTTATAAATTTTACAAGTGATAAAATATACAAGAGCTCATGGTTGTTAGATGAATCATTCAATAACAGTTGACTGCGAATACCCAGTTAGAATAATGTAAAAACTGAAATGGAGATGGATATATTTAATCAACTGAACATATGCCATGCTCTTTGTACCCACTTTATCAAATAATATTTAAATAAGTATTTATTTATTAATTCATTATTGATTTCTTATGTTCAATGCTTGGTTTGGCTTACACATGTTATGGTTTTATGGGCCAACCTTAGTCATTTACGTTTCCGATGAGATAAATTGAGATAATTTAAAATGACTTTGACCATATGCTAAGCCTAATTTATATAGGCATAATTTTATATATCAATCTTGATAATATCTTAAATAAATTATGTTTAATAAGTCAAACGTGGCAAATTATGACTTGCATTTGGATATTACATAAGGTTTTGGATAATGTGATTTAAATATTAGGCTTATAGTATGTAATTACATCAAGAGGCTTTATACAGTGAAAGCATTCAAGGAATATTCTCTGTAAAGTTTTTGAAGAGTTTTTGAAATTGCATTGAAAATGACAGATAGGTGGAAGTCACACTCTCGTTAATTAAAAATAAATTCAAATAAAATATATACATACACATATGAAAAATAGAAATATTAAATTCATTAAAAGTTAATTTAATAAAAAAACTAATCTTGTTTCTTGCTTGCCTAACTGTTTTTCCTAACCATTACTCTCTAACTGTTCTTGTGCATTTATCCTATGCGAATGTGAACAAAGACTCTTTAGAATATAGTAGACCCAAATGAAAAAGACCATCTGCAAGCTTTAGAATGAGCCAACGAAAGACTCAAGCTATTTCAACTTGATGTTTTGGACTATGATGTAATGGTTGCTGCAATCAATGTTGAAAAATAATCAATAAAAAATTATCCTGCTACAAATTTGGTATCCAGTGTCAAAGACTCTTGCGAAGAAAGCAGCATGGGAATACGTCCAAACCCACAAAATAGACATGGTGGCTGTTCATCCTTCCACTTGCCTGGGACCTCTTTTACAACCCAAATTGAATGCTAGCTCTACTACTCAGGATTTCCACGGTGGCTCCGGTGGTCCCGTCATGCAGGCAACACATGTTTGTTTGCAACCTGGACTTCTTTAGTTGTTAATTTATTTCAATTTTTTTATACATGAATTTTGTGAGGATGCGTGGGGAAACGCATGTCTTAGGTTTTTCAAGAGGTTCAACTTGTTACAAGTTTTCCTTTTTACTGCATGAACTTGTGAGAAAGTGTGGGCAATTTTCAATTGGGTTTGAATGAAATTTATGTCCTTAATTGTAATGCCATTTTTCTTTGCAAGCTATTACATGCAAGTAATTTGATTAGTAAAATCATCAAGTTCAAAGAAAGTTTCTTTAGTTTGTGAATTTTAAATTTTATGAAGTTTGATGGTTCTAAATTGATTATACTTGCATCAAATTTAATTTTTACTTCTATTCTGTGTAGCTTGACCTTGCTGAATCAAGCGGCTTCACTCACCTACAACCACGTGTTTTGAAAATATTTTGGTGAACTGTGGATATTTATATTTTTACCTTACATGTCTATTTGGTTTGCAGTGCTTGTATTTTAAGGTCTATAAAATCTGCACCTGTGTGCCCAGTTTGCAAAGTGCCATGTTCATATATAGGTAATTTGTAATCTCTATTTTACATATAATGGTTTCATAAAATAATATTTGGAGGGTCTTTGGTTAAATTGCTTTTTGATTTCTTATCCATGGGCTTAGCTCTAGCTTGAAAATTTTATCTATTTTTATATCAAAATTAAAATCCAATGCAACATGATAACATATTATAAAACATATTACATAGTCAAAATGTTGAGGGAATTCAAATGGTTATATTATGTCATGTGTTGGATTTTTCCTCAAAAATACACATGTCAATATAAATGATTAAGAGTTTCTTAGAGACTCCAAACCCACCATGGGAAGCACTGATACCAATATGTATGAATACTAATATAATATATAAGTGATGAATAATCCATTACACAAGGTTAAATTGCAATAGCGTAGACAAGAAAGGTGCCTCATGTAAATCCATAATTATAAAATTGCATGAAATTTGATATTACAATGGTTGAAGAGTGTAGAGAGCTCACCACTTTTATTTGAAATAACATGCCCAAAAGAGATTACTAAATTCTTGTATATTTTTGAAGAAGAATTGTGTAGCTAATAGCCAATCATATTAATCTTATAATCTCATTAGTGATTTAAGGTTATGAAGTTTTTTGGAAAGATGAGTTCCTATCAACCATCGATTTCCCTTATCTTATGCTTTCTTCAAGGTTTTATATATAAAAAAGGTATAATGTTAAATATTATATACTTGGTGATTTTAAAACTAAAAAATATTATGATTGATCAAATGAATGCCAACAAGTGAATATCATGATCTCTCATAACTCTCGATCCTCCCGCTCTCCTACCTATTTAAATGGTTGTTTCTCACCTAATGGTTCTTTGTCTCCTCCTGCATGTGATTTGGCGCTCCCTACTCTTAGTGGTGCCTCTATTTTTCTACCTATGCTACATGACATATCCCTTGTTGTTCCTTCAATTAGGATCTTTCTTGTGGCTGAGGGGTCTATTTCAGGTGAAAGAATAAAAATTTATTCCCCCAAGTACATACTTTATTCTTTAACTTATTTAAGTACTATTTCTACATATTAGAAAGTGAAACTCCAAACCCAAATGAAATACTCAAGTAGTGAGAGATTTTCCCATGTTTAATTTTCTTCCACTTTTTTGATATCCAATTAGGGATAGGGTCAATTTTCACCATAAGGAATTTAGTTTTATGAGCAACCAACTTAGAACCAGACACAACATAATATAATTCAAGATCCCCCATCACATTTTCTATCTCCTCTTTTGAGTTATGTAGGAAAAGTAAACTATCATCAACAAAGTGTGAATTAAGAACCGCATCACCATTAGGTAAATAAATACCCCTTATCAAGTACTTTTGATTATACTTCTACAAAAGATACCCAAGAACATTAGTAGTAAGGATATAAAGAAAGGTGACAATGAACAACCTTGTCTAATTGAACATTGCAAGGGAAAGGTGCCCGATAACTCTTTGTTTACAACCAACTACACATTAGCATCAATGAAAAGAATTTGGAAATGAGTACATATTTTAGGTCTAAAACCCAACCATTGAAGCATTTTAAGAATAAATATCCTACACATTCTATCGTAAGCTTTATCAAAATCAATCTTTACGAATTAAGCATTTTTTCTTGATTGTTGAGCCCATTCAATCATTTCTCGAGCAAGAATGATGTTATCAAGAATAAACCTCCCACCAAGGAACCCAATATGTTTTGGCCTAACAATCAACTTTGTCACCAGTTTAATTCTAGTAGCAATAGCTTTAGCAATACTTTTATATGAAGTGTTAATCAACGTGATAGGTCGCCATCCAAAAATAGTATCTCCATTCTTCCCTTTCAGGAGAAGCTTAATAATCCCTTTATTAATATTGTGACCTTAAGAACCATGCTCTAGAGCCTCTAGGTAAACAAGATGAAAGTCAACTTTAATGTATTGTCACATTGTTTGATAAAATTCCGCTGATAACCCATCAACCCCAGTACTTTTGTTATGAGGCATTGGAAAAACAACATGTTGAAGGTCCTCCATAAATAACTCTCTATCGATAAACCGACTATAATCAATATCAACCATTTTAGGAATAACATTTTTTACCATTTCTTCCAAAATTGGTTGTGTCAAACCAAAGGTGGTCTTCCTTAAAGAGATTCTCATAAAATTTCTGAAATAAACACTTAACCTCTTGAAGGTTAGTATGAACACACCCCAACACATCCCAAATCATCTTGAATTGCTCCAATATACTCTGTGTGATGCTTATGATTTGAATAATTGAAAAAATAATTAGAACCTCTATTACCCTCTTATCCCAATGATGTCTAGCCTTGATTTTAGCTCCTTGACCCCTATACATGTCAATTTTCTAATGTCTGACCTTGATTTTAACTCCTTGACCCCTATAAATGTCAATTATCTGCCAAGTTTCTAGAGCAGCTATAGTAACCTCTACCTTAGTATTAGTAGGATTTGCCCAAAGGTATTTTCTCTTGCAAGTGAGCCGGTCTGAAACCAAAGTCGTCAAAAGTCACCCGCGTATATTGAGTGAGCCCAAAGGTATTTTCTCTTCCAAGTGAGCCAGTCTGAAACCAAAGTCGGTCAAAGTCACTCACGTATATTGAGTGAAATTATACTGACGATGTGATTTGCCAATACATTTGTACATTTAGTACACCACCTTTTCACAAGTTTCCAGATAGGGTTAACCCTATTGATATCTATTCTTTATATCAGTCCTTCGGCTGTCTTATTCTTTGTATCTTACATCGATCAATATAGAAAAAAAAAGGTTTCCAAGTTTCACCTGAGCAAAGCGTCTGTGCCCGGGCACACTTACAATTACAAATGTCTAAAAAATCAAATTGGTACGATACAATCTATCTGTAATTCGCGTTACCGTGCTACTCACGGGCACTCCAATTGACTTTCTAAATATGTTGCTACGAAAGTGCAATCGTTTTTGCTTTTTTTAAACGATTTGACCGGGTCAAGAACAAATATCATGTTTTCGGGGAACATAAAAATAAGCTTCAGGTTTTGTATTCTGCTCTACAGATTAAGTGACGTTGCTCAAGTGACGTTGCTCTACAGATTAAGCATGACAAGGTTGTCAAGCACGGTGAAAATAGACTCGCTTTTTTGTTTACTTTTCGTTACACCAAGGGCGGTTTCTGCAGCTCTTGTCCAACAGAATTTCACTGTAAGTTTCTTTCAACGATTCTTTAAAATCCTAACCGTTATATTAAGCTTGATATAGTAATCGTTGAACTAATTTATATTATTTTCGCTGTTACAGATCGCAACATAGAGTGCGACAAGAGTGTAACGCGCAGAAAATTGTAACAGTCAATGGACAGTTTCAGGAATAAATATACCTACAATTTTACAATCAGAGGTCAGGAAGGGACGCTGTGGTGGCATGCACATATCTCATATGACTAGGAAAAATTATTGCCAACAATTTATTGTCATTAATTTATTGTCATACAATTTATTGTTATGACATATTTATTGCATGTACAATTTACCTTTAGCAATTTATCGTCGTAACATATTGACCACGTATACATTTTTCAATATTTAAATGATCAAGAATACTAAAAAAAATGTAATGAAAGTGATAATGAATAAGAAGTTGGTAGATCATTTTTTATTAATCACATTAAAGATGAAAAAATAGATTATTGAAAGAAATATGTATCATTGGTTAAAAAATGGATTTGATATTCTTAATTATGCTAGTTGTCTAAGTGGACTAAAAATTCTATTAATTCTAGAGATAGTGTACTCTATGCTGGTGAGTTCATTGAGGAGATGTTTAACATTTATCATGCTTGGATGCTATTGATGAAGACTTAAAAAAGTCCTAAACCAAGATGTAATCAAAGTGATGATGAACAAAAACCTTGTAGACGATATCCTATTAAGCATATTGAAGATGAGTATATATAATAAATAATATTGGAAGCAATCTCTAAATGATATTCCTAATTAAGGTAGTAATTTGAGTTTACTAAAGAGTTAGATTGATTCTATAGTTTTTGAAAAGGAAAAAACAGGTTTTACAGGGACTTGAAACTACCAAGTTTAAACAACAAAAGATAGAGCAAAATAAGTCCAAACAAATAGACAGCTGTCCAAAAAGGAAACGACAGCACAAAGAGACAACAGGGTCCAAAAAAAGGACCGCCAAAAAACCAGAAACTAACATCAACGCACTACTCCAAGGTTTTCAACAAGATTCTATAGTTAATTTAAAAGAGCATTTTGAGTATGAAGATATTGTTGATTCTAATAAAGTTTAAAAAAGGAAAAGTTGAAAGGTTATTCTAATTAGAGATGAATTAAAAAGGAAAAATAGTATTAAAAAGTGAAATATACTAGTATATAAATTGCAATCTAAATTTAATCATGCAAATTTACATATAATTAGCCGATAGGCTATTTGTGTGAACTTTACTCAGAATTTTTGTTAGCCTTCTTAGTTTTGCGCTTTTCTGGTAGTTGGGAAAAGGTGGCAGGTTGTTTTCTCGTTATGATGAACTTTGGTTAGAATTTTCTTCAGCTTTCCCAATTTTTGGAGTTTCTTATGTCGTGGAAAAGGTGGTAGATTGTTTTCTTTTTTTTAAATAAAAAATGTTTGGCACGATGATAGAGGAGGCCAGTGAAATGGAATCAACATTAATTGTTGTATGGTTTTCATGTAGTAGTGATGATGCAAGTAACATTTTTCTTTAAAGTCCCCAGAAAACAAAGCGAATGTCTGTGCAATTTTTGATAATGCATTGTTGGGTGTCATTCTCTGGGTTTATCTTCTTGTTCAAGATAGTTGTGAATGAGGAGGGAAAGCTTATGTGAAGGTGCAAGTGTGTTCATTGGCTGTGGAATTTCGGTAAAGGTGGGTGGAGGTTATTTTGAGTTTTTTGCATGCATGGATTGTTGTGTAGGTTGTGATAATTGTGTGCACATTTTTTGCAGGCAGTGGAGAAAGAACGAAGGGAAAAGAAAGCGAGTGGGAAGAAGTGTATTTTAAGGAAGTGAGAAGAGGTGCATATTGAAAAAATTGTTTGTCGAGTATTTTTAAAATAGTTTATGTTATTTTCCAAAGGGGAATTTTGATTGTTGTTTTGTAGCTTAGTCTAAATTGTTTAGTTTATGGTTTTTCGTGTAGCCGCCATGGGTGGAAGGAAATATTTTTTTTTTTTGCGTTTCCTGTGTTGAATTTGTGTGTTTTTGTGGGCTTTTTCATCTGGGTTACTCTTGAAACCAATATTGTTTCATTGTGTCAATTGTTGTTGAAAAGACTGTATAGTTTTGTGGGTTTTGGCATGTGGGTGACTATTGGGTATACTGTTTCATTTATGGCTTGTGTTTTGTGTGAATAGATGCAAATTGGTTAATCTGGTGTGTTTTTGGTTAATCTTGAAAGCAATTTTTTTGTGTTCTATGGGTTTTGACTTGTGGGTGACCGTTGGCTATATTGTTTCATTTATGGCTTGTTTTTTTGTGTGAATGGTTGTAAAATAGTTAATTTGGTGTGTTTTGGTGAATTTTTCCATTTCGGTTGCTATTGAAACCAATATTAATTCATGTATGGTTCATATTTTTTGGTGAAGGTTTTGAATTGGTTTGTTACTGCGAGCTTTCTATGTTTTCTATGTTTTTCATGTGGGTCACTGTTGAAAGGCATGTTTTGTGGTGATAGTTGCAACACATTGAGATAGTTAATGTTATACAGGTTGCGTTGTTTTAGGGTATATTGTTATCTTTTTTAAAATGGTCTATTGAGAAAAGACTATATAGTTTGTTCACACCAATATTGTTTGATTTATGGTTCATATTTTTTGGGGATGATTTTGTATGGGTTTTTTACTATCATTTTTAGTGTTTTGCGGGTTTGACCATCTGGGTGACTGTTAATAATAATATTATTTTATTTATGGAATTCATTTTGTGGCAATGGTTGCAATGCAATAAAATAGTTAATGTTATGTGGTTCATGTTGTTTTTCATTGGGCATTGTTCACTATTGTTGTCTACCTTACCCTATATTGTTTCATTTATTATTTCCATTTAGTGTGGTTGGGGAAAGGGCGGCAGATTGTTTTTTTATTTTTATATGAAAAGCATTTGGCACACCGATAGACAAGGTGAGTGAAATGGTATTATATATATGTATAGTAGTGATACATGAAAGTAAAAATATACTTATTTCTCAACAAAATGTTATAAAAAATTGAAAGGATATAGCATTCTTAGGATTTCCTTCTTGAATAATGACAGTGACAGAGCCATCAAGAAATATACTCCTTTTTGAATAGAACCTTATCTATATATATATATCTATATATGTGTATATGTGTGTGTGTGTGTGTGTCTATATATGTGTGTGTATATATATGTGTGCATATATATATGTATATGTATGTATAATAGTGAGATGAAAGTAAAAATATACTTATTTCTTAAGAAAACATTATAAAAAATATGTGATGTAATAAAACATAGAATGTACAACATTAACTATTTTATTCTATTGCAATTGTAACCAGAAAATATAAGTCATAAATTAAACATCATTGGCTTGAATAGCGAGACAAATGGAGAAACCCATAATATATATATATTTATATATACATACATACTAACTTGAGATATATATATATATATATATATATATATATATATAGTTGTATGGTTTCCATGTAGTGGTGATGGTGCAAGTAACATTTGTCTTTAAAGTCCTTGGAAAACAACTCAAATGTTTGTGCAATTTTCGCTAACACATTGTTGGGTGTCATTCTCTGGGTTTATCTTGTTGTTCAAGATAGCAGTGAGTGAGGAGGGAAAGCTTCTGTGAAGGTGCAAGTGCATTCATCAGCTATGGAATTTCTGTGAGGGTGGGTGGAGGTTATTTTGAGTTTTTTGCATGTGTCGATGGTTGTGTGGGTTGTGATAATTGTGTGCCCATTTTTTGCTGGTGGTGGAGAAAGAATGAAGGGCAGAGAAAGCAAGTGGGAAGATGTGTATTTGAAGGAAGTGGGAAGAGGTGCATGTTGAAAAATCCATTTGTTGAGTATTTCTAGAACAATTTATGTTATTTTCCAAAGGGGATTGTTGATTGTTGCTCTGTAGCTTAGTCTAAATTGTTTGGTTTATGGTTTCCCTGTAGCTGTCATGGGTGAAAAGCATGTTTTTGTGGTGATGGTTGCAACACATTGAGATAGTTAATGTTATACAGGTTGCATTGTTTTAGGGTATATTGTTAACCAGAAAATAGTCATTTTCATAAACAATATACTCTTTTCTCAACAAAACGTTATCAAAACTAGATTCAATCAACAATACCCTATCATAGATAAAACAAAATTCTTTGCAAAAAACAATGGTTTTACAATAACCAACCCAAGTAAAAATATACTCATTTCTCAACAAAAGCTTACCATAAATAGAAACAATATAGCCTTCTCAACAACACACTCTAAATAATTAACAATCACAAACCCATCAAAAAATATACTTGTTTCTATACAAAACCTTCTTGACAATTGAAACAATACACCTTTTTCAACAACACCTTATTGAATATGATACAATATAGCCTAACATAGAGAACAATAATCAACAATGCCTAATGTAACCAAACATGCAATGTACAACATTAACTATTTCATTCCATTCCACCCATAACCACAAAATGCAAGAGGTTGGCCCATATACAACTAATGTGTATACATATATGTGTATATATATTTGTATGTATATATGTATATATATGTATATATATATGTATATATATATGTACATACATATGTGTATATATATGTATATGTATACACCTAAAAATGGTCACATCACAATAGTTTGGTAATTAATTAAAGATTTTTAATATTTAATTAAATATTTGAATTCAATCTACGTATAAATGAATTTGAATAATTTATTTATATTGTTCATTCTTTCATTTTGATTTAATAAATAAGTTTATTTAATCACTTTTCCTATCCATTTCTTAATTAATTAAATAAACATTGTGATTTATTTATATTAATTATCATATATTCTTGGCTTGAATATTTTATTCAAAGAAAGATTAAATATTCTTCTCTTCTAAAAATCCTCTAAATTCCATTCATAATTAAATATTCCAAATATTTAATTAATTCTTCTAAAGTCTATTCGCAATTAAATATTCCAAACATTTAATTGAGTCTTTTATAGTCCTAAAATCAAATATTTCAAAAATGTTTTTAATCCTCAAACTCAAATAAAATTAAATAAATTTATTTATTTAATTTGGATTATCTGCAACAACTGTGAAACATCTTCAAAATAGAAAATCAATAAATTTCTCTATTTCTGAGCAAAGTTATTCCTGTGGGTTGAAGACAAAACTCCATTCTTCTCTCCAACCTCCCAACATTTTCCATCTTCCTCTCAAACACTCCATCTGTCACCATTCAAATTTACCAGACAATCTCACAACCATTGATCTCTACCAGCCAAGCTCTTGCCTATAAAAATCTATAAAAAGGACTGTCGGGTCTCTAAAAAGGAGAGAAGCTTTTGCACAGGAAAACTATAGCCAATCTACAATAGCATAGTCTTCTAGCATCCATAGCATTCTATATTTTAGCATAGCATAGCCCAGCATATCAGCATTCCATATCATGGCCTATCAACCTCATATCATACTTTCAATAGCATTCATAATCCATAGCCCTTGTGCATAATCTATAGCTCCTATGCATATCCGTATACCAACATTTCACTCCACCAGCATATAGGATAGAGAAGTACTATCCCTTTTGCATACTCGTTCCGCAGATTGTCATTCTAAGAAGCTTTGCTTATATAATCTGAGAGCAGCAGGTTTAGGCGAATTACTGGAGATAGAGGACAATGAAACGATTTTGAAGAAGCTCTGTTTGATTTCTTTGATTTCATTCTATTTAGCTTTCTTTAGTTTAATGTTGCATTGGTGTGTTTTTGTTATCTTGTTTTGATACTAACATTTCCCACACATATTTTTGGCACCCACCGTGGGGCTACTGCCCCAATTTTAACATCTTTGCGTAGAATTTTTTGATAGGTTATGACTGGAAGAGCATATTAGCGCATCAAACACGTTTCAGCACATATCACACCCAGTTTAGTGCTCTTTAACTATGTTTTAGCACTCATTGCAGGTTCTTCAGTGCCCACAGAGGATTCTATAGTGCTCTTTAGATATTCCACAGTGCATTTTAATGATTTTATAGTGCTATTTAATGATTCAGTAACGCTCTTTAATGATTTTGTAGCGCTCTTTCATGATTCTATAGCACTCTTTGCAATTTCCTTAGAGCATTTATGTTTTAGCGCTCTTGATGTCTATTTTAGCGCATTTTTCTATTTTAGCATAGAATTTGTAAGTCTATAATTGTAATCTATAACTTAAATAGAAATTTGACTGAATCCGACGCGATTGCGACTAGTACAAGCTTTAAAGAAAAAATGAACCAATCCTAGGATAGTCACTTAATTAAAAAATGAAGCAATCCTAGGATAGTCACCTCATTTTCTATTTTGGACTAAAAAGAACTCCATGTCTTTCTGAAGCAATATCTTCACCTAGCATAGAAAACTATTTATTTGGGCTTAAAATTGAACTCTTGCTTTCTATGATTAAACGGTGATAGGCCTATGCTCTCCCCTTAATTGGGTGATCAAAATTTCAGACTCATCTATTCTATTTCATGCAATTTTAAGCTTTGTTAAAAGCTTTTAGAAGGCCTTCCATAGTGAGAAAAAGTATTCACCCTATGGGAACAACCTAAGTGGGAACAACTAGAGCCAAGTTTTCCAACCCACTTTAATCAAATGCGGATGGTTGATGAAAATCCAATTTGACGGTAGTGTGCATTGATAACCATCCCCAAAGCCTTTGTTCTAAAGGTTGGGAGGTCTCTTGAGGGAGTATATCATTTGCCGCACTGAATAGAAACCCATATTATGAACTTTAGAACTAGTGGCTAACTTGTCAGTTTCTAAACACCTTAATTCTCACAATGCAAGGGGAGGGAAGAATCTGCCCCCAAGATACTCACCATATAACTACCATAGACCCTGACCATCGACTATTCTCTTTGGTTAAGACTTGGAAAAGGCAAAAACATGGGCACCCTTTAGGGGGTGACAGGGCTGAGTGAGCTGACGTAGTTTTAAGATGTGGGCTGTGAAATTATGGTGACCTTTTGACCATAAGAGTGAGTTTGTTTAATTTATTTTATCATTGGTCTTTGAAACAACAATTCTACAACTTGCTTGATGTGTTTTCAAAACATTAATTCAGTAAAGATCATCCAAAACTCACAATTACATTGATTACTCTCATGTTAAGAGATTAGAAATCCACAACCTTTGTTAAGAAATCCATTATCAAATGAATCAAAAATCCAAAGAAACCACTTAGCTACAAGAAACTATTGAAGAAAAGATGATTCTTGTACCAAATTCAAAGGGTTTTACTTGAACATAGAACCTTTATCCATCGATATCACGACTGTGTTAGAGGTTTCATTGATGATTATGCTGTAGAACCATTATACTCATGAGCTTTCTTTCAAAGAAGATATTTTTCTCAAAGGCACAACCACAGTCAGTGTATTCATTCTTCTTATATTCCCCAACCTGCAATTGTATATTCTACTTGTCTGAATCAATTTTTGCATTAGAGAACTCAATCACATTAGGCATTTATCACAAATCCATCTTTTTATGAAGCTACGATCAAACTTCATAAGGTGCAAAATCATTTTTCTTGGTCTTTTGTTTAACTTCCCACAAACAGGATTTTCATCCTTTCAATTAGGGAAAACACGAGCTAAAGACTAGAAATCTTTTAAGTCATAGAATCTTCATTCTATCATGACTTTCATATCCATCAAAAATTGCACTATTTCATTCTATTGATCAAAAGTTAGTAGAATTTGGGGCAAAGCTTATGCCAGTTGTCATGAGATCTTGAAAGCACGTAGAAAAAGATGAAAGAGAAAGTACTACAAGCAAAATGGGTGATAATAGTGAGAAGGAAGAGAATCCATTTCATACTAAAGAGATAATAAAAGAAAAGCTTCAAGAAGTAGAGTAGGATCCCCAATTCCATACTCTTATAGAAAGGATTTTAGAACAAAATAAAGAAAGATATTTCCTTTCATTGGCTAATCAAGGAGCTAAGTTACTTGCCAATTTTGATATAGAAGGGATTAAAGAGAATCCCGAAACTCCTCCTAATGATTTTAGTGCCCTTACTCAATAGATAAAAGAATTACAAGGGAAAATAAAGGAAATGCAAGGGGCTGCAACAAAGAAGTATGTTTTGGATGACATATGTCCTTATCCATTTGATAGGAGTCTTCAAATGATTCCTTTTCCAAAACATTGCACAATCCCTAAATTTGATAGGTACAATGGGAAAACTGACCCCATTGAACATGTGAGGGATTTCTGAAATATGAGTCTAGAATTCGCTTATGAAGATACCTACTTAATGTGATTGTTTCCATGAAGTTTGGGTGGACAATCCATGGAGTGGCTTTCCAAGATCACTCTCCCCATCAAAACCTTTGAGGAGTTAATAGATTAGTTTATATCACAATACGCCTACAACATCCAACACCGGATAACCATGCTTGATCTTTGTAAAGTGAAACAAAAAGTAGGGGAATATTTCACTACACTTTTGCAAAGATGGAGAAGATTGTTTGCATGATATTCCCATCCTATTCTTGAAAAAGAAAAGATTGATATCTTCATGAATAGCCTAGATCAAAAATTAAGCTATAGGCTTAATCTTCATTGTCCTCCTAACTTTGAAAAATTGATTGAAAACACAATCACCATTGAAGGGGCCTTAGTCAAAAGAGGAGTAATAAAACTTGATAATCCAAGTTAATCCAACCATAAAAAAAATGATAAAACAAGGTTTTGGAACAGAAATAAAAATGTTGTCAATGATGGTATAGTGAATGCAAACAATCTACGAACAAGATCATCTATCTTCAACCTATCAAGTGCTTCATGAAACAACCAACAAGGAAATACCAACCAACAAGGAAACAACAATCAACAAGGACAAAACTCAAATCAAGAAAGCATGACCAATCGAAACAACAAGGATAATCATGGTAATTTCAATAACAATCTTGGAAATACCCAAACATCAAATCCATCCAGACCTTCATTCTTTTCAAATCGATGAAATTTTACCACTTTGGGTCAATCTCTTGAGTCTGCTCTCAAGGAGCTTCTTAATAATAAGGTTATCACCTTACCACCACAAAGAGATTATGAGCCACGAGTCAAACCACCATCATGGAATGACTCATATTATTGCAATTATCATTGATGTAAAGGTCATAGAACAAATAATTGTCAAGCCTTACGAAATCTAGTACAAGATTTAATTGACAATGGCACCATCACAATTGAAGGACATCATACCAACGACAATCATCAGGCATTCAAAGATCATTTACCAAACTATCAAAAGGGGGAAACACCAGATACCAAAGCGAAAAGTATAAATAATGTTGAAGACAACATAATCTGCCACATATATGCAAATGATCAATAGGTTATTGTTATCAAAATCAGGGAAAAACAAGCATATCAACAGGTTAATGTGACTACAAGAGGACAAGCAAAAGTTATCTTAAAAGGAAGTTCATCTAAGGCAGCTATTCCTCCTCCAAATCATTATAATCTAGTTGATCAACTGAGAAAAACATAAGCTCAAATCTCCATCCTTGAACTTCTCAAAATATCCCCCGTACACAAGAATATTTTAGAAGAATCTCTTGTAAACACAACTATCAACACTGATCTAGATGTAAACAAATTTCAAGGCATGGTGGGACATTTGTCTTCCCCCACTTATCTTTCATTCTCTGAAAAAGATGATGCCTCCATGACACATCCGCATAATTCATCGCTTTATCTTGAAGTTATGATCCATAAACACCGAATCAGACGTGTCTTGATAGATGGAGGAGCCGGTTTAAATATTTGCACCTTAAAGCTAATACATAATTTAGGAATATTAGAAAATTCCATTGATCCACGAAGGAAAATAACTATTAAAGCATATGATGATGAAGAAAGAGCTTCTAAGGGACTAATAATGCTACCTATCAGAGTGGAACCTATTGTGAAAAATACCTTTTGTCAGGTTCTAGATCGTGATCTTTCCTATAACATACTTTTGGGTCGTCCATGGATTCATGATATGTAGGCGGTACCATCAACGTACCATCAATGCCTCAAGTTTCTGTATGATGGACATGAAATAACTATACAAGCTGACTACAATAGCACCCAAACTTGTTCAAATCTCCAAGCAACCCAAGATGCTTTTGTGCCGCACAATAGGGAGGCTCTTACTACTTCTTTTTCTGATCTACAAGGCCAATTGCAAGAATTGAAAAAGAATCTTGACACCAAGCTATATTTAAAAGACAAAGGAGTAGGAGAATATTCGCTATGCCTTTCTAGCTTACCTCCTTCTCCGAGGTCACGTGGTCAACCAACCCTATCAAATAAAAAGATCACAACAACCTCTACATCCTAAACTTCTGTGCCAATCATAAAGTTTGATGGAAAATTTATTAAAGCTAATACTACTGAGGAAGAAGTTGAAGATAGGGACATCCTAAGTTGGATATACAAAGATGAAGATGAATCTTTCTTGCACATCAAGTTACCTACTGAACAATATGGCAAAGGGTATAGTATCATGCAAAGAATGGGCTATGAAGGAAATGGTCCTATAGGAAAAAGAAAAGAAGGAATCATTGAGCCAATTCAACCTATTTCAATACATCCAAAATATAAAATAGGACTTGGATATGGTAAAGATACAGAAGAGTCAACTTCACAGTGAGTACAACAAACTCATGAAGGAGAATCAATTTCAGATAAGCCCCATGAAGATGTCACTCTACAAAAAATTTGTAATTAGTTTTCCAATTGCATAACGGTTCAAACACTGATTCTAATGAATATGAATGGGACACCATCTATGACAATGAATTTTGGAGAGACAAAGAAGTTGATACCATACACAAATATGCACCCATTCTCATACAAGGAGAAATCTCGAGAACACAATCACTTGAATTTGAATCACGATATGATGATGACTCAAGTGAGGATGATTCAGATTTTAACGAGATTGATAATCGACAAGAGAATACCATCATTGACCTTGTCCATCATGAAAATGACAACCATATCATGACTTTAATAGCTCAAGACATTACTTCACCTAGTGATCCCATACCTTTAGTCTATCCAGAATTTATTGATTGTGACAACGATGCACCTATTCATATCCCTACATTCCATGATGATGAGGATATTGTAAATTTCCTTTGTTCATCTAATCAAGAAAACAAGTGTTCCACCAAAGAATCTCATACTCAAGATTTTGATAGGGAGGGTGTCAAGTCTGTTAGCTATAAAATAAATGAAATAAAAGATGAATCTATCGGTGAAAACCAAAAAATGGTAGTGGTAGATCACAACAAGAGAAAAATAAAGAGTGAAACTGATGGTGAAAACCTTTTTGAGGCACTGAAGGGTGAGAAACTTGACACTCTTCCCAAAAATTATCAAGAAAGATCTTCTATTTTGATTGAGCCAACATAATCAATCAACATAGGTACAATAGAGCAGCCAAAAATCTTGCAACTTGCAGCATCATTAATAGTAGAAGATGTACTGAAATTCACAAAGTTCTTGAAGGAGAATCAAATCAATTTTGCTTGGTTATATGCTGATATGCCAGGGTTAGATCCTAATCTGATAATGCATCATCTATCTATAAACACAGGGGCAAAACCTGTGAAGCAAAAACTCAAAAAAATGCATCCACATGTTGCATTATTTGTTAAAGAAGAGTTAAAGAAGCTTTTAGATGTTGGATTCATTCGGTCTATTGACTATGCAGAATGGATCTCCAATATCATACCTGTTTCAAACCCAGATGGAAGGATTATAATTTTTACAAATTTTAGAGATTATAACAAAGCATGTCCCAAAGATGACTTCCCTTTGCCAAACATAGATATGATTGTTGATTTAACTACTGGCCATTCAATGTATTCATTAATGGATATATTTTTAGGATATAACCTGATAAAGATTGCACCAAAGGATCAAGATAAAATAGCGTTCACGTGCCCTTGGGGTACCTATTGCTAGAACGTAATGCCATTTGGACTTGAAAATGTAGGAGCGACTTATCAAAGAGCAATGACAATTTTTTATGATATGATGCATACATTCATGGAAGATTACGTCGATGATCTCCTTGCCAAATCTAACATGAGAGAAGAACATCTAGAAATGCTATTAAAGATATTCATCGGAATGGAGAAGTTCAATGCTCAACTCAATCCAAAGAAATGTGTCTTCGGCGTTAAATCTGGAAAACTCCTGGGATACATTGTTTCAAAAAAGGGCATAGAGGTTGATCCAAGAAATGTACAAGCTGTAATGGACATGTTATCACTACAAAATATCAGTCAGCTCCAATCACTGCAAGGATGACTACAATCCATCAAGAGGTTTATAGCTCAGCTGGAAGACAAAAGCTTACCGTGTACACATCTATTGCAAAAAAATGTCCCATTCAAATGGGAGGAAAAGTGTGAAGTAGCATTTAATCAGATCAAGCAATATCTCATTAATCCACCAATCCTAATTCCACCAGTTCCAGGAAAGCCACTCTTACTCTATATTTCAGCAACTAAAGTATCTTTAGGTGCGTTACTAGCACAGGAGGACTCTACGGGCAAAGAAAGGGCCATATACTATATCAACATAACTTTAACAAGTCATGAACTAAACTACACTTTCATTGAAAAAGCTTGCCTAGCAGTAGTGTTTGCTTCCCAAAAGTTGTGACACTATATGTTGGCTCATACAGTTAAGCTGATAACCAAAATCGATCCACTAAAATACCTCTTAAGCAAAGCTACCTTAATAGGAAGACTTGCAAAATGGGTAATGATATTAAGTGAGTTTGATATTCACTATGTAGATCAAAGAGATATAAAAGGACAAGTCATAGCATATTAGTTAGCTGAAGCACCTTTACAAGAAGAAAACCCAATGCACATTGAGTTTCCTAATGCAGACGTCTTCACAACAACAATTAAGAAATTATGGACATTGTACTTTGATGGATCTTACACACAACATGGCTCGGGGGCAGGGATTCTTTTTGTTACACCTGAAGGACATACCATTCCAAAATCATATCAGTTGATGTTTCCCTACACAAATAACATAGCTGAATATGAAGCATTTCTCACAGGAATGAAGATAGCATTAGAATGGCAGATTATAGAGCTGCAAGTCTACGGTGACTCACATCTTGTCATTAATCAAATCAATGATGATTATCAGACTAAAGATGATAAGCTACTACCTTACAAGAACATGGTGGATGATTTTAAAAAGTATTTCGTGACAATAAGGTTTTCACAAATCCCAAGGATTGATAATAAAGCTGCTGATGCAAAGGCTACGATTGCTTCCTTGTTACAATTATTAGAAAATAAAAAATGGTATGAATTCTTGGTGGAACAATTGTTTTCTCCCGCCTATGATAATCCTGAGACCCAAGTCATATGCCATTTAACCGACCGTTCTAATTCACCTTTATATGGCAAGATTTATACCTACTTGAAAAATAACATCTTACCTCTGGACTTATCCTGAAACCAAAAAAGGAATTTCATACGCCAATCATCCTGCTATACCTTGATCACCGATATCCTTTACCGATGTGGTCTTGATGGTACGCTCCTTTGATGTCTTGAACGTGACGAATTTGAAAAAGCCTTACAA
The DNA here is from genome assembly GCA_007258455.2 of Sequoia sempervirens. Taxonomy (NCBI): domain Eukaryota; kingdom Viridiplantae; phylum Streptophyta; class Pinopsida; order Cupressales; family Cupressaceae; genus Sequoia; species Sequoia sempervirens. Next base: position 563,846,233 of record VDFB02193867.1, on the reverse strand, counting down.
GAGGTTCATAGTGGTATTTGTGGAACTCATTCAAGCAGTTTAACCTTAGCCAAGAAACTTGTTAGAATGGGATATTATTGGCCTACCATGGAGAGAGAATCTTTTACTTTTGTCAAGAAGTGTTCTAAATGCCAGATTCATGGGAATCTTATTCATGCACCTACACAAGAACTGCAACCTTTCACTCTAACATGACCTTTTTCTCAGTGGGGACTAGATCTTGTTGGAAAAATTCATCCTTCATCATCAAATGGGCATAAATTCATCATCACAGCTATAGAATATTTTACAAAATAGATCGAAGCTATTCCTTTTACAACCGTGATTGGTAAACAAATTTCTTCATTTATCTTGATTTACATCATATGCCGATATGAAATTCCTAATTCTATCATAACTGATAATGGGACACCTTTCAAGAATCAGGATGTTGACAAACTTGGTGAAAGATTTCACATCCAACACAGGTTCTCTACACCTTACTATCCACAAGGAAATGGTCAAGAAGAAGCCTTAAATAAAACAATCTTGAAGATCTTGAAGAAGACGGTAAATGATGCCGGTCGTGATTGGCATGTCTAGTTAAATCAAGCTTTGTGAGCATACAGAACCAGCATTCGCACACCAATAGGAGCTACCCCATATGCCTTGGTATATGGAGCATAAGCGATCTTACCATTGGAGGTTGAAATACCTTCACTTAGGGTCTCACTGAAAGGATTGATAAATGATGAAGACTACCGAGTATCTCATTTGCAAGAGCTAGAGTTGTTAGATGAAAGATGTCAACATGCAGCTAATCATTTGAAGGGTTATCAACAAGTTATGTCTCGTAGCTACAATCACAGAGTTAAACCACAAACATTTCAAGTAGGTGATTTAGTCTTGAAAGAAAATCCACGCAATCAGCAAGACAGAGAAAAGATTTAAGAAAATTTGAACCAAATTGGCTTGGTCCATTTGTCATCATTATAGCATATGGTTCTAGAGCATATCAGTTATCTACATCAGAAGGGGACCTATTTGAAGAACCGATCAATAGCATTCATTTGAAGAAGTTTTATGTCTGAATCAAAAAAAAAAAAAAAAAAAGTCTTGAAAAATTACATAAAAATCAGAAAATGTCCTTAAGAAAAATCATTAAAAATAAAAAATAAAAAATTAGAAAAAGTCTTGAAAAATTACATAAAAATCAGAAAACGTCCTAAAGAAAAAATCATAAAATAAAAGAAAAATAAAATTAAAAATTAAAAATAAAATTCACATGATCTACAAAAGTGCAATAAAAACAAGTGGTGAAAACCTAGCAAATAGGCGCTACTTGTGATCGAAATGGGCTCCTTTATCTATTAGTTTATGTCTTGCATTCACTTTATGACATCATCTATCCATTTCTATCATCTATACATATCTATCATATCCATATCATGCAACGGGAATCCTTGTGTTTCATTATGGCTTGAAGAAATTTGTACATATCCATAATATTCAGGTTGTGTTTACACTGGGGGAAAAACACAGAATAAACAAGAGAGGGGCAATGAGCTTTTAGAAAATCACAAACAAAAAAATAATGGATTAACAAAACGTAACATATATTGACGCATCAAATCAACCACAACACCAAAATGATCACTCAATGCCAATGAAATCAAACAACATGGTCAAAACAACGTTAATCAAAACACAAACATCAATGTTGATAACCAAATTGGATGATCTTTATCTGAATAATGTTTGGAATACTTTAGGCAAAAGTGGAATTGTTGGTTGATTTTCTATCATATCTTTAGAGCAATTCGATTATGTACTAAACTAGAAAAGCAAGGACGGAGTATGACTTTTCTTTGTCTACTATTTGTGAGTGAATCATTAGTACTATGAAAATTGGTCGCGAGACATGCTCTAATAAGTATCATTGATGACATTTCAGAATTTGCATGGGAAACGAGTTAACTCTTTTCTGTTTATGCAAGTGATACTCAGGTCATCTCGGTTCAATTATACCTAGATGCTTATATTATCTTGCTATATCAAAATTCATGAAAGCAATACTCAGGTCATCACTGGTGCTAATATACCCTTTGATGCTTGTATTAACTTTCAACATTTCAATGTTCTATGATGACATAAAAAGCACAAATAAGCTCTCAGAATGACAATATTGTACAAATATCCTACATGGTTAGTATAGATTACATTCATTTTAGAATTTGCATTTGGCATTTATAGATTTTTCCAAAAGCTGGCAAAGATATCAAAGTTTCATATCTTTCCAATAAACGACAAAGTATATTTGACATTTACAAAAACATCATTACATACATTTCTCATGCATATTTGCATCAGGAAATTATAAAAAAATAATAAAGCGTACATCACAATCCTCACATCACTTTTGTTGCATTTTCATTTTCACCACATATCATTTTGTTCAAGTTTCCATGCATCATACATCACATCATAAATCATATTATAAGCATCATACATAACTAAAATAGATACCCATCACATAATAAAGGTACACATACTCATTGCACAAACAAATCATCGCTGTATATCATATATCTCAAAAATGAATGTCAAATGTACAAAGATGTCAACTATGCATGACATAACATCATAAAAAATGGGACCATATCAGTATGTATAAAAATGCCTCAATAGAGTATTAAGAAGACATATAAGACATCATACAAAAAGAACTATGAAGTGCTATCCTCTGATGCTGCTGGTCTGGGACCTGCCCCACCGGTACCTGATGGACCTGCTCCACCTACCCCTAATAACCCTCTTAGAGGTAATGGCTTAGATACACCCCTACTGGTAGCCCGAGAGTGACTATGTGTAGACCGAGACTGTGTATAACTCACTCTCTACTTGGGTGGCATTGCATCATGATACCTGATCCTATAGAACTTTGCCTCTCGGGTGGCCTTGGTCAGCTCTCTCATCATGTCACCAATCGAGGTACCTACTACTACTCTCTACAGACTATCAGCTAGGGCCATGGCCTGCTCACCTTGTTTGGTTGTATCTCTCTCAGTCGTCAGTGTAGTCAACTATCCTTGTAGCTGTGTAACCAAGGCCTGTGCCTGTGCTAACTGACCCTGTAAGCTTTGCACTCTACTCTACAAGGTAGCTATCTAACCCGGCACCACCAGATCTACTGAAGACAATGGAGCTGCATGTCTCATCTGTGGTCCACCTCTACCACCACCTCTATCGCTACCTCTGCCACCTCTGCCACCTCCTCCACCACTATCACCTCCAGTCTCCTCATCATCCTCAGAGTCATCACTCTCTGAAGCCACCTCTCGCTATCGCCTATGTCCGCCTATATGTGGTCTCTGCTCCACAACTGGAGCGACAGGCTCATTAGGATCAAATAATCATGGTGTAGGATGTCCCAACACATACTGGGCATACTCTGGAGTCATCCCCCCATCAAGAATATCATCTTTGTAGTCCCAAATCTGTACTCCCAAACTGGTGAACTCTGCCACTGCTGCATCATATGCAATCCGTGGACCCCACACTGTAACCTCCTACTGCCGAAATGCATAAATAGAAGAACCCTATGGCATACCCTAAGGCCGACCATACTGTTGCCACACCCGACCAAGAAGAAACCTCTCAATAATCCCAAGAGTATGACCAATCAGATATCTAGAGGTAAAGACATAGGGCATCTCCCTAGCATCCTCTGGCCATGCCTCACAATCTACATAGGGCCACTAGCATATTGTATCGAGATCATCCAAAAGACGCTACCAATGATCCAATTTTCCCAGCCTCAGCTGAGGAATGACATCGGTATAGCTGAATCTATATGGTCAACTGACAGGCCGTCATCCACAAGTCAATGGTCGCATAATGGAAAAATGCTCCCATGCCCATATCTGTAGAAACGAACAACCAACAACTAAAGTCCAACCTCGACCATACACAACATGGTGTAGCTCATCATATAAATGTGCAAGCATGCATGATCCCTAAGCATATCATGTACCTTGCATCACCATACTCTCAAGCACACAACCCCACCCGACTGCAAAGCCCTTCGACCTATGGTCGGGGCACAAAACACCTCTAATGAAGCTTGCAAGTATGAAGTGTAAGGGAACATACGAATCCGTCATCTCTGCTCATGAAATATAATATCCTGCAATACGATCAACTCTGAATATCCACCTCAAGGAATCAGTACCTCCTACCTCCCAACTGTCAAATCTCACTATCTCACCCATCACTGGAATCTTCAAGATGTAATACACATCCTTAGGAGTCATGGTAATCTCTCTTGTCGGCAAATGAAAGGTGTTCATCTCGCTATGCCACCTCTCTGCAAGTGTTGTCAATAAGGCTTTGTTGAGACACACCTCAGGCATGTCAAGTAATGAGGTCATTCCACATGCCTTGATCACATCTCTATCCGCATGTACAAGCTGCAGAATCAACCTCCAAGTATTTGGGAATCACTCCCGTAACTGCAAGACACTCAATCTCTCCTGTTGAATAGGAATAATCATCAGGTCAAAGAAAAATCAATATCAAAGCATCAAGACAAATCCAACAAATCCGAATGTCAAATTTATCAAAATCCTATTTGGTTTTAACAACTTTAGAAGCAAACTTATCAACGAACTATTTGTTTTTCATCATCATGAAAAGAAAATTTATCAAAATCCTATTTGATTTTAATAACTTTAGAAACAAACTTATCAACAAACTATTTGTTTTTCATTAACTTGAAAGCAAATTTATCAGCTATTATTTGTTTTCCAACAACCTTGGGAACAAATTAATCACACAAAACATCATCAAATCAGGGCAACACAATACACAAACAATCAATACAGGGTCATGCATTGTAAAATTGTTAATGGGCGCTACAAAAACCTTAAACGTTGGGCGCTGAGAAATCAAGGGCGCTACAAAAATCCTAAAGAGCGCTACAAAAACCTTAAAGGGCACTACAAAAAACTTCAAGAGCACTACAAAAGGAATAAAAAGCGCTAAAAGAGTGCATGAAGGTACAAAAATGTTGGAAAACGTGCCCTAAATAGACAATTTTCAAATGTTGAAAGTTTAACGGGGCACATACCGTGGGTCCATAGTGTGTCGGCCGCTGATGTTGTCGGATGCACTCGAAATGGTGTTGGTGGGTAGGAAGTGCCATTTTTCTTATTCCAAAGCTCAAAAATTATAATTTTTACTAGGTTAAAATGGAAAATTGACATGGAAAATAACATTTTTAACCTATTTAAAGGAAAAATTGGGGCATTTTATCACATTCTATCATTGCAGGGGCAATTTAGGTCATCAATTTTTCATCTTACATCTCATAATTTTTGAATGATGAATCGACATCTTAAAAATTATAAAAATCAAAAAATTCCAACAAATCTAAAAATTCAAAAAAAATCACAAAAATCAAAATCTTATCGATTCATCGTCTAAGGAGGCATATACCTATCGACATTCGGCAATCAGCATCTAGGGAAAATTTCAAAATTCTTTGAAGAAATGCGTAAAACACATCACTTCAAAGAGGGGCAAAATGTATACACCTAAAAATGGTCACATCACAATAGTTTGGTAATTAATTAAATAATTTTAATATTTAATTAAATATCTAAATTCAATTTGCGTATAAATGAATTTGAATAATTTATTTATATTGTTCATTCTTTCATTTCGATTAAATAAATAAGTTTATTTAATCACTTTTCTTATCCATTTCTTAATTAATTAAATAAACATTATGATTTATTTATATTAATTATCATATAATTTTGGCTTTGAATATTTTATTCAAAGAAAGATTAAATATTCTTCTCTTCTAAAAATCCTCTAAATTCTATTCACAATTAAATCTTCCAAATATTTGATTAATTCTTCTAAAGTCTATTCGCAATTAAATATTCCAAACATTTAATTGAGTCTTCTATAGTCCTAAAATCAAATATTTCAAAAAAAAATTTAATCCTCAAACTCACATAAAATTAAATAAATTTATTTATTTAATTTGGATTATCTGCAACAACTGTGAAACAACTTCAAAATAGAAAATCAATAAATTTCTCTATTTCTGAGCAAAGTTGTTCCCGTGGGTTGAAGACAAACCTCCATTCTTCTCTCCAACCTCCCAACATTTTCCATCTTCCTCTCAACCTCTCCATCTGTCACCATTCAAATTTACTAGAAAATCTCACAGCCATTGATCTCTACCAGCCAGGTTCTTGCCTGTAAAAATCTATAAAAAGGACTGCTAGGTCTCTGAAAAGGAGAGAAGCTTTTGTACGGGAAAACTATAGCCAATATACAATAGCATAGTCTTCTAGCATCCATAGCATTCCAGATTTTAGTATAGCATAGCCCTGCATATCAACATTCCATATCATGGCCTATCAACCTCATATCATAGTTTCAATAGCATTCATAATCCATAGCCCCTGTGCATATCCGTATACCAACATTTCACTCCACCAACATATAGGATAGAGAAGTACTCTCCCTTTTGCATACTCGTTCTGCAGAATGTCATTCTGAAAAGCTTTGCTTATACAATCTGAGAGTAGTAGCTTTAGGCGAATTATTGGAGATAGAGGACAATGGAACGATTCTAAAGAAGCTTTGTTTGATTTCTTTGATTTCATTCTATTTATCTTTCTTTAGTTTAATGTTGTATTGATGTGTTTTTGTTATCTTGTTTTGATGCTAACATTTCCCACACACAGTATACACATCTATTTAGATATAGCAGTCTTTACATAAATAGATATTTACATGTGTATATATATATATATATATATCTAGCTATATGTCTATGTTTTTTATAACTAGACACCACATGAAGCACACCTACAGGGTATGTGCAAGATCATGATGGGCCAAAAAGTGGCAATATGATGGGTATGTGGCTGATGACATTTTTCTTACCCAAAATTGATGAAACAAAAAGGGTTTTTAAAGGAGATTCTCAGATTTCCACCAATATAAATTATGCTTTACTTTGAATTTAATAAGTAATTATTATTTATTTTCTATTCAATTATGACTAAAATCCTGATTGATAGGTTGATTGAAAAACATCTATAGCTTTCAAACGGTATCACATTTTTGAATTCAAAACATGTCACATTCTATCTTCACATGCTATAGGATTAAAAAAGAAAATTTGAATTTCATGAAGTTTTGACAAGTTAAGGTGGTGACATACAAGTTTTTATATTTTTTAAAATTTGTAATAAAAAATCATAATTAATTATTTACGGAAAAAATTACAAAAATATGCATCACATCGGGACATGAGTCCTCTACTATATAAATCTTATAAAAATATTATCATTTTATTGTAGTTAGGGTGGTGAGACAGACACCTACTTCTTATTTTTTCCTTGAAATTTGAGTACTACTGCATTGAAATTTCAAATTTTCACCAAATAGATTTTTTTTTTTTTAAAATAACCTAGTAGTTTAGAAACTACATTCAATTTTCTATATATTCTATTCTTACATATTTTTGAAATAATATAGATAACTTATTCATTTTTTTATGTCAAGTTGCCTAACTTTGATTTTTTTGAATTTTTTGCCACTTAAGGGCCTGTTTTTTCCATGATGATCTTGCACATCCCTACAACTCATTTTAATAAGAAATATATAGCAAATAATACATTATTTAAAAATGGAATTAAAGCATTCAAATTTTTTATTTCTTTCATTCTTTAAAAAGGGTTTCTTATAGCAATAGGATTTCTATTAAACATGCTAAAGAACACTGGCTGCCACATACATGTGATCAACACCTTTTTGAAGATGTTAAAAGGACTATTTAAATACTCTTTTCAGGGCTAACCTTGTCAAGATTTCCTTCTTGAATATTAATAGTGACAAAGCCATCCAAAAATATACTCCTTTATGAATAGAACCTTATTGAATATTGAAACAATATAGTCTTTTCAATAGCACCTTATGGAAAATGAAACAATATAGCCTCAAAGAGAGGAGAGTAATCAAAAATACTTGATGTAACCAAACATAGAGTGTACAACATTAACTATTTTATTTTGTTGCAACCATAAGTAGAAAACATAAGCCATCAATTAAACATCATCGGTTTCAACAATGACCTAGATAGAGAAACACACAAAACTATAGCCATAGAGCCCATGTAGAATGATAGCCATATAATGCAACCATAAATGAAACAATATTTATTTTCCAAATAATAATGTCTTCTATCAACAACACCTTATCGTAACGTGAAACAAAGTAGCCTTTTGAACAAAACAAAGTGATTCCTTCGAAACATTTTGATGCCTTCAAAACATTTTGTTGGTCAAAATTGCTACTATACAAACCTTTTCAAAATGTTGAGCTTAAGATAGGCCTTACAAGAGAAAGCATAACAAAAAATTGGAGGCTATTTTATGTTCCTGGATATGATGCCTGGCATGTCAGTAGAGTTACTGTCCCCTTGCCAATGGGGAGGTTACTGATAGTGATACTGATACCATGCTATCTATGCCCCACACATCTATGAATATGAGTGGGAGTTGATCTCTCGACTTGGTGCCACAAATAATGTTTGTTTTGACTAGTTGCAACTCTTGGGTAGATAATACATTGACCTACATCACAGGTGGGATAGCCACCATGTTCTAGATAATCTTCATAGCATTGTTGAATAGTTTGTTTCAACAAGTAAATTACATATAGCTAAAGGCACTCTTTGCTCATTTGCAATGCCCACACTTTCCCATCAACTATCTCCTAGGAAAAAGCTTTCTTTGAATATTATTGAACAACACCATTTTGGCCCATCCTCATCGCCACCGCTACGTATGATCATTCAAGGAATTGCTAGCATAGGTAAAACATTCCTCATTAATAAGATACAAAGAGCATTAAATACATCATTGAATCAGAAAATGAATCCTTTGCTTGCTTGGGTGCCAATGGGTGTTGCTACCTACAATATTCATGCCTCCACAGTGATTACTACTCTTTGGATACCAATAAGAGATATGAATCCATTAAAAGGACAACCATTGACCATATTTCATGAGGACTTCAAACATATTAAATACATCTTAATTGATGAAATTAGCTTCTTGGGTCCAAAGTTGTTGCTTAAAATAGATAGTTGATTAAGGCAAACATTGCTTGGTAGACATATGCAACCGTTTGGTGGTTTTTCTATTATACTTGTAGTTGAATTGGAACAACTATCACCTATAATGGAAAAGCCTATCTATGGTTCTTGATCCATAGTGTTTTCACTTTGGCACACTTTTAATGTTGTCACACTTGACACTATCTTCTGCCAACATGGGAAATTCGATTCACAACAATAGTTTCACACACTCCTTATGAATATTAAAAATTTCCAAGCATCCCTGTTTGATTGGAAAATTCTTATGAATCGAAATGAAAACCATGCTTACATCTAAGAAAAAACAACAGTTTGATGAGACTATCCACTTATTCCCAACAAATAGGTTGGTTCCTTTGCACAATAGGAAAATGCTACAACAATTAAATGTTCCAATTGTGATTAGTCCTACTAAATGTTCCCAACAAAACACACTTGATTATGGTGATGATGAGCAACTTAAATAGAGTTCTTGCTTGCTATTGGTCAACAATTAATGATGAGAACAAATCTTTCTATGGTAGTTGGCTTGGTTAATGGATCGTTGGGTTCAGTGAAAGCTATTGTATATGCTATGGGTCCTAGACCACCTCAATTTCCTGAACATGTTTTTGTTGACTTCCAAAACTACATTAGGCCAGCATGGGATCAAGACAATCCAACATTCATCCCTATTGTCCCAATCACACAAGGTAGCCAAAGGCAGCTCCTATTGACAATGGCTTGGGGGATAACAATCCATAAATCTCAAGGCTTGACACTAGAGAAAGCCACAATAGATATTGGAAATAAAGAAAGGCAAGGGCTAACATTCACAACTCTCTCTCATGTTAAATTAATAGAAAGAATATGCATAGATCAACCTTTCTATTTTGACAAGTACTATAGGCTGCACTCCAACAAATTTAACAGGCTTCAAATCAAAGAAGAGGCTTGCCTCCAACAATTGTCTACATTCCCATCATCATGAAATATTCTTTTTTCTTCATGGTAACTATACCACTTCTCCTTTTCATTTCCGTATCAATGCTTTCACAATACCCTTGAATCCTACTATTCCTTTTCCCTTGTTCACTCTATAGTCTAATTCTAATCACTTTTCCCAATATTCCAAAGGTTTTACCTCTACAGTCATTGCTAAGAGAAGTTTCTATTCAATTGTTGCCTTGTGTTTTCCCTTGTGCCCAACAAGAAACATCGATTCATTCCTCTTCCCCACTTTCCCAAACTATTATCTATATTTAATTTTTCTTTCAATAGCTTCCTCCCCTTTACCCAGTCACGCCACTTCGAGGGGTATCATGTTTGAATCATTTTTTTTTCTAACCATTTCATATTCTAAAAAATTTAGATTGCAAACATTTCCAGCTATTACTGCAGATCTTCACAATTTTTAATACCTTCATGCTCACAAGTTTTCCATGGTGTTTACATTGCAACTTTATCCATTTGTATGCAAGGTAAGGCTATATGTCATTCTTTCCATCTCTTCTTTTGCAACTACATCTAGAATTCTTTGTCACAAATGCCACAACTATATATATTTTTAAAAATAAATAATAGTGATTTCAACTGAACAAAATTGCTAGGTGCCAGAAGACAATTATATGCAATTGTCTACATGTTGTCTCGTCCTCTTTGCAAAAGGTATGTTTGCATCTTGTTTATATGATCTACTCTATTGCACATACATTAGATATATTTTTTTTCTGATAAAGGAAAAAATGGGTTTTACAAGGACCCAAAACTGCCAAGTTTACAACAAAAGAAAGACGACAAAAAAGTCCAGTGGAAAAAACAGGATACTAAAAAGGAAAATACCAGAACAAGTAGCAGCCAACCACAAAAGACCAAGAAATTCAATCGAAAAACTAGTCGGGCGCAAGCCAAAAAACTAGCAGCAACTAACCTAGAGTCTTCAGATTAGACTCGGTCTCTGCCTCCAAGTCATGCATATCTTGAACCCCTTTCTTGAATGTTTGAATCATTTGCGGCATAGGAGGTGCCTTCCTTTTCAGATTGGCCCTAGTTCTCTTAGAAATCCCAATGTCCTCTTCCTAGTTTTTATCTTTCACCTCTTCCAAGTCAACCACCAAGGACCCCTGTTGAGCTTTGTCCAATTTTTCAGTCATAGCGTTGATAATGATGGCATTATGTCTTGTCATCCTATTGTTCTATTCAAAAATTATCTTCATAGTATTTGTCATTTTTTCAAAATCTATTTCAATCCTTTTGTCCTTTCCCACATTTTCCTAGATCTCTTTATTGGCACTGTGATCTTTACGCTCTTCATTCATTTTTCTAAATGCAGAAACCTTATCTCTCATTTCTTCCAGTTTACTCTAGAGGGCCCGATTTTTTATTTTTAGATCATTGATTTCATGAAAAACTCATTTCAACATTCTGAAATGGTCCATAGCATTAATCCTAGCTATACCTAGGTAGTCAACAGAGGGTTCCTTATCAAGATTGAAGTAATTTTTTGTAGGGTCGGAGGCTCTAGGGGATCCAATTCTAACATCTTTATCCGACGATGGGACAACATAGGACAAATTATTGTTAGCGCCAGAATCCTCAGACTCAGGAGAGTCTTCAGAATAATTAGATATTATTTGTTCCTACGTATACAATTGTTTGTATTTGGTCATTTAGATATTTTCTACTAATGACATATGTTTACTATACTAAACTTCAAATTCCCCTCATGTCTAACCATATTTCATTGAAATTATTTTAGATTGCAAATGTGCATATTGAAATATATATACACATGTCTTGTGTACAAATCTCCTAAATTTTAAATAGCTTTATGATTGCACATATGCATGGTGTATGGCCTTCACCTACATTCTATTTCTATAGAATGTAACCCTATATATCTTATCTTGCATTTCTTATTTCACAACTACATGTCAATTTATTATTGAAAGCATTTTAGGTTACAAATGGGTGAGTTGATATATAGATGCATATGTTCATTGTACAAATCTACTAAATGTTAAATAGCTTTACGATTGCACATTTGCATGGTGTATGGGTATGTACAGGATCATGATGGGCCAAAAAGTGGCAATATAATGGATATGTGGCTTGACTTTTTTTTACCCAAAATTGATGAAGCGAAAAGGGTTTATAAAGGAGATCTCAAATTTCAACCAATATAAATTATGCTTTACTTTAAATTTAATAAGTAATTATTATTCATTTTCTATTTGAATTACAACTAAAGTCTGATTGATAGGTTGATTGAAAAACATCTATAGCTTTCAAATGATATCACATTTTTGAATCCAAAACATGCATCACATTTTATGCTTTGTATACTATAGGATTAAAAAAATTGAATTTCATGAATTTTTTACCAAGTTAAAGGTGGTTAGATATATGAGTTTTATATTTTTAAAAGTTGTAATAAAAATTCATAATTAATTATTTACTTGAAAAAATTTAAAAAATATGCATCACATCAGCACATGAGTCCTCTACTTATATCTAAAATCTTATAAAAGAATATTATCATTTATTGTGGTTAGGGTGGTGAACGAGGACACTACTTCTTATTTTTCCTTGAAATTTAAGTACCTCTTGCATTGAAATTTCAAATTTTCACCAAATAGATTTTTTTTTAAACAAACCTAGTAGTTTAGAAACTACATTCAATTTGCGACAGATTCTATTCTTAAATATTTTTGAAATAATATAGATAACTTATTCAAATTTTTACGTCAAGTTTCCAACTCTAATTTTTCTGAAATTTTTGCCACTTAAGGGCTTTTTTTTCCATGATGATCCTGCACATACCCGTATGACCTTCATCTACATTCCATTTGTATACAACGTAAGCCTATCTGTGTTTTCTTGCATTTCTTATTTCCCAACTCCATGTCAATTTATTAAAGATGTACAACATTGATCCCAACTCAACAAATTTTCTCAGGTGCCAAATGATTGCCTTCACCATTGATTAAAGTGGTGCACATTTAATATTTCTGCTTCGGGGTTTGGTGAGAACCCATGACGCTTCATGACTCAATATGGTAGGGTGAAAAGCAAGTCTCCTTTTCTATCTCAATACTACAATCCATTCCCTACACAAGGTATGCCTATATTTTATTTACTTAGACTATTCTACTATAGCTGCATTGCATATTATTTGTTGTGAGTTCTATAAGTCTTTATATTTTTTGATTGATTTATCATCCACCAATGGTATGTGTTCAGTACACTAAATTTCACATTATCCTTACATGTTTGCAACCATAATCAACCCAAACAATCCTTATTCATGGATGTTTTTATTCCTTCAGATCTTGTATTAAGTCAGCAGTGGGCTAAACATTGCTTTCACCATTGATCCCAATGGTGGACAATTTATTTTCTTGCTCGGGGGTTTGGTGAGAGTGCATGATGCTCCATGAGATAATATGGTAGGTGGGACATCGAGCATTGTTTTCTTATGTTGACACTGCATTATGCAACATGCACCAGGTATGCCTAAATTTTATTTACTTCATTCCTACCATTACAAGTCCATAGCAAATTGTGTGTTATAAAATATAGATATTTGATATCTCCTGGTTTACATATTGTTTATGAATTAGAGATGGCCACTACACTAAAATTCACACTTTGTTGTTATTCTTCTATAGCATACTCCAACCATAATGTGGATTTCAATGATTCTGTTTAAAGTCATCAGTGGCCAAACATTGCTTGTACCATTGATCACATGGGTAGAATAGTTTATTTTTCTACTCGAGGGTTTGGTGAGAGTGTGTGGCACTCCAAGAACCAATATAGTAGGGTGGAGATTAGACCTTGTTTTCTTGTCTTCCTCTTGCAATCTGCCATGTGCACAAGTATGGTTAAATTTTACTTATTTCATCCCTTGCATTACACGTGTATTCCATATTTTGTATTATACATTGTAAAAGTCTTTAAATCTGCTGATTTACATATTGTCTATCAAATACAGATATTTACCACACTAGATTTCACATTTTTTTTGTTTTTGAAAAGGAAAAAATAGGTTTTACAGGGACCTAAAACCACAGAGTTAAAAAGAACAAAGATAGATAAAAAAAAGTTCAAACAAATAGACAGCTGTCCCAAAAAAGGAAACAACAGCAATGAGAGACAACAGGGCCCAAAAAAAGGATTGCCAAAAAGCCAGAAACAACAATAGCAACGCTACTCCAAGGTGTTCATCAATTCTTCAGCTTCCTTTTCAACTTCACTCATATCCTATAACCCCTGCTTGATGATTTGAACTATATGTGGAGAAGCAGGGGCCTTCCTCTTTGTATTAGCCCGGGTGTGAGTCAAAACCCCTTCAGCTGCAGCTCTGCTACAAACTCTGTCCGTGTCCAATTCCACGACCAAGGAACCCTTTTGATTTTTTTCCAACTTTTCCACCATAGCATTGATAATAATGGTGTTGTGCCTAGCAGTTTTATAATTATTCATCATAGTGGCCCTGATGTTTTGGCCAATCTTGGACATATTGCTCTCCAGCTTAGTAAATCTTTCCTCCTACAACTGTTGTCTTTTCCCTGGTAAGGAGGTGTCTTGTCCATCCTTCTCATTGCAACTCTAGCTAACCTTCTACTCCAAATCCTTGACTCTGTTGCTGAGATCCCTATTACGATCATTCAAATCACAAACTTCCTTCTGGGCCCACTTAAGAATAGCTAAAAAATGATTAGTACTTTTTTCTGCCACACCCATTATGTCCTCAGGCCTAAGGTTATTCAAGGCATAATTGATTTCACCCTGATGAGGGGCCTTCATAAATCTTCCAGACAGAAGCACTAGGGGCCGACTCTTTACTGATCATAGGTTTATCAGAATGAATTTCCAAAGAATTCCCAGAGTACGAAACTAATTTCGTAACTGAGGTACCTTTAAAACCAGAGACCAAACCTAGGGTATAGCAACCAGGAGATGGCTAGGGATTAAAAAAAGACGACGAAGCAAAACCCGGGATGGGGCCACCAAGTGAAGGTTGCGGACTAGGACAAAGAGGCGAAGTAGATCCCATAAGGACATTCCGACAAGAAAGGGACTGGGGAACAGTAGTTTTAGACCCAACAAGGGCAAAAGCAGGTGGGGACAGGGGATCGTTCTCCCTGCTACTTTCCATATCCTCATCTTCCAATTCCTCAATAGCAACACTTTTAGGCAAAGCAGGTAAATTTTGAAAATGCTCATAGATGAGCCTGACAAGACCAGGGTGAATAATAGAAGTCCGCCTAGGGTTTCTTTCAACTTCATCAAGGCAATTCTTCAGAGAAGAGAATAAATAAAAAGGTGAAGAGATACGAACCTTGTGACAGAAGTGGTTCAAAATGGCAAAGTGATAACCATACACCCTGGTGAAGCACCCGTCCATCGTGATGTACTCCATAATGACTCTCAGAACTTTCCTCCAAATTTATTTAATGGACTCCACATCAAAGTAGCTATTGGTAACCTTAACTAGTTTAGCCTTCTCCTTATCTTTTTTAGGAAATCTGATAACTGCTTCATCAGAGAACTGACAGTCCTGATAAAATTTCACACCCTCAGTCGAAAGACTAGTGATCTCACCAATGATTTTTTCATTCAGCTTAATACTCCTACCAAACAACACAATCTCACCATTTTTCCAATTTTTGGCAAAATAGTCCAGCCCCAACTCATCAGTACCATGGAGTTTTTCCAAAAATGAGACTAAACCTCCCTTTTCAATTTTTTCCCAAGCTTTCATGTTCTTTCTATGCTCTTGAAAGCTACTTAGCTCAACACATTTTCTCTCTCCCCCCATCTTCACAGCTCTATTATACCATACCCTACAGTTGCTCTGGGTTTCGTTTAAGCATATTTTCCCAAACACCCAGAAAGCATGTCAAAGACTCTTCTTGAAAAGGAAAATGATGTCGATCCCATCAAATCTGATGAAATCGGCGTACCTAACCTTTATCCGCTTCATCATGGCATAGACAAGCTTCTCTACCATGCGTAGAATCATAATAAATTAGAGCTTTCACCTCATAATGGAGGTAATCATTCTTCCTCCACGTGTTTTCCCTGCCCTTCTTAACCCCTTCATTGGAAAAGTAATCTGCCACCTTATTGGCTTCTCTATAGGCATGGGAAAGTTTCACTTTGTCGAATTTACTTAATAAAGCAATTGTATCTTTGATCCAGTTTTTAATGGTCCACGAAGGAGGGGTAATCCCCAGAATGCAATTTATTATATTCTTCGAATCACCACCCAACCAAAGACATTTTGTATTCATATTGAAAGCCAATTTAACCGCGTGATAAGCCCCAACAGCTTCCGTAACATGATTATTTTGGGTACCAATGTCCACACCAAAAGCCGCAATAAAAGCCCTTGAATTGTCCCTTAAGACACACCCACTACCAGCTTTCCCGGGGTTGCCTTTTGCAGCATAATCAAAATTGGCTTTCATCTAACCCAAAGGTGGAAAAGTCCAACTAGCATTCTCCCTCCCACAAAAGGCTAGCGTGGGGACATTTACAGTAACTAAATTCAAATTCCACTTTTCAGCAGTAGCAAAATCAAAAGGAGACCAAGTAACTTTATCATCCATTTTTCTAGAGGTTAAAGATAAATTTTCCTTTATAACCCTAACAATTTTTTCAAACAAGTCCCCCTCCGACTTCTCTTTATCCCTAAACACTCTGTTGTTCCTTTCCTTCCAAATATTCCATGAAACAAAAGGTGGAACAAAAGACCAAAGTCTACGCATAAAAGGGTTTTTTGATGGAGCTTTCCATTGCAAGAAAAAATCTTTGACCAAAGCAGGGGAAACCCAAGCCACTTCAAGAAGCTCAAAAATTTTGCCCCAGATGTGTGAAAAAAAAGGACAATGAAGGAAAAGATGATTAACATTCTCAGCATCATTCTTGCACATATAACATCTATTAGGTAATTGAATTCCTCTCTTTCCAAGATTGTCCAAAGTGAGAATTTTATTATGTAGCATGATCCAATAGAAAATATTGAATTTAGGAATCAATAGATTAATCCAAGCCTTAGCCCAGAAGGGCAGAGGCTCTAGCAGACTAACCATCAAATAAGTAGAAGAAGAAACTGAATAAATTCTAGATGGATTGTCTAACCAAACAACAAGATCATCCACCTGGTGTTGACCCAATCTTAGGGCCCTGAAGGTAGACTGAACAGGGCTAAGATCCAAACTGATGGTTTTCAAATCAACCCAATCCCCATTCCTCTAGTAATCTTTGACCAGGACGCTGAATTCCCTTTTACAATCATTCATCCATTTACTAAATTTCTCATTTCTAACTAAAGGATCCTTGAAAATCCATCTATCTTCCCAAAATCTAACATTATTTCCTTTTCCAACAAGCCAGCCAATCCCCATTTCCAGCACCTTTTTGCCTCTACTCATATCATTCCAATAGACAGACCCACTAGGTAATAAAGAGGAGTTAATAACATCATTAAAAGACTCATAGTTGCTAAAGTATTTGGCTTTTAAAGTATCTTGCCACTCCCCTGAGTAAGTGCACCAAGATGGTTCCCAAAAAAGGGGCTTAACTGGCCACTTTTTTTCTGAAATCAAGAAATACTGACCTTGGATGTGAAATTGAGGATAGCTACACTCAAAATTTTTTGATGGAACAAAAACAAGGACCGCAGTGCTCCGAGTCTAGTTTCTAAACTACCAATTTATTTTGAAAATGGTTGAGATTAAGGGGTTCAAAAGAGGGATAGACACAAATTGCTATTGTTTCTATCAGAAAAAAATAGCATAGCAACTCTTGTGTGACCCAAGCACGGTGGACTTTTTTGTAGTATTTTTAAAATCACTCCACTCAGAAGTTAGATAATAGTATGTAGTAAGGATTGGATATTTTCTGATAATTTTTTAA